>CM046387.1:550308-723904 GCA_025413485.1 Ficus microcarpa | reverse complement strand
AATTACATTGGTATTTGTTCTACGTGCTGGTAAATTTGTGTTACAAAGTATAGCACTTGTCAAATTTAGTACAAAAAAGAGCATTGCATTCACTACAACAAATGTGGTCATTGATAGCATTAATTGATATCGGTTTCCAAAGAGTGTAACTCGTGTGGCACCAATAACAGTTAAGAAAGTGGAGTTTGTGTTTTGGTCTATAAAGTGCGCAGCCACATTCCCTCCAAATAAACTTTTTTTCTCTCTTTTTAAAAAAAATTTTTTTTTTATTCAAACACCCCCCAAAAATTAACTTCAGCAAAAAAATCCTCAAACAATAACCGCTCAACAAGACTTAGAATCAAACCCCAATAGTTTCGCTCAAAATCTTTATCATGAATCCAAATGTTTCCCCAAAATCTTTCAGAGTTACGTCTCCCACCCTCGATTTTGCCTCACGTTTTTCATCTATAAACAACCCATTAACGTTATGCACACAAGAATATTTGAAGTTCCTTGTGCACACAAACGTTAGTGAACCACCAATCTTAATCATCACAGAGTTAACCACTTTTGAGGTATTTAGTTTTCCTCCTTCGATTAGCATTTTTCCCAAATACAAACCCTCATTGTTAGTATCATTTGCTCTCGCCGAATCTAAACAGAGGAAGATCTATTTAATTCTTTTTGTTTTCTTTTAATTTGGTTTTCCAATATAGGCATGTCATGCCTTTTTTTTTTTTTTTTTTTTTTTTTAACATTTATCTTCTATTTTCGAGGGCTTCTCTGCATATCAAAACACACTAAAATTCTTATTATTATGTTATTCAATTCTTGAAGGCATGGAAATTGATGTTTCAAGAGGCTTAAATTTAAGTAGATTTGGGTATTCTTATATATTTCGGGTGGCAGAGATGCATGTGGATATAAGGTAAGTTCTATGTGGTAGATCAATTATCTCAGCATAATTACTTGCACATCGTTTCACCTATTTCCTCTTTTTCCTCTATAAACAATTTTATCTACTTCTTTGGAACTAAAAATTTTTTCAATATTTCTAGATTGAAGGTGACGTCTGGAATAATATTTATGTTAATTGGAGTTTAAAATGAACGGATAGTGGTGCAGAAAGTGGTAAAATAGAGGAAAATTCATTGGGCTAGTGTAATCGATGTAGAAGATTCTTCCTTCAAGGTTTCTTTGAACATGTTTTTCTCCTATCATGAATAGATTATTAAATGTAATTGATACTAGACACAATAAGAGAAAGGTCACCTTTCTCTTTTTCTCTTTCTTATCCGACAACGCCTTAGAAACCAAGTCTTTCACAGTATTAAGAAAATATCAGTTAATTAGATATACATGCATAAACCATCTATGTTTATACTTTTTAAAATATTTTTTAGATTTAAAAGAAGTGGAAATATCAGGTGTTACAATTTTATCCTAAAAGAAATATTCTTATTGTCAAGTATTGTAATATATAAATATGTTAATATCTTTGCAAATTATTTGGTTTTGTTAAACATAATTATTGAGTTCATTTTTTTTAGGGGAAATTATTTAGTTCTTTTGAATTTTGTAATTTAAGATTTAGCTTCCGCATTATTATTTTCAGGATTGCTTGTTGCTTTTGTCATTGACATTGATTTAAAATGAATATTGTTCTTTGTTTGTGTTAATCAATTTAGCTATTTCAATATCAAAATTTGTGTTCTTTAATTAGAACGATGACATATATTCTTGCCATCATCTAACAAGTACATGGACGACCTCTTTCAAAATAAATTACCTTGTCCTGCCTTTGTCCCTTTTTTATTCTATTAGTATTTTTAAATTCTCTATAATTCTCATTTATTTTGGCTCACTCTATTTTTAATTTCGTGACTCACTCCATTTATTATTTTTGTTTCAGATTAAAGCTACACAAACAAATTTTAGCTCCTAACATTAATCACAGCTCTTCTTTTTTTTTTTTTTATTGGTAATCCCCTAAGTTAATTAATTTTATTTTGTGGTTAAATTCTGAAAATAATTAAGGTCGTCTAAACTATGTAAGTTTTATTTTATTTTACTTTTTTCTCTTTGTGCTCACCCCAAGAAATCATTCACAAATTTATGTTTTATCATTTTTTTTTCCTCTAGAAATCTACGTTTTAATTTAATGAAACTTACTAATTATTTTTTCACATTATAATTTTCTTGCCTTTAGTTTTTTAGTTCACAAATAGTCAATTCAAAACCCCAGAGTCTAAAAATCTTACTAATTAGATAAATTTAAACAGAGATAGATCTCACACTTTCTAAAGAAAATTAATAAAATATGATACTTCCAATTTTGCCTTCTTTCATCCTTTTTTTTTTTTTTTTTTTTGCTTCTATTCAAATTAATAAATTTTTTTTTCCTGACAACCCTCTTAATTATGATTTTTATAATACCTCATAATCAATTTCTCATTTAATTTACCAATTTTTTTTAGAATATGCATGGCACGTGCGGAGCACGTATTGTCACTAGTCAGAAGTAAAATGAAAACGATGGTCTTAAATTTGTTTGAAGATCACCTACTAACAAAAACATTTGCGACTCATGTTTTTGGTGGTGGTTATGTTCTGCTAAATATGAGACTTTTAAAAAATTTGACTTCCATACTAAAAGGTCAACGTATTAAATGTAGCGACTCAATATTCCTATATGTCTATTAGTGTTGTTATAGTTTTACGATGCTGGACTTGAGGTTTATTATTTTTTAATTTGTTTTTTTGACACTTTCACAAGATGATAGACTCTTTGGAGTAATCAATCTTGTATTAGACGTATCGGACCACTTATTTGAATTTTTTGATCTTTGATATTATGTGAAATTTGAGACTTTTAAAGTATTGAACTTTATCTTAAAAGGTCAAACGTATTAAGTGTAGTGGCTCAATATTTACCCTTATAACTTCGTTGTTATTGTGGTTATGGTTTTACTATGCGATATATTTAGATTTCTTTTTACTCTTCCCAAGTTGTACGTGAGAAATAACACCCATTAAATATACAATACTAGTAAGTTATATGCCCCATACCTATCAAATCAATTTTGAGAAAGAAACCTTTCACAAGGAAAAAAGAAAAAGAAAAAAGAAAAAGAAAAAGAAAAAAACTATAAACTCATGTTTTATGTAACATAAAGTCATCGACCACGTACGTCATCGCTTAATACTGAAGCTATTATCTCTTAGGACCAACTCCATTTTATGATTAAATACGTACATATAATAATAATAATAATAATAATAATAATAAAGTTAAATGTAAGAAGGTCATAAATTTAACACATTCTTGTATTTATGCCCACTATAATATTAAAATTGATAATTTTATTATTTCATAATATTAAAATAATAAACTTAAATGTTAGAGTGGGCAAAATTGTTAGCAAGTATTCTGCCTAATTTTCTCATGATTGACAATATCAACATAAAGTCATCTATCTTATGCTAAAGACCACATCGTCGCTTAACATTGACGCTATTATCTCTTAGGGCTAACTCCATTATATCATTATGTACGTACAAATAATAATAATAATAATGTAATAACAACAACAACAACAATAATCTACATAGACATCAACTCTAATATCAACTTTTGATTACCAACATACATGATGTGTAAGTTGTCATTTTTATTGATTAAATAATTATCTTATCAACTAAAATAAAAGGATAGTACTTACCGGTTATATTAAAATATGAAACTCATTATTACAAGCACTGAGATCAAAATTCATATCTCTTGTGTTATTTATATTGGTATACTCTTTTACCCTTACCCTTTTAAAACGACACTTCTAACTTTTTTTTTTAATTTAATTTTTGTACATTATGGTAACAACTAATTCATTCCAATGTATAACAAATTTCAGTAAGTTGTAATTTACATTAATATCTCTAAATATTTATGTTACAAGATTTTAAGTAAAAAGTTAAATATAAATCAACTAGCAATGTAGTTGTAGATATATCACAGTAGTAATATCACACCCTGACTCTATCTAAAGGTACAGAGTTTGAATCATCCCACCCCTAAATTTAAAAAAAAAAAAAATCAAGTAATAGTTATAAAATACTAAGTAGAATATTAAAATTGCCGGATTAGTCTGCCTGCTAGACATGAAACATTTCTATATATATATGTCCTAGGAATCACCTAGTTTCTCACATTCACTTCACACCAAACAACAACATCAAATCCCAAAACAAAATGGCTTTCAACATTAAGGTTTCCGTGGTGCTTCTAGTGATGTTGGTTGTGGCTACATCAGCTGATGCTCGTGCAGATCTTTCTGAGGTTTTTGTTACACCAGAATCTGCAGGTACACAACTTCTTATTGTTACAATCCCCACTGCTAATATTGATCCATTCTTTTTCTTTTTTTAATAATATCCCGGTACACATACATATGATTTTTCCAATTTTAATATATGATATGATGATAGGAAAATGGCCAAAATTCTGTACTAAGTGCGAATGCGAAGAAGAATCCAACACCACCAAGTGCCGCCGCTATGAAAGGAAGGTCGGCGGATGCCCCTTTGTATGCGGCTCGCCTTGTTTATGTACACGTGCACGTATCCCGACCTGCTGGTGCACTTATGAGGTTGAGACCTGCACCCCAGAGCAATGCCCCCGGAACACCGCTCCTAAGCTTGAGGATCTCCTCAGCTTGAACCGAAACTAGTAAACAAATGCAGCTGCTATAAATATATATATGCGTGAGTGTGTGTGTGTACACATGCATATGTATGCATGCAGCCCATTGTGTTGTGTTATAGTCTATGTATGTGCTACTTATGCCTGAGTCACTAGAAAACTTGGGCTAGCTTGGGCTCCCCAGCCTTAGTCACTGATGTTGAGGCTTTTAATTAAATAAGTGCAGCTCATCTTTCGAACTACTAAAATAGTTCTTCAACTTTTATCTATATCACGTATCTTATTCGTTCATTAATTGCTCAAAATGTTACATTTTATTCTAAATAAAATGTTCATTTATAAATCTAATCAATCCAATTCAATCTGATGGATTGGATTGGATTGAAAGTGTAACAACCCAAACTTTTGACAAACTTGGGATCTCTTTAGATACAAGGAAAATCTAAGATTGAATCATGTATGTCAACATGAAGCTCATGAACTGATATGATTATCAAAGTATATTTGAGTTCTTAGAAGTATTATGAGACTCAATGATAATTTATTAAGTCAAGGATAAGGCTTTATAATGAAAAAGGTCGAACCATGAATTATGATTTTTGTTTGGGCCAATGAATGATCAGGATAAATTATGACACGATTAAGACAGTACTGCAGTATAATAGGTAGTATTGAAATTATATTGTGATCTACTGTTATTACGAGTGAAGAAGTAAGAATAAGAATTGGGATCAATTCAGAAAAACTAGGAATAATATTTGGAGCAATTAGGACTAAGTAGCTTCAAGTCCTAAAAAAATCCTATACGCGGTCCAGTTAAGTGTAGATGAATTCTGTACTGCAGTTCAGTATGACTGTACTGTTGATAGTTAAAATAGTATTGGCACTATCTGGATTATCAAGAAATTAGACTATGTATTAGCGAGAGTGCCAAACATGGCTCTACTTGGAGGCTAAGTAATTGTAGATAAATATGTAATTTTTGATTTATGGAATTTATGGAATTTTCTTAACCAAAGCCTCCAACTAGGTCAAATGGCCGATTACATTGGGTGGCCTTGGGGAACAAGGAAACAATAAGAGATAAGTTTGAAAAGATTTTTTTGGCTCCAATGCATGCATGGCCGGCCACTTGGAGGGACTTGGAAGGCAAATATTTTTGTCTTTTAAGGACCAATATGTAATTCAAGGAGAATTTAAGAAAAAAAAATAATTGTAGAAAATTTGGAATTTTCCACCTATAAATAGAGGTGGGTAGTGTGAAGTTGGACCATTTAGTTGGGTTCTCAAACTTCTAGTTCCTTCTCAACATCAATTATTCCTCTCTAGCCACAAAAAAAAGAGATGAGAGAGGGGGGTGGCTGGTTGCTATGGTGGAAGCGTGGGGCAAGAATTTCTGCTCATGCAAGGATCTAGAACCACTCTTTCAAAGCTTTAGAGGTATAATCTCAACCCTTTAACTAAGAATTTCATTTATGAGATTTATGTGTATTTCAAGCTATGGTTTGTAAGAGCTTAAGCTCATGTTTTTATCTTACCATGTTATGGTTTTAATATGCTTGATCTAAGCTTATATTATCTTGCTTGTTAAGTTTTAAGTATGGATTTGAGTTTATAATCTAGAATGAGTTTTAGGGTTGTATGTGCCTATAAAGTGTTTGTGAATATGCCTTTACATGTTTAAGTAGGGAAAAGTTATGTATGATGATGAATGATGATGAATGATGAATATGATGATGATGATGATGATGATGATGATGCATATGTAGGTTAAGAAAATTAACCTAAAAACACAATTTGGTAAGCTTAAAAAGTTATCAAATATTGTGTTTTTCATGAAGATGAATAAGTGAATGATTGAATGTTAAATAAGTATTCAACATACTGCATGTTGATGTAGGCTCACAGCTATGACCGCTTGAGGTGGTGTGTGCAAATTTTTAAGCAAAAACCAACCAAATACAAAACTGTCAATTTTTGGATTTAACTGGATAGTTTTCTGGAAACTTAATTTTGAGGCCCTTAGAGACCGAATTTGGAAAAAGTTATAACTGTAAAGTTGTAAAAAATTGAAAATTCTAGGGGATAACGTGAATGCTTTTTGAAAATAAGGGTCAAAGTCCTCTGTTTTAATTAAAATTCGAAGCTGGTAAGTACAGACAGTGTACACTGCCAGAATTTTTCAAAAGGAAAAATGAATAAGTTATAGGTAGATTTAGGTTTTGGACAAAAAAACAAAAGTTATAGATTTTGATAAGATTTATAACTTTCGTAGAGAAATTTTTCCCAAATTCTAAACCAATTTGAAGATAAAATGGGATTTTCAAAACTTTGCATGGTATAGGAAATTTCCTGCTCACATGCATTCCAGTAAATTAAAAGGATATTTTAAAAGTAGTTTTTAAAGTTTTATGATTTCTTTAAAAAGAGACTAAGATTTTATGAAAATAGTTTCAAAAAAGTTTAAATCCAATTGAATTTCCCAAGTGATTGTTAAAAACGTACTATGTTTTATGTTAAAAATGTATTATGTTTTATGAAAGGCAACTTCAAGTATTTTGGTAAGAAATACTTGATTTATAAAGTTATGATATTTCAAAACATAAGAACATGGTAACAAGTATATGACTAATGGTAATCAGATGGGATACCAATTTGTTATGTTAGGGCCTGTATCCATGATTACCAATGGTAACCGAATATGATACCAGTTTACTATGTTAAGGGACCAATAGTAATCAAATAGGATACCGGTTTACTATGATAGGATTTGTATATTTGATTACCAAACGTAATCGGATTGGATACCGATCTAGCATGTTATGCTTAATAGTAAGATAAAACGACTCTTATCTTACGCCCTGTTTGAAACAAGAATATGACCTGCTGTTGTGCCTTGATGGAACAATAGACCAAGTACATAGGACAATTTGTAAGTACAACTTCGCCTACAGCATGGGAAAAATGTTTTTATTACATTGCATGTCTTAAAAAAAATTCATGCATTGGTTTGTGTGATGTATATATGTCTTATGTTTTATGTTTTATATTTTATTATTGTGACATCATGAAAACATGTTCACTAATAATAAATCACATGATAAGAACAAGATTAAGTTTTCAAGTAAGAAATAGTTAAGATTCAAGTTTTCAAGTTTTCAAGTATGATCAACCAAGAACAAGTTTTCATTTAATAAGATAAGACAAGCCAGTTTTCTTGTATCGTACCAACTTGCCACGATGGCAGGTTTAAACAGTTTGGTCCATGATTTAGGTTGGATTGGATTGGCTGCCCCAACCACTTCATGTTAAACGATTTGGTTCATGGTTTGAGTTGGATCCGACTGACCGTCCCAATCATTCCATGGCTACGCACCACGGTACGTGCACTCATGATATGATGTAAGGGGCCCAAAACCAAATTAACATAAAAAAGCATAATCGATTCATAAGATAGTATAATTGGTTCGTGCATTCTTTTACTAAAAATGTTTTACAGAATAGAAAGTTGTACTTACTGAACATAGGCTTAAAACTTACGTTCATGCTGTAGGTAAGCAACCTACCGGCAAAGCTTGATGCAAGACTATGGAGAGATGGTACTGCAGACTATGAAATTTTGGTTGGACATCGCCATGGGTTTTGAAAATATGTCATGTAAAATGTGTTCATATTATGTTATGATAAGTCGATGGTACTAGTATATGATAACTAGTATGATTTGTAAAAATATGGTTTTACAGCTCGGTAATCGAGTGAGTACCTATAAATAAGTATGAGTATGAGTTAAGTTTTAAATTGAGTTTAAAAAGTATTTTTACGTAAAGTAAAAGTAAGTTTTAAGATAAAGTATGTTTATATAAGCATGGTAAGATAACGGCTCCACAAAATTGGGTCGTTGTAAAGTTGGTATTTAAGTTAATTAAATACGAAGTCACAGTCCTACGTAGGTCGGGTCGTGATAGAAAGAATAACGGATTTGTAATGAATTGAGATTTTACCAATTCAATATATATACTAATTTTCTGAACTTTTTATATGTAATTTTGTACATTTGTATAAATTTTTTTCCTATAAAGTTTTTAATAAAACATAAAGAGACTTTCATATATGGGGATTTTGTCAATCCAAAAGTCATGAATTTTACCATAGATTGAGCTCTAATTTGTCTAATTTCATCTTTAAGCACCTTTAATTACTGTGATCAAACAGGTCCGACTATCAGATTTAGACATCTTCTGTAAAAATTTATATGGCTTCTTCAGTTTTACTACAATCCCTCATGAAATCATCCCCCCTCTAAAGTTGTGCCACGTATGTCAGCATCTAAAAAAACAAACTTAATGATTAAAACATTAAATCTCAAGTATCAACGGTAGTAATAAAATGGGCGTAGGGTTAAAACAGTAAAATGAGCCGAATGTATTAATATGTCTCCTAGCTTAGAATTTTGAGCAAGTCTAAACTAAAAAACTCACGGGATATGAAAAGTAAATAAATAAATAAAAACTCAGCTCATTGAAGCATTACTAGCAGTGATTACGTTCAGTTATAATCGAGTAATAAAAAAGTTAAGCCGGCAACATAACACTAACAACATCTATATAGTTCAAAATGGAGAGATGACAAATATAATTAAATAGACATCATATCTTAGTTTAATTAAAATGATTTGAACGATCCTCAGAGATACAACAAGAATTAATGATGGTGCTTCAAACTCCAACTAGGAAAACTCGAGGTAAAAAAAAAAAAAAAAATCAATGATGTCTTCACGACCCCGAATCAATGCCAATATGATAATCTCTTGAAACCAATAGGTGGAAGAAAAGAAAGACTTGGTCTATATTTTCTCATCTAATATCCAGGAAGTCTAAACTCATCAATACTCAATCCCAGAGGAATGGTTTTAAATTGAGCAAACCTTTTTATTTTATTTTATTTATTTATTTATTTTTTGGCTTTCTTGTTTTTTCTTTTTTCTTTTTTTTTTTTTTCTTTTTTCAGTTGGTGGAAATTCCTCAACGAGAACTTATGTTTGTTTTACTAGTTCATAACATGTTAATTTAGCAACTGACAAGTTATTTTCCATGGAAGAAAATAACGATCTGATCACTGTGATACTATCTGCTAGTTTCTCTTGAGAATTTTTAACAGCTTCATCATATAGAGTTTTTTCTCAACTACTTAAAGTACTTGTACTGTCGAAATATTACACTTATGTGACATTTTAATCAAACAAATTTGATTAAAAAAAAAAACCGATAGTCATAAAGGAAGTATTATAGTAGATTGAAATGACGACGGCAATGAAAACATAACAACTTTTTCAAAAGCCACAGAAACAATAATAATATAACAAAGGATGAAAACATGATTAGAAAACGATTGAATTCTTAAAATACAAAAAATTACAAAGGAATAAATAGCAATAAAAACTGAAAAGACCATAAGAACAACGAAGGACGGTTTTAAGCAAAAATGACAACACATGCTAAGAAAATGGGGTGTATTTTGCCGCCCTTTAGTCTACTTTTCTCAAACCTTATTTTAAACCACCCACCAACTAAATCTTACTACTCGTTACACGTCTCTTATTTTTTCAAAAATGTCCTTATAATTGAGATATTATTATTTTTTTCTTTTTTTACCCGCAAATCGGTAAGTTATCTTTTTTTTTTTTCCTTTTCTAAAACAATATGTTTTTTTGTCAATTCATGTTACTTCTATTGTTCATCTTCGTATTCATCTTCATCTTTTTTTTTTCCCATGCCAAGGCATAAAAGAAACTTCGAAATTGTTAAAATAAAAAGAAAAATCGTCCTCGAGATGACTCAGCAAAATATATTATTTCGAATAAAATAAAATCAGTCATCTAATTTTTAACTTAAAGCACCAGAAGGAGATAGACAAATAAACTAAATTTAAATTTAAAAGACATCAAAGAAAGTGCTGAAGCAGTTTGCTTACGGACTGTCAATCCTTATGTAACCTTTCCTTCTTCCTTCACAATGCCGGAATTCAAACATACAACTCTTTAGGTTCGTTGGTTACATCTTACAACTTTCCAGGGGAAAAAAACCGACAAACAATGACATGATATTTTTTAAAAATAATTTACTTACGGTTTTCTTTATGAGAAGTTGTCTATTATTTTTTTTGATCATTATTAAATTAGATTATTCTGTTTATGCATGTGGTTTGTTATTTCTTTTGATTCATAGTAAATTAGATTTTACTGCTTATTTGTGTTGGATTGAAAGGGTGTCGTACTAGCTACTTTGTTAATTGTTAGAGTGACATGTATGAAAATATTTTTATAGTAATTTTTGTTCTCAAATATAAATTTATTTTAAGGGTATTTCAGTAAAAAGATGAAAATATGAAAAAGAGGTGTATGTTGAGTAAATAAAAGGTGTCAACAGGTGTCCACAAAGAAAATTAAAAAGAACAAAACGAACGACTTAAAAAGGAGAAAACGTCATTAAATAGAAAACTACAAAAAGAAATCGGAAGGAATAAAACGAAAAAAAGAAAACCCGGACACCAAAAAAAAAAAAAAACAAAAAAAAAAAAACAAAAAAAAACAAAAAAAAACAAAAAAAAAAAAGAAACCTACCTTCCACGAAAATTATTTCGTGTGTGTCGGTAGTGTGACACCCCACCTGTGCAGGGCTGTTACTTTACTTAATTTACCTTACTCATTCATGAAAAAGCACTAGATTTTTTTTTTAATACTTATATACATATACAAGTACGTACGTAATTAAGGAACGTGGTTTAAACCTTTATAACATATTACATAACTCTTACTAAGAATTATATACTATAACAAGCTTTCAAAACACGTGGCGGTGTCCCTCCCACATTTCACAGTCTGCAGCGCCATCAT
This sequence comes from Ficus microcarpa, assembly GCA_025413485.1. Taxonomy (NCBI): domain Eukaryota; kingdom Viridiplantae; phylum Streptophyta; class Magnoliopsida; order Rosales; family Moraceae; genus Ficus; species Ficus microcarpa. The sequence goes on along the minus strand of CM046387.1, from coordinate 712,331 downwards.
CCATAGTCATGTATCACACATTACTGATAGGCTGCTTACCTACAGTATAAACGTAAGTAATGAGCTTTCGCTCAGCAAGTACAACTTATTATCCACAAAACCATTTTGACAAAGATATGCACGATCCATTTATGCTTTCTTATCATATTCATTATACCTTCTTATGTTAGCATCTTTTTGGGCTTACATAACATGAGTGTATGTACCATGGCGCGCAGCCATGGAGTGATTGGGGCAGCTAGTCCAATCCAACTCAAACCATGGACCAAACCCGACCTAGAACGGGTCGGTACGACACAAGACAACTTGCTTGCCATTATCTTTAAAAACTTGTTCTTGTTTTGAAAAACCATTTCATACTTGGAAACTCATTCCATACTTGAAAATAGTTTCTTCCTTGAAACTTGATCTTATTCTTATCATGTGACTTATCATTAGTGGGCATGCTTCATGATGCCATAATAGTATAATATAAATCATATGCATCACATACATGCGTGAATGAGCTTTGAAAAACATGCAAAGCAATAAAACAATTTGCCTATGTTGTAGGCGGAGTTGTACTTACAAGTTAAACTATGTCCTGTATTGGTTGCTCCAACTGTCAACAACAGGTTACCTTCCTGTTTTCAAAAGAATGTAAGATAAGAATCCTCCTATCTTACCATAAGTCATCACATTAAATGTTGGTATCCTAACCAACATCTATGAGTAACCCTAGTTATATGTTCCCCTACATAACCTTATGATAACTTGATTGGTTATTTAAAGTAACATTGGGTACTAAGCCCAATCATATTTGAATAGTGTTAGGTTATTATTCATAACTTAGGGCCTAAGCCCAATTACTTTTAATCCGTATCCCATTAGGTTACTATAGGTAACCCTGGGTTTTGGGCCCTATTAATTTTAAATGAATACCTCATTAGGCTACTATGGGTAGCCCTTGGGGTAAGGCTTGAATGATATCCTATTGGGTTACTAGAGCCCAATTAGTTTTAAGGTATCATCCTATTAGGTTACTATTGGTAACCTTGGATGTGAGGCCCAATTATACTTATTGGGTTACCAAGGCCCAATTACTTTTTAAAGTAATATCCTATTAGGTTACGATTGGTAACCATGGGTTTTAGGCCTAACCCAATAGCTTGGGTATCCTAACTGGTTACTAACGGTCAACTCTTTGTAAAGAAGATTTCAAAATAATTTGGCCCATATATTTATTATTTTTGAACATAGATCATAAAATTTGTAAAACCTTAAAACTATTTTTAAAAATCAGTCCATAATTTTGGTGGTTGGTGCATGTGCGGGAATTGCCTGTTCATACACTGTTTTGAAAAGCTTGTGCAGGAATTTCCTATTTCCTACATAGTTTTTAGAATTCAGTTTTATCTTAAAATCCAGTTGGCATTTGAAAAAGTTTTCTTCATGAAAGTTGTAGATCTTGAAAAATCCTACAACTTTTATGTTTTTCTCAAAATCTAATTCAGCCTTTATCTTGCTTAAATTTGTGGTTGAAGCCGGCTGGCCATGCATAGGGTCTGGACAGTCCTAGGCTCAGGTTTTCGCAAAAACGGAAGCCTTTGGAGCTTATTTTTCAAAATCTGCCACTTTATCCTCTAGAATTTTCAATTTTCTACAACTTTCGTGTTTTAAGTTTTTCCAAATTCAGCCTCTAAGGGTCTCAAAATTGCCTTACCAGAAAACAGTCCAGTTTTACCCGAAAACTGGCAGTTTTGTATGTCGTTCATTTTACATAAAATTTACGTGCAAACTATCTCAAACGGTCGCAATCATGAGCCTAAGACAACATACAACACTTTAACATTAGTTTCTAGCAGCCATGCATTGGTTTTAAGTCATACAACTCATGTGGTGTTCCATTGCCCACATAAGGTTTTAGAGTTGATTTTGCATACATCATTTAACATAGAAGCTTCTAACCAACTCATAAATCAACCATGCATAACCTACATCTCCTTCAACTTATGGGGACATATAACAAACACTTTAAAGGCATGCATGCAAACCATAATATCACACAAGCATATTATCAAAACATGCACCAAAACATAAATTGAGACCATAGAGCCTAATCAAGCACATAACCAAGCAACTACAACTATTGCATGAAATTAAATGGGTGAGCTTATGCTCTTACATACCCACATGAGAAATACACATAAATTTGAATTAAAAGCTTAATGAAAAAGCTTAAGGAGTCTAGAAATAGTACCTTAGCAATGGGAGGTTGGTTCTAGGCTATGTGTAATACCTAGAACTTTCATGTTCTTACTTTCCTTCTAAGAAATTATTTTTACATTATGAGGTTATTTGTGAAAAGCTCGAATTAGGACTTTTGTGAGATTTTGTGATTTCTTATGGGTCGAGAAGACTCAAAATTGATTGTTAAGCTCAAAAACGAACCTTTCGAGTCGAAAGGAACAGAAAGGTACATAATTTTACGAAAGTCAACTTTGACCGAAAAAGTCAAAATTTGACTAAGAAAAGTCAAAGGTTGACTTTATGATATGTTGAAATGCAGTATGGAAAGTATACTGCGAGAAATAATTTTCTTGAGCTAGATAGCAAGAATAGGCCTTAAAAATCACCCTAGAAAATCAAACACACCAAGTAAAAATTAAGGGCAAAAAGGATTCAGAAAAATAAGAAAAAATTTTACGGTCCAATTTTACACAGATAAATTTGTGTACTTTGGTACAGTATAAAAATACTGTGTATTAGTGAAACACAGTATTAGAATTATCTGTGTGGCACAAAAAATGAAATTTTTGGGAAGAAATTGCCAAACAAGGCCCTTGTGTGAGGTAAGGGTGATGACCTCATGTTGCTCCTTAATAATGACATCATTAAGCTTAATTAAGCTTAAAAAAAAATTAAGGAAGGCTCTAGATACACCCCACTTGGCCGGCCACCTCCTTGGTCCATCAAGAAATATCAAAAGTTTTGGGGTTTTTGCATGATTTCCCAAAGTTTCCACCACCTCTATAAATACCCATGGGTTTTGTTCATTTTAATTGGAAAACTTTGGGAGGTTCTTGCCATTTTTCCTCTTGAAAAATCAGTAGCCAAGTGTGAGTGAAAGAGAAGAGGAAATCAAAAATTTTTTTGGGGCTTTTGCTTGTGGGATGTTCGGATTTCACTAGGGAAAAGCTAGAAAAAGTTTGAAAATTTTTGTGGGTTTCTTGGGTGTGTGGCCGAGTGGGTGAGGAAGGAGGAAGGAAGAGGAAAGCTGAATTTTTTTGGCCAAACCTTGGTGTGGAGTTCGGCTTTGGGTAGATCAACCAAGGAGCCAACCAAAGTAAGATTTTGGTACCCATTTTTGGAGGTTGCAGCCGTGGGTCAAGGGAGCTAGGGGGAGAAGAAAATTTGTGACCAAAACTTCACTTTGGTCTAGGTAAACCCTTGAGCTCTAACTCCTTTATTTGAGTTCAATTTTGAGGTTATTTGGTGCTTCAAATTCGGTTTGTAAGGACATAATTCCACCCTTATTTTCTTGCCCTAAGTTTGGTGCTTGTGCTTGATTTGTAGATCTAGGGTATGTGGCTTGAGTTCTTGCTTAATTTGGCGCTTGTTTGTTCTTGTTGGTTGATGGATTTTCATGCTAAATACTTAGGTTGTGTGTCCCCTATTTTGGTTCCAAAAATCTGCCCTAGGCAGTGAGCATGTGGTTGCTAGCTAGGGATGAAATGGTTGATGCTTGTATGGATATGTGCTAAAGTGTAGAACCATGCAATCTAGATTTTAAGCTCTCGGAATTTGGTTTGCATGGATCCATTTGAACTATTTATAGGTTCATATGAGACGTTAGACGCACTGTGTGTTTGGCATGTAGGCTCCCGAAGTGGTTGGTCGAGTTAGATTCGCGAAATCGGACGTAAAACGGATTAAACAACCGAAACTGCCAATTCGGATTCAAAACTGGCCAGTTTTCGGGAAAGTGAAAATTTAAGGCCTTTAGAGGCCGAACTGGGTAAAACTCAAAACACAAAAGTTTCTCAGAACGATGTTTCCTAAGGGGCATTGTGAATAGAATTTCAAAATGAGGCTCCAATGGCCTCCGTTTTTATGAAAACCCGTGACTGGTCTGACCAGACCCAGTTTTCAGGATCAGCCGGTTTCAAACAAAAACTGACGCGAATATAAGCGAAACTGGATTTTTCACAAAACACGAAAGTTTTATCATTTTTTGAGAGCTACAACTTTTGTGAAGACAAGTTTTTCAGATTCCTAACAGATCTTTAAACTGACATTATTTTATGAAGGGTGTGCAGGGAACCGAAAATTCCTGCACATGAGTTTTTACAAAAGTTTTCGAGAAACTGTATTTTGTTTAAAACTGTTGTTTTTAATGATGAAAACTGTTTCAAATGCAGTTTTCAACCCTAAACTACTTTTATAAACATCATTTTCAAATGATCGGAAGTTTACAAAAGTATTGAAGGATTTTAAAGTTAAAATTCACAAGATTTTCAAAAAGGATAAGGAAAGGGAGTTTTAAGATAAAATTTGGTAATCAAGCCGATGACGGGCCGTAACCGAGAATAGTACCCAAGTTACCGGGCTTAGCCCTAAAGCCCAGAGTTGACCAAGGGTCGACCATAGATGACCCAATGTTAACCTTAGTTGACCCAACTTTTAGTTGAGGGTAACCTTAAGGGTTATCCAATGTAACCCTAAGGAATACCAAAGGTCTAGAAATGGGCTAAGAAAAGATGGGTTGATGAAATTAACCCGATGAATTATCCGAATAAAACCCAAAGGTTTTCAAGAAAACCAATCAGTATGTCAAGGGCCTAGTCCAAGAGGTTATCTAACATATCCTCTTAAGGAATAATCGAAATTCGATTGTTCTAAACCAATAGGAAGGCTATTTGGGACCAAGGGAGATATCAGGTAACGGGGACATACAACTAGGTTTTAGTAGGTATGTTGGTTAGGGCACCAACATCCCTTAACAAGAAGCAGAATCTTACCTATGTCCTTACTCAAGCAGGGGAAGGCCTGCAGCTGTGCCCTGAGAAATAACAGCATCAAGAGGGACATAGCGAAAGAGGTAAGTACAACTCCGCCTGCAGCATAGACTTTAGTTGATACTTGCCCAAGTATGTTAAATGCATGCTAGGAATATATGTGGATTGCTGCTTTGATATGCTTTGTTGTATGCTTTATGGTATGTTAAAATGCTATGTTATGTGGTATGTGTGATATGCCATGTAATATGCTATATGATGTGATAACATGCTATATATGCTGAAAGAATATGTAAGCGGAGCATGTAAGATAAGATACAATATATGTTATGTTTTATGCAAAGAGTGACATCAGGATGCATGTTCACTAAATACAAGATGAGACTAAAGAATAAGAAAGTAAGATGGCAAGCGAGCTTGCCTGTGTCGTACCACCCGTCCGAGGTCGGGTTAGACTATGGCTTGAGTTGGACTGGACTGGCCGCCCCAACCACTCCATAGTCGCGCGCCGGGTACAAACACTTATGTAAGGGCCCTAAGTAAGATAAGTAAGTAAGTAAGAATGAAGAAAAATTAAAATAAGCATAACTAGACCATGCATATGCTATGTTATGCCATGAGGTGATATGTTATGCAAGTATGAGATATGTTATGATGTATGATGATATGAGTTGTGATGTGACGCTATGTTCAGTTAAGTTAGAAAGCGTATGTTAGGTTATGTGTGTGACGTCACGGCTTAGATAGTTGTGCTTATTGAGTGTTAGCTCATAGTTTGATGTCTATGCTGTAGGTAAGCCACCTGACAGCAATGGGTGATGCAAGATGGAAGTGCGAGGTGAGGCATACTGTGAAATTGTGGGAATACGATGCCGCTACGCGTTTCGTTCAATATGTATTTTCGTATGTTAAATATTTTATTCACAATATGCTTATTACGTTTAAACGTATATAAGCTAGTATAAAAAAAAAAATTCTATTGCTTTTTGACAAGTAAATAAGTAAGTTAACTAAGATAAGTAAGTATGTATGTTAAGGTAATGGCCTGTGCTAGGCGGGTCGTTACAGAGTTGGCATCAGAGTGGGTTCCTGCATAAAATTTCACAGTCTGCCTGCCATCGCCGCCGTCATTGTAAGTTAGGTTAGATTTATGTTTACGAGTATGTACTTATTATGGGTTTGCGATATGATAGACGAGTAGATATGGACCCGGATCAGATAGACGCTGATCGCGAGGCTGTTGCGGCGTTCTACGAAGCACGACCTTTGCTATACAACGGCACGGGACAATCGGTGCCGGTATTGGCATGGATTCACGATATGGAGACGATTTTTCACACCTGCCATATTGAGGACCGTCTGCGAGTCTCACTAACTAGTCGGTGTTTGATAGCAGACGCCAGGCTATGGTGGATGACCATAGGGGAGTAGCAGATGCCCGGTAGGACATGGACGCATTTTCGAACTACAGTACTGGCACGATACGGGCCGTTCCCTGCCGAAGGGCCCGGAGGCAATGGACAATATAGGGATCCCGAGATTTATCGGGATATGCACCATAGGAGGTACTAACACCTTGCGGCGGATTAGCACGCTTACCCGCAGGAGTCGATGCTTCACTACTGTCGACGGTTCCAGGAGGCCATGCTGCCCCATATTCCTCAGGATCTACCATACCCGCAGCTACAGGCTCTAGTGATACTGCGAAACGGAGTTCCACCTCCGATTCGACGATACGTCATCTGGCCTACACTCGGAGGGACGATTGGGGATATGACGAATTCTATCCTAAAGGCCGAGATCATCACACATCTGGTGCAGGCCGACGCCTACCTGGACTAGTACCAGGTCCCTATGGATGACGCTGGTCAAGGGAGTCCTATGTACGAGCCGGGCCCGATGTTTCTTGAGGACCTGATTCCTGCCGTCCCGGTGCAGGAAGTTCCGGCGGCGGAGGCCGAGGGTCACATAGAGGCCGAGGACCACATGGGGGACGATGACGACGATGACGTAGTGGTGGTGATAGACATCCCCGAGGACCCCCTAGTCATTATCATCCTCAGTGATGACGAGGACAAGGAGGTAGAGGCGGAGCCCGAGGCCGGGCAGGTCGACGAGGTTATAGTCATCAATGACGATGAGGACTTCGAGGATGACCCGGAGGAGATCCCGTTTCAGGATGGAGACTGGGATGGTGACTCCGATGCAGAGTCTAACGTTTCTGTGCTTATATTCGAGGCTATAGTATATGAGCGTTTGTATGTATTTTTGACTTAGGATTATATGTACTCATGTAGGATGGAAAGTGTTAGACGCTTCCATCCTAGCCCTGGCTATGTACGATGGAAAGTGGTCAACACTTCCATCACATTTTTGACCAGGTATATATTGTACGATGGAAAGTGTTAGACACTTCCATCCCATTCTTTTGATCATGTATGTATATTGTACGACGGTAGAGTGATAGACACTCCCGTCACATTTTTGGCCATCTATATACGGCACGATGGTAAAGTGGTAGACACTTCCATCATGTATTTTGACCTTGTATATAAAGATCTATATGTACAGTTTGATGTAAATTATATGTAATTACAGTATTGTAAATTACGATGTACATAGTTTGTATGTATAAGACAGTAAAGAAAATGTACTTTTGAAAATGTACAAAAGACCGTGCAGACACGGGATATATAGCATGAGTAAGTTATGGTTATGGAAGTTATGTTATGATGAGTATATGATGTGATACCATAGTACTCTTTATGTTATGATAGGGCATGTATGAGGTGTTAAGATATGATATCATAAGTCATGCATGAAAGAAAGGATATTAATAGTATGATAATATCTTTACTTACGTTAGGATAGAGAATATGGTACGTCCACGTAGAATGATACCACTTAATCAGCCCGATCTAGATCTTGCGACTATGGTAGTAGATCTACAACGACAGCTGCTAGAGCAGTAGCAAGAGACGCAAAGACTACGAGCCCAGATAGCTCAGATGAATCAAGGACCCCGGATTAACGAGGTCCTACCCCAAGCTCAGCCGGTACCCCCAGTGATACCACCGGTACCAGAAGCTCAACCGGAAGTTCGACCGGAGGTTCAGCTAGGAATTCCTCCGAACGTCAATGTTCCGATGGCACCTGTTGGAGTGCAACCGAACCAACGACCGGTGAAAGAGGATTTGCTGTACGAGCATTTTAGACACGTGAAGGAGCCCGAGTGCGAGGGCCTAACGGACCCGATTGTGGCAGACAACTGGCTGATCGATATCCAAGTTATCTTGGATTTCATGCGACTAACGGAGCAAGAGAAAGTTCTTTGCGCTTTGTTTGCCCTTAAGAAGGATGTACGGCACTGGTGGATGACAGTCCAGATGCGCCAAGACGTCACGGCCATGAGCTGGCAAGATTTCGTGATGGAGTTTCGAACGATGTACTACAACCAAGAAATCCTCGCTGCCCAGCAGGACGAGTTTACCAACTTCCGACAGGGGTTGATGACGGTCATGGAGGCCATGAAGAAATTTGAACAGTTGGCTCGGTTATGTCCGGATTTGGTGTTGAGTGAAAAAGAGAAGGTGCGAAGACTGATGAAGATGTTCAGGACTGATCTTATGAAGCAGGTGAGTGCCGGCAGTAGCCTGCCTACCTTGGTGTCTGACTGCATCAGTTGGGCAATAAGGGCTGAGTACTGGATCAATCAAGACAAGGAGGCCAGAGCTCAAATCTTTAAGGCAATGAAGGAAGAGAAGGCTATGGCAAAGACAGCGCAGCCTCGTCAAGAATCAGAATCACACTCGAAAGGCCAAGCGAGCCACCCTGTGCAAAATTCCAACCAATCAGGGAGGAACAAGTGAAAGGGAAATTTCTCGGGCCAGGGTCAACAGAGAAATTTTCCTCAAAGGAAGAACAACCGCGGGAACGAGGATACTAACACCGACTACCCGATATGCGCAACTTGTGGGAGGAAACATCCGGGGGTTTGCAGAATGGGGACGAATGGTTGCTTTCTATGCGGCAAAGAGGGACACTATGCAAGGAACTGTCCCCAGAACATCCAGAATCAGAACTCTTCGTATCCAAATCGGAACCCCAACAGTCACCAACTGCATGCAGTTCAGGCGAGACGTGAAGGACCTTCGATAACACAAGAAAGATTAGAAGCCCCGGAACCCCGGACCATAATTTACGCCTACAATGATGGAGAGGCCGAAGCAGGAGCTTCGCACGCAAGGACGAAATAGACTCCTATCGCTATATGTAACCTTATCGTATTATATAATTTTGGTGCCACTCACTTGTTGTATTTATGGAGTGTGCCCAGGAATTAGGAAGTAGTATGAACAGCTAAAACTGTTTCTTTAAAGTTTCCGTACTGTATGGAGAGATTTTGTGATCGAATATGAAATGCAAAATACTTAACTGTCAGAAAGTCAAGGATAAGCATCGACATCCTGAAGGAGAGTTGCAGAAAACAGAGTCTCCAGAGGGAAAAAGAAAGCAAACTACTATGGATTTGTAGTAGGATTGCTAGAATTAAGTGTGGGAATGATACGATTTGGGGACTATCGTGGAAAGACTAACCAAGACAGCCCCAAATCATCACGATTAAAGCTACCTTTTCAATAGAGAATTGGTAGAAATTTACGTAACTAAGGTCGTTAGACTGCATGGAGTGTCGAAATCGAGCATTTCAGACCGCAATGGACGCTTCACTCTATAATTTTGGGTAAGTGTTCACACAATCATGAGGGCGAAATTGGAGTTTAGCATGGCATTTCACCCTAAACTAAGGGCCAAATTGACAAGAACTACCCCGAATGGTTCTAATTTTCGAGGACGAAAATTTTTAAGGGGGATAGATTGTAATACCTAGAACTTTCATGTTCTTACTTTCCTTCTAAGGAATTATTTTTACATTATGAGGTTATTTGTGAAAAGCTCAAATTAGGATTTTTGTGAGATTTTGTGAGTTCTTATGAGTCGAGAAGACTCAAAATTGATTGTTAAGCTAAAAAAACGGACCTTTTGAGTCGAAAGGAACGGAAAGGTACATGATTTTACGAAAGTCAACTTTGACCGAAAAAGTCAAAGTTTGACTAAGAAAAGTCAAAGGTTGACTTTACGATATGTTGAAATGTAGTATGGAAAGTATACAGCGAGAAATAATTTTCTTGAGCTAGATAGCAAGAATAGGCCTTAAAAATCACCCTAGAAAATCAAGCACACCAAGTAAAAATTAAGGGCAAAAAGGATTCGGAAAAATAAGAAAAAATTTTACGGTCCAATTTTACACAGATAAATTTTTGTACTTTGGTACAGTATAAAAATACTGTGTATTAGTGAAACACAGTATTAGAATTATCTGTGTGACACAAAAAATGGAATTTTTGGGAAGAAATTGCCAAACAAGGCCCTTGTGTGAGGTAAGCGTGATGACCTCATGTTGCTCCTTAATAATGACATCATTAAGCTTAATTAAGCTTAAAAAAAATTAATAAAGGCTCTAGATACACCCCCTTTGGCCGGCCACCTCCTTGGTCCATCAAGAAATATCAAAAGTTTTGGGGTTTTTGCATGATTTCCTAAAGTTTCCACCACCTCTATAAATACACATGGGTTTTGTTCATTTTAATTGGAAAACTTGGGGAGGTTCTTGCCATTTTTCCTCTTGAAAAATCAGCAGCCAAGTGTGAGTGAAAGAGAGGAGGAAATCAAAAAATTTTTTGAGGCTTTTGCTTATGGGATGTTCGGATTTCACTAAGGAAAAGCTAGAAAAAGTTTGAAAAATTTTGTGGGTTTCTTGGGTGTGTGGCCGAGTGGGTGAGGAAGGAGGAAGGGAGAGGAACGTTGAAAATTTTTTAGCCAAACCTTGGTGTGGAGTTCGGCTTTGGGTAGATCAACCAAGGAGCCAACCAAAGCAAGATTTTGGTACCCATTTTTGGAGGTTGCAGCCGTGGGTCAAGAGAGCTAGAGGGAGAAGAAAATTTGTGACCAAAACTTCACTTTGGTCTAGGTAAACCCTTGAACCCTAACTCCTTTATTTGAGTTCAATTTTGAGGTTATTTGGTACTTCAAATTCGGTTTGTAAGGACATAAGTCCACCCTTATTTTCTTGCCCTAAGTTTGGTACTTGTGCTTAATTTGTAGATCTAGGGTATGTGGCTTGAGTTCTTGCTTAATTTGGCGCTTGTTTGTGCTTGTTGGTTGATGGATTTTCATGCTAGATACTTAGGTTGTGTGTCCCCTGTTTTGGTTCCAAAAATCTGCCTTAGGCAGTGAGCATGTGGCTGCTAGCTAGGGATGAAATGGTTGATGCTTGTATGGATGTGTGCTAAAGTGTAGAACCATGCAACCTAGATTTAAGGCTCTCGGAATTTGGTTTGCATGGATCCATTTGAACGGTTTATGGGTTCATATGAGACGTTAGAAGTGCTGTGTGTTTGGCATGTAGGCTCCCGAAGTGGTTGGTCGAGTTAGATTCGCGAAATAGGACGTAAAACGGATTAAACAACCGAAACTGCCAATTCGGATTCAAAACTGGCCAGTTTTGGGAAAGTGAAAATTTAAGGCCTTTAGAGGCCGAACTGGGTAAAACTCGAAACACGAAAGTTTCTCGAAACGATGTTTCCTAAGGGGCATTATGGATAGAATTTCAAAATGAGGCTCCAATGGCCTCCGTTTTTATGAAAACCCGTGGCTAGTCTGACCAAACCTAGTTTTCAGGATCAGCCGATTTCAAACAAAAACTGACACGAATATAAGCGGAACTGGATTTTTCACAAAACATAAATGTTTTAGCATTTTTCAAGAGCTACAACTTTTGTGAAGACAAGTTTTTCAGATTCTAAACGGATCTTTAAACTGACATTGTTTTATAAAGGGTGTGCAGGGAATCAAAAATTCATGCACATGAGTTTTTACAAAAGTTTTCGAAAAACTGTATTTTGCTTAAAACTATTGTTTTTAATGATGAAAACTGTTCTAAAGGCAGTTTTCAACCCTAAACTACTTTTATAAACATCCTTTTCAAATGATCGGATTTTTACAAAAGTATTGAAGGATTTTAAAGTTAAAATTCACAAGATTTTCAAAAAGGATAAAGAAAAGGAGTTTTAAGATAAAATTTGATAATCAAGCCGATGATGGGCCGTAACCGGGAATAGTACCCGAGTTACCGGGCTTAGCCCCAAAGCCCAGAGTTGACCAAGGGTTAACCATAGATGACCCAATGTTAACTTTAGTTGACCCAACTTTTAGTTGAGGGTAACCTTAAGGGTTACCCAATGTAACCCTAAGAAATACCAAGGGTCTAGAAATGGGCCAAGAGAAGATGGGTTGATGAAATTAACCCGATGAATTATCCGAATAAAGCCCAAAGGTTTTCAAGAAAACCAAGCAGTATGTCAAGGGCATAGTCCAAGAGGTTATCCAACGTAGCCTCTTAAGGAATAATCGAAATTCGATTGTTCTAAACCAATAGGAAGGCTATTTGGGACCAAGGGAGAGATCAGGTAACGAGGACATAAAACTAGGCTTTAGTAGGCATGTTGGTTCGGGCACCAACATCCCTTAACAAGAAGCAGAATCTTACCTATGTCCTTACTCAAGTAGGGGAAGGCCTGCAGCTGTGTCCCGAGGAATAACAGCATCAAGAGGGACATAGCGAAAGAGGTAAGTACAACTCCGCCTGCAACATAGGCTTTAGTTGATACTTTACTCAAGTAGGGGAAGGCCTGCAGCTGTGTCCCGAGGAATAACAGCATCAAGAGGGACATAGCGAAAGAGGTAAGTACAACTCCGCCTGCAACATAGGCTTTAGTTGATACTTGTCCAAGTATGTTAGATGCATGCTAGGAATATATGTGGATTGCTGCTTTGATATGCTTTGTTGTATGCTTTATGGTATGTTAAAATGCTATGTTATGTGGTATGTGTGATATGCCATGTGATATGCTATATGATGTGATAACATGCTATATATGCTGAAAGAATATGTAAGCGGAGCATGTAAGGTAAGATACAATATATGTTATGTTTTATGCAAAGAGTGACATCACGATGCATGTTCACTAAATACATGATGAGACTAAAGAATAAGAAAGTAAGATGGCAAGCGAGCTTACCTATGTCGTACCACCCGTCTGAGGTCGGGTTGGACTATGGTTTGAGTTGGACTGGACTAGCCGCCCCAACCACTCCATAGTCGCACGTCGGGTACAGACACTTATATAAGGGCCCTAAGTAAGATAAGTAAGTAAATAAGAATAAAGAAAAATTAAAATAAGCATAACTGGACCATGCATATACTATGTTATACCATAAGGTGATATGTTATGCAAGTATGAGATATGTTATGATGTATGATGATATGAGTTGTGATGTGACGCTATGTTCAGTTAAGTTAGAAAGCGTATGTTAGGTTATGTATGTGACGTCGCGGCTTAGATAGTTGTGCTTACTGAGCGTTAGCTCATAGTTTGACATCTATACTGTAGGTAAGCCACCTGACAGCAATGGGTGATGCAAGATGGAAGTGCGAGGTGGGGCACACTGTGAAATTGTGGGAATACGATGCCGCTACGCGTTTCGTTCAATATGCATTTTCATATGTTAAATATTTTATTCACGATATGCTTATTACGTTTAGACGTATATAAGCTAGTATAAAAAAAAAAAAAAATTTCCGCTGTTTTTCGACAAGTAAATAAGTAAGTTAACTAAGATAAGTAAGTATGTATGTTAAGGTAACTGCCTGTGCTAGGCGGGTCGTTACACTATGGGTCAAAATTTCTCTCCTTCCTTGCTTCACCAAAAATCCGGCCACTCTTTTTTTTTTTCCTCTCAAGATTCGGCTGCTAAAGGGGTGAGAAAAAGTGAGACAAAGTTTTGGGTTAAAATTGAATAAAATTCCCTCCCCCCATCACCTAATTATAGGTGAAAAATATTTTTCTTTTTAAATTATTTTTATTCCTCAATTGCAAATCTAACCCCACAAAAATATTATTTGCCTAAGAGCCCCTTGAAGTGGCCGGCCACCATTAAGCCATCTTGCACCTCATTAATGTATAATTATCTCAAAACTTCTCTTTTTCTTTCAATTCAAAAATCTCATATTTATCATGAATAAGGTGTCATCCTCTTAAGGCCTTGTTTGGCTTTTCCCTTAATAAGCAATCCATTTTCTTCATAACTCAAATAATACTAATACTGTTTTTAACTAAAAACAGTACAGTTATTCTGGACTACAGTCCAGAATTTATTTGCACTTAACTGGACTGCGTGTGGGTTTTTCCTAGTAGTTGAAGCTACTTAGCCCTTAATGTAACGACCCGCCTAGCACAGGCCGTTACCATACATACATACTTACTTACTTAATTTATCGTACTTATTTATTTGGCGAAATGCAGCAGAAATTTTTTTTATACGGAGTTTATAAACGTATAAACATATAAAACGTGTCTTAACTAAAAATATTCAACATGAATAAATACATAATAAAACAAAATGCGTAGCGGTATACTGTCCCACATTTCATAATTTGCATTGCCATGCTCCTCCATCTTTATCAGCAATTGCTTGCAAGTTACTTACCTACAGCATAGACATAAGACAATGAGCTTTCGCTTAGCAAGTACAACTATCTATACCGTAACAACAATAAAACATGACATTCCATTATGTACACAGCATACATTAACTTTTAACTCCTAACATAACATAAACATGTGTAACATAACATAACCATTCGTATCATAACATTGCATACTTATCGTACTGAACATATCATACTCATCATACTACACGTATCATATTCGTCATACTTAACATGCGTACACTTCCTACATAACATAACTTACACTTTATACATAGTATAACATCCTTAACATACTAAAACATAATATATGCATGGTCCGATTATGCTCGTATTATGCTTTCTTTACGCATTCTTTCTTACTTTCTTAGCTTATCTTTTTTAGGGGCCCCTTACTTGAGTGTACGTACCGGGCGTGCGACTATGGAGTGGTTGGGGCGGCCAGTCCATTTCCAACTCAAACCATAGTCCAATCCGACCTAGTGCGGGTTGGTACGACACAGGCAACTTGCTTGCCACGGCAACTTGCTTGCCACAGCAACTTGCTTGCCTTCTTATTTTCTTGATCTTTAATCACATCTTATAATTTAGTGAACATGCATCGTGATGTCACCCTTACATAAGCCATAACATACTTTGCATCTTACCTTACATGCATAGCTTACATATCCTTCTACATACATAGCATATCATTCTTCATACATAACATATTATTTCTTATCATACCACATAGCATATCACATATAGCAACATAATATTGAGCAACCGGTCTAATATACACATAGCATACAACAAAGCACATCATCGCAGTAGTTAACGTATATTCCTAGCATGCATCAAACATACTTAGTCAAATACCAATTAAAGCCTATGCTGTAGACGGAGTTGTACTTACCTTTCTTGCTATGTCCCACGTAATGCTGCTCCTCTTCTGAGTACAGCTGCAGGTTACTTCCTGCTTGATGAACGATATAGTCTAGTTAAACTCGTGAAATGTTAGTGACCTAACCAACATGCTTACATGATCCTGGTTGTATGTCCCTTTGTGCATATCATCTTACTTGGTTACACTTAGTAACCTAATTGTTATGAATTCATTACCTAAAAAGATTACATTGGGTAACCTCATATGCTAAGCCCATAACATACTATTAGGGTTAGACCATCTTCCAACCTTGGGCTTCATCCTTAATCCACAAACTATCGGGTTATATCCATTAACCCTTTATCTTAGCTCATTTGGTATCATTTAGGGTTACATTGGATAACCCTTAAGGTCAAACTAAGTTAATATTGTTAGTCAACCAAAGTCAACTATGGTCAACTACGGTCAACCTCCTATGGGTCAACCTTTGGGCCTTGGGCTTGACACAGTAACTCGGGTATAACTCCCGGTTACTATTCGTAGACTATTTGCTTACTAACCCTAACTTGAAAAATTCATTTTCCTTAACTTGGAAAATTTGTAGATTGACTTTAAAATTCCTTCACTTAACTTATAAAAATCCATACTCTTGGATTAGGGCTTTATAAAATCATTTGAGGTTGAAAACTGCTTTTGGAATAGTTTTCCATAGTTAAAATAGTACGTTTTGGAGAAATACAGTTTTTTTCTAAACAATTTTTAGAAAATCCTGTGCAGGAATTTTCTGCTCCCTGCACTGTCTTTAGAAAACAGTGTCAGTTTAAAAATTCACTTTGAATTTGAAAAAGTTTTCTTCACAAAAGTTCTAGCTCTCAAAAAATCCTAAAACTTTCATGTTTTACAAAAAATTAAATTCGGACTCTATCACATCCAAAACCTGGGTTGAAACCACCTGACCATGCATAAAAACTGAGCATGGTTAGGCTCAGGTTTTCACTAAAATCGAGGCCATTGGAGCCTCATTTTGAAAATCCGTCCACGATGTCCCTTAGGAAAAGCTCTTCTGAACAACTTTTACATTTTTCCACATTCGGCCTCTAAAGACCTCAAATTCCACTTTTTAGAAAACTGGGTAGATCCAATCCGAACTGGCAGTTTCTATTCTTACATTCATTTTACATCCTATGGCGCGAAATCTAACTCAACCGAACACGCGGGAGCCTAAATAGCATACATGCAGCGTTTTTTAGATTCCCACATGAACCATCATGTAATTCTAATGCCTCCATGCAAACCAAACCAGATCTGCCCTAGCCTAAGGTTTGCATGATCTAGGTTTGCATTACATTCCATTCATCCATTCTCATACTAAACCATGGCTAGCACTAGCAACCTAACATATTTGCCACAACCGGCTTGCACAAAGCAGGGCATATACCAACCATCTAATCATGCAATCCTAGCATGCAAGCAAGCATAAACGTATAGCAAACCAAGCATAAACAACCATCCTTAAAAACCCTAATCAAGCACCACACCTAGTTCTAGGACAATTGAATAAAACTTGAGCTTAAGCTCTTACAAACCTTGACTTGAAATACACATAAATTTCCAATTGAAATCAAATGGAAAAAAATAAGGTTTATGGGAGATTTACCTTGGCTAACCCTAGGGATGGGTTAGGATTGATGGATCCAAATTTCTCCCTTCCTTGGCTCTTCCTTTCCCACAGTTTTGCTCTCCAATTAGGCACTAAAATTTTTCACCTCACTTGGTGATTATTTCAGCCAAAACTGAAACTCTCCACACCAAATTCCTTCAATTTTTCATTTCCCTATTCTTGCTCACCCATGGCCGAACACACACACACTCACCTAGGGCACCAAAATTTCTTTTGGTTGCTTGGTTGGTGATTTCTCCTCACTCTTGGCCACTAACCAATTTTTCCACTAAAATTTTCTCTTCCTTTTCTTCTTTCCTACACTCGGCCACAACTAGAAAAATGGGTCTCCAATTTTTCTCAACTTCCTCTTGGTTCCTAGCTTGAAAAACCGAATACCCCTAAGCTAATCTCTCTTGGATTTTCAAATTTTTCTTTATTCTTTCTTGATTTTTCTTGCTCAAATTTTTGGGAGAAAATTTTGCAAGAGGTTAGCTAATTTTTCCCATTTTTCTAGCCCAAAAATCCGCCCACCCCTCATGGTATTTATAGGTATTGGAAAACTTTCTAAAATTCTAAAAATGACCCCATGAGATTTAATATTTTCATCCTTGGCATGCAAGGTGGCCGGTCATATACTTGTAGAGCAAGGGAAAGATTACCTCATCATGATGACATCACTTAGATGACATCACTATGCTTATATCACCAACTTTTCAAAATTTACACTTTTGCCCCAAAAGCTAGAATTCTTGCAAATTTGCCCTTTAGGTGGCCGGTCACTTGCTTGGAGAACAAGCCAAGCTTATCTCATCTTGATGACATCACTACGCTTACATCATTAATTTTCTAAAATTTACACTTTTGCCCCAAAAAATAAAATTTTGGCATTTTTGCCCCTAAGGTGGCCGGCCATGTCATCTCTTTCTAGAACCTTCTTCGCTTGCTTTCCAAGTTTAAAAAATTCACTTATGATGTCATAAATTGAGGATAGGATGATGTCATCCATATTAAGCCCTGTTTGGCTTTTCCTCAATAATCAGTCCATTTTTTCGCTACACAGATATTTCTAATACTGTGTTCACTTAAACACAGTATTTTTATACTGTACTACAGTCCAAAATTTAGCTGTGTAAAAACGGACAGTATAACTTTTTTTTTCTAATTTTTCAAGTCCTTTTTGCCCTTGATCTATACTAGGTGTGCTTGATTTTCTAAGGTGGTTTTAAAGCCTATTTGAGCTATCTTGTCCATCATATCGAGTTTTTACAGTATCTTTTTCATACTGCATCACATAATACTGTAAAGTTAACCAGTTGACCATTCTTGGTCAAACTTTGACTTTCTTGGTCAAATTTGACTTTTTCGGTCAAACTTTGACTTTTTCAAAATTACGTACTTTTTCGTCCTTTTCGACTAAAAAGGGCGTTTGCTAACCTTAGCAATCTATTTTGAGTCTTACTGAGCCATAAGATCTCATAAAAAGTATGAAAAACTCTTGACTGAGCTTTTCCGTAAATACCTCCATGGTATGCATATAATTCCTTTTGCGAAGGAAACAGTGACATAGAAATTCTAGGTATTACACTTAATGTCCTAAATAATGTGCTTGATTTTTCTATAGTGGTCTCATACCTTATTCTCACATTTTCATCCGTGATGACGGTTTTCACAGTATAATTTCCATACTGCTTATTATACTGTTGTACCGTCCTGGTCAAACTTTAATCAACCTAAAGTCAACCTTGGTCAAACTTTGACTAACAAAAATCATAAATTTTTGTCTCGCCTGTTATCCTCAAAAGGTCTTATGCTTAGCTAAGCAAACTATTATTGAGTTTTATGAGACTATAAGAACTCAGTTATAATCTGATAAAATCAAATCAGATATTTCACATAAATCTTCATATTCCTTAACAAGGAAATCATGAATCAGCAAAATGGGCAGTTGTTTCAAGTGGCTTGTCGTAAATTATTAGAAACTATTTTTAGAATTTTGTTTCTAATATTTGTGTAGGATTTTGATTTTAAAATTCTTCAAACGTGTTCCCAAATTAAACATCTTTTATTGTATCCTATTTATCAATTAGGTTATTTTTTCTCGTCTTCTTTCAATAAATGCAGCTACATTTTAATGGATTTATTTTAGTTGAAAAAATTGCTATTATTAGCGCCCATTGAAATATAATTTTCAATATCTCCGTCTGTGACAGCCATAATATCATATGTCTCGGTAGAAAGGATCATGAAGACTGAAATTAATAATAATAATGAAGACAATATTATTCATGAAGCAATAAAATCCGGTAGTCCCTTTCAAAATATATATTTATATATAACAGGGTAGTCTTGTGTACCCACCTTGACCTTTGATTAAAAAAAGAGTGTGACAGGTGACATTAGTAATAATTTACTTGGCTAGCTAGCTTGTAACGCCCCCATTTACGTAGGGCCATTACCATACATACTTAAACTACATCTTGGTTTTAATAATTTAAACTTACTTGAAAATTCTAGAATAATTTTTTTAAACATATATAAATAGACTAGTCCATATAAGTAAACTTTCCGTGCATATACACTGAAATAAAAAGACATACATACTTCTTACAATTCACTCAAGTCTTCAAACCTCATATATACAGCATAACATAATTTCAAGTCCAAATTCTGTATATGCTGTATATATACAGCATATATACAGCATAACATATATTAGTTTTGAAAAAAATAATAAGACTAAGACTAAACCAAGACAAGTAAGGTGTCGTACAACCTCTCGCTAGATCGTGGAGGATTATACATGTTTCAAGTTACTAAGACCTTCAGCCAGATCGTGAAGGCTTTCATGATTCCCAGAATTGTTAAGGACCTTGCAAAGCCTAACTTGCGGTGGATTGTGCGCATTTAGTACGTACACAAGGGGCCCACATGTTAAGCAAGATAATAAGTTCATAACAAGTTCGTAATGGAGCATAAGAGATTCATAATTGATCATAAATGGTTCATGCACAAGTTACATGATGCTTGACATTTTTTTGTGAGATTAAGTTTGTACTTGCTGAGCATTAGCTCATCAGTATATTTCATACTGTAGGTAAAAAACCTGCAGCTTAATTGGTAGGTCATGTGGATGATGCAATAAGTGAAGGGCGGTATAGAATACCACTATGCAAGTTTTCCGCAAGCTCTTCTGAATCAAATATATATATATATTAAAATAAATTGTGTTATATAGTATATATGAAGTTTGAAGACTTGAGTGAATTATGTATGTCTATCTTTATTTTAGTATGTATGCATGACAAGTTTACTTATATGGATTAGTCTATTTATATATGTTTTAAAGAAAAAAAAATTTATTCTCAAATTTCCAAGTTTAAGTTATTAAAACCAAGATGAAGTTTAAGTATGTATGGTAACGGCCCTACGTAGGTTGGGGCGTTGCAAATAATTTACAGAGATATTAACACATTTATATATTACAATAAGAATATTTCTTTTAGTATAAAATTGTAACACCTGATATTTCCACTTCTTTTAACTTTAAAATATGATTAACAAGCATCAAAACATAGATGGCTTATGCATGTATATCTAATTAGCTGATATTTTCCTAATACAGTGAAAGACTTGGTTTCTAAGGCTTTGTCGGATAAGAAAGAGAAAAAGAGAAAGTGACCCTTCTATTATTGTGTTTAGTTTCAATCACATTTTATAATCTCTTCATGATAGGAGAGACTAACTGTGGTTATTTGAAGGAAATCCCTCAATCAATCCATCTCTCTTCTCTCTACTCTAATCAATAATAACCACTGGTAATAAAATTCTTCCACTATTCCCACTCCTTCCACTTTTCTCTCCTATCAAGAAAGCTCTTAACAGACGCATCATGTCAATCCTTATCGAAACAACTTGAGATGTAGAAGTAGCACTATAAACTCTCTGATCAAGCTGAGTATTACTATGTGTTTCATAAATTGAAAAATCAAGAATATCTCGAAAGGATGCTAGATAATTGACAGTTCCCTCAAAAATCAAGAAATGATCTCTCATTCTAAACCCAGTTCCCTCACCTAGGTGTTCTATCATTTCCGCCTTCTTACCAAGCATAGTTCCATCCGTTTGATCAATTCTCTCACTACCAGAAACAATCAATATCATGACAAAAACATGTTAAAAGAACGCAAATTGCTAAGATTTGGCTGATATAAAACCATAAAATAGATAGTTAAGATATCTCCCACACAATATCCAGTTACAAATACCATGCTTATAAACTACAACAGATATTCTAACAGCTAAACTGCAACATCCATCACTTGGATCCCAATCCATTGTCCCAAATTCTTTCGTTTTTATATGGACTTCCTCCATTAATGCTTATTTACCCATCATTTACTTATTTTTATCATCCAATATATTACATGTTTTATTCCTTCGCATGATTCCTTTGCGAATCAGCTACTCTATTTTTTTTTTATTTTTTATGACTCCATCACCTTTGTACAAACACCCATGAACACCATTCAAATAATAATTGATTTTTGTTAATCAGAGCTCAAATTTAGGCCATGTACTATCATTGGCCATTCAAATTATATATGCATGTTTAAATGTATATATAGCAAGCGATATAACCGAGTAGGATGAGAACCTTCTGCGTGATAATTGATCTTTAACAGCTGATAAATATCCACTAATTAAGTATAAAAAGAAATAGAGAAACAGAGAGAGGACAAACAGATGAGAGATTAAAAAATTAGCCTCAACCCATATGTATGTATGTAATACATGATTTTTTCTATGTTACTATTTCTTTTTTAAAAGGAATTAAATGTATGCCGTATAGGCATTTACGAAAAAGTTCGATTTAGAACTTTACCATGAACAATGAGTTCTTATAGCTTTATAAGACTCAAAGGTGATTGTTTTAATAAGCAAATGACCTTTTCGGATGAAAAGAGATGAAATTTGCATGATTTTAGGAAAGTCAAAGGGTTGACCGAAAATTCAACTTTGATCTTGAAAAGTCAAAGTTTGACCAAAATGGTCAAAATGATAACTGTGTAATTTTGTGACATGCAGTATGGGAAAAATACTGCGAAAACCCATTTTTCGGGTAAGATAGCATAAATGAGATCTAAAACCGCCGTAGAAAAATCAAGCACACTAAGTTAGGGCATAGGGTAAAAGGGTTCGAGAAAACAAGAAAAAAATTTTCCAGTCTGATTTTTACACAGATAAAATTTTGACTGCAGTATAAAATATCAGTACTGTGTATTAGTAAAACACCATATTAGATTTATCTGTGTTAAGTATAAAATTAGACTACTTTCTTCAAAAAGTGTCAAACAAGGCCTTATATTTATGACATCATAAATTTTTGTGAACCAAGCCATGCAAGACAAGTGTCTTGGTTCTAGAAATTTTTTCCTTCTTGCCCAAGCTAATGGCCGGCCACCTTGCATGGTTCTCATGCATTTTTTTTAAATTTTAGGGGTCAAATTTCAATTTTTGAAAGTTTCCCCTTGTCTATAAATAGGGGTGAGTGCTATTCATTTTTATTGAAAAACTTAACAAAACTCTTGCAAATTTTCTCTAGAAAATCTGAGAGAGAGGAAGAGAAAGTGAAGAAGAAAAACCAAAAATTTTCTTAAGCCAATCCTAGGTTAGTGTTCGGTTTTGTCAAGAAATCAAGAAGGAAAGTTTGGAAAAAAATTTTCTAGCCCTTTCTTGGAGTGAGCTGCCGAGTGGGGGAGGAAAGAAAAACAAGAGGAAACCCAAAAATTTTCAAGGGGAAATCCTAGGGTGGAATTCGGATTCCATCTAGAACCAAGAGCAAGCTTGGAAAAAAAAATTTGGGGCCATTTTCTTTTTTGGTGCAGCCCACGGGTTTAGTGGGAAAAAAGGAAAGGAAAAATTCAAATTTTTGGTGAAAAATTCTTGGTGTGGCCGAGCCATAGGTGGAGGGCAGATTTGAGGTCAAAAAGAAAATTTTGGTGCCACTTTGGTGTGGAGAATCCGGTTCTAGGAGCAAGAAGGAAAGAGTGAAAATTTGGTGCAAACCCTAAACCAACTCTTGAGTGGTTCAAGGTATTTTTCAAAACCCTAACCCTATTTTCATTCAAGCTTTTAAATTGAAGTTTAAATATATTTCAAGCAAAGTTTGTAAGAGCATAAGCTCACAATTTTAATTTCTTGCCCTTAGTTAGCTTTAGTGCTTGATTAGATTTACCTAAGGGTGGTTTGGTCATTTATGCAATTTAATATGCTTATGATTTGTTGAATGTTAGGATTGCATGCTAGATTGTTTACTTGAGGTTATATGTCTCCAATTAAGTATGTAAGAATGTGAATGCATGTTAGGGTATGAAATGTGATTGTATGCTTGAATGATTACATGTATGCAAGTTAGAAAACCATGCAGTCAAGGATTAGGGCAGTCGGCTTTTTGGGGCTGCACGGGCACGTTGGGTTAGCATGCTTGTAAGTATGGGAAGATAGAAATGCTGCATGATTGTTATGTAAGCTCTTGAAGTGGTCGGTCGAGATAGAATCCACGAATTAGGATGTAAACCGGATTTAATAACCGAAACTGCCAATTTGGATTCGAAATTGACCAGTTTTGGGAAAGTGGAAATTTAAGGCCTTTAGAGGCCGAACTGGGTGAAACGTAAAACATGAAAGTTGTAGAACATGGTTTTTCCTAGGAGGCTACACAAACCGTTTCCCAAAATGAGGCTCCAATAGCCTCCGTTTTTATAGAAAGCCGAGACTGATCTGCCCAGACCTAGTTTTCATGATCAGCGAGATTCAAATGAAAACTGACAAAGATATAGGCAGAGCTGAATTTTTCTTAAAACACCAAAGTTTTAGAATTCTTCGAGAGCTAAAACTTTCGTGAAGACAAGTTTTTCAAATTTAATCTGGATTTTTAAATATAAGCTGATTTCTGAAAACTGTGCAGGGAGCAAGAAATTCCTGCACAGGATTTTCTAGAACCTACTTAGGAAAACTGTTTTTCCTTTCAAAAAGCACTGTTTTAACTACGAAAACTGTTCCAAAGGTAGTTTTCGATCTTCAACCATTTTATAAAATTATGTTCTAAGAACCAAGAATTTTTATGAGTAATTAAAGGAGTTTTTGAGCTTAAATTGCTAAACTTTTTCAAAGATAAAAAAAAGGGGATTTTTAAGCTAAGTTTATGAAATCAAGCAAAGACGGATGGTGACCGGGGAATTATACCCAAGTTACCGGGCTTAGCCCCAAAACCCAAGGTTGACTCGAAAAGAGTTGACATTAGTAGTCTTAGAGGTTAACATTGGTTAACCTAGTATGGATTAAGATAAGCTATAAGCCCGAGATTAGGTGATGGCCTAACCCTATACGTTTGCGTATGGGATTAGTATGGAAGGTTATCCAACGTAACCTACTAGGCCATAGTATAAGTTCAATAGGGCGATTATTGTAATCCCAGTGGATAAGGTTACTTAATGTAACCACACATAAGATAATTTATGATTTATATTTAAGGGAACATATAACCAAAGCATTGCATGAATGTTGATTGAGAACCAACATATTATGGTCATAGATTAGAGACCTTACCTAAGTCCTTCCATTAAGCAGGAAGTAAACTGCAGCTGAGCCCCGAAGTGGAACAGCGTAACATCAGGCATAGACAAGGTAAGTACAACGCCGCCTATAGCATAGGCTATTAGTTGTATACTTACCTAGATATAATTGATGTGTTATGTGCTATATGCTATGATTGAGTGCCATGTTATATATATAATATGATAAGTCTATGTTATGAAATGTACTAGGTAAGCAATGCATGTTAAGTTAAGAGTATAGTATGACTATGAAGCATGAATAAGTGACATCAAGCTATATGCTCACTAACTGTAATAAGAATAATAAGTTTAAGAATGACAAGATGGAAAGAAGAGAAAGGCGACAAGTCGCCTGTGTCGTACCATCCGTCCAAGGTCGGGTTGGACTATGGATTGAGTTGAACTTGGACTGGCCACCCCAACCAATCTATAGTTACGCGCCGGGTACGAACACTCATGTTAAGGGCCCCTAAGTAAAATAAGAAATGATAAAATAAGAAAGCATAATATGAACATAATTGGTTCATGCATGCTATATGCGATGATGTGTTATGAAATGAAATGGATTGCTACGTCATGAATAGGATAAGATGTATGTTTAGTTATGTGTCGCGGTATAGGAATTGTGCTTGATGAGCGAAAGCTCATTGTTTTAAGTTTATGCTGTAGGTAAACAACCTGCCAGCAGTTGATGGTATAAGGTGGAGTCGCGTGGCCGAGCACTGTGAAATGTGGGGAACGGAAGCCGCTACGCGTTTCGAATTTATGAATATATTATGGAATGTTTAATAATGACTATTTAGTTAATGTTAATGCTCGTACGCACAAATACTATTATTGTTCATACTTTATGTTCCGTAGCTTTCTTTATGTACTATATAAAAAAAAAATTTCCGCTGTGTTTCACGTATTAAGTAAGTTTGTATGTACGTAAATATGGTAACAGCCTGTGCTAGGCGGGTCATTACAATGTATGCATGTGAAATATAGGAGAAAGGAAAAAACAGAATTTGGACTTGAGGTTTGAAATTATGTACGACGCATAATTTCAAACCTCATATATACGACGCATTTGGACTGTCATCCACCAGTGTCGAGCGTCCTTCTTAAGAGCAAAAGAAGCACAAAGAACTTTTTCTTGCTCGGTCAATTGCATGAAATCCAAAATAACTTGGAAGTCGATCAACCAATTATCCACCGCTATTGGGTCCGTTGGTCCCTAAAATTCAGGCGTTTTCATCTGCCTAAATCGTTCATACAGTAAATCTTCCCGTACTGGGGGTGGAATCATTTGCCCTTCAGCAGGTGTTATCGGAACTTCAGCGTTCAGAGGAACTTCTGACGGGACCTCTGGTTGGGCGTCTGGTACTGGGGGTACTCTGTTATCCCAAAGAGGAACCTCGTTAACTTTGGGTCTTTGGTTCATTTGAGCCAACTGTTCTCGCAATATATTTGTTTCTTAATGTTGTTCTAGCAGCTGTCCTTCGAGATTGGCTACAACAGGTGTGAGATCCGGCTCTGGCGGATTTTCAGGTACTGCTCTGCGTCATGGCGGCATCTTCTAATTTCATATGGGGTCATAAGAAAAGATATTATCATACTAGAAATACCCTTTCTTTCATGTATATCTTATCATATCATAGCATAATACGTCTTGTCATAAGGTTATCATATCATAATAGGATGATCATATCATTCACACTCATATCATATCGTAACATGGCTTTCATAAGCATATCGTAACATAATGCTTCATACTTGAACTGTCTTTTTGCATACTTACAAAAAGTACATCATATTTACGATACTGTAATCATATATTTGGTACATCATACTGTATATACATGGACAAAATTGCGATGGAAGTGTCTAACACTTTACCATCATACATAATCAAAACAGAGATGGAAGTGGCTACCACTTTCCATCATACATAAATACAAGCCTACTGTCAAAAAGAATAAACTAATACGTGTCAGTCCTAACATCCAAAAAGATGTACACGGTCGGCCTAATCTATATGCTCTACCATAACCACAGAGGATGCGTCGGAGTCGGCTTTCCAATCTCTGTCGTTAAACAGAATCTCCTCTGGGTCGTCGATGAAATCATCCTCATCCTCTAACCATCCTGCATGCTCTGGCTCGGGTGTTGGCTCCATATCCTCGTCACCCTCCTCCTCATCGCTGGACATGTCAATGATCAGAGGATCTGTCGGTGGGTCTGCTGGTATAACCATAATGTCATCCACATTCTGGCCCTCAGCATCCAGGTCGTCCTCAGCGTCCCCCTCCTCCTCAGTCTCGTGGGCTGGCACCTCTTGCTCCGGGATAGCAGGGATTGGGTCTTCCGATGGTGTTGGGCCTACCTCATGGAGCGGTTCTCCAATGCCAGCATCGTCCTCGGGTGCCTGCTGGTCATCCCTAACAGCCTCGGCCTGCATAGCGTTGGCAACTACCTCGGCCTCTAGAATATCGTTAATCATGTTTCCAACAGTCTTCCCAAGCATGGGTGCTGGAACATACTGGCGAATCCGGTAGGGTGACCCGTTTCGCAGAATCACTAGTGCCTGCATCTCACGACTGCCCACGTCCTATGGGACATAAGGCAACATAGCCTCCTGGAATCTCCAGCAGTAGTGGGCCATGGACTCGTGGGGATATGTATGCTAGTCGAGTATATAACTGTGATAGCGTGTGTCGTACATGTCCCGGTAAATATCAAGATCGTGATATGGCGCTCCTGGCCCCTCGTCCAACACTGGTCCAAATCGCACAATCACTAGAGCATGAAAATGTGTCCATGTGCGACTTGGCATCTGTGGCTTACCCAACGTCATCCACCAAAGTCGGGAATCGCCTATCAGGCATCTGCTGGCTAATGAGACCTGCAGTCGAGCCTCTATATGACTAGTACGGAATATCAGCTCCATATTGTATAATCATGTTGCTACGAACGCTGTCCATCTCATGCCATCAAATGATAAAGGGTGTGACTCGTAGAATGACGTCACCGCGTCTCGGTCCTCATCTACGTGTGCAGGATCCATCTCGTCGGGTCTATCATAACAGGATCACATAATAATATTTATACATAGAAATATAAATTCAACTTACAATGATGATGGTGATGGCAGGCAGACTGTGAAATTGTATAGCAGGAAACCGCTCTGATACCAACTCTGTAACGACCCGCCTAGCATAGGCCGTTACCATACATACATACATACATAATGTATTTACTTACTTAGCGTAAACAGCAGAAAATTTTTTTTTTTACAAGCATATAAATATATATGCGAGATAATTAAGTAGCAATATTCGATAAGTATATAAACAATAATTAGATATCGATGTTCTAAAACCAAATAAAATATTCATAAAGACAAAATGCGTAGCGGTCGACATTCTCACATTTCACAGTTTACTCTGCCACGCTCCTCCATCATGTATCAGTGGTTGCCCGTAGGTTACTTATCTACAGCATAGACGTAAGATGTGAGCTTTCGCTCAGCAAGTACAACATATACATCCGCGACACACAAGTACAACACATAACATCACATGACATATCATAACATAATGGCATAACATACTTAATCATGCATGAACCATTTATGCTTCATTATGCTTTCTTATACTTTCATAACATGATTCATATTTTATCTTAACTTATCTTACTTATCGACCCCTTACATAAGTGTCCGTACCGGACGCGTAACTATGAAGTGGTTGGGGCAGCCAGTCCATTTCCAACTCAAACTATAGTCTAACCCGACCTAACGCGGGTCGGTACGACACAGGCAAGCTCGCTTGCCATCATACTTGCTTTTCCTCATTTCTTACTTGATCTTGTTCTTAACTTAAGAACTGGTGAACATGCCTCATGATGTCACACATACATAGATCATAATCATATCTCAACATAACATACCCAATATCACAATCATGGACTTGACATATCATATATCATGACATAGCCACATCATATAACATGACATAATCATACCTTAGACTTTGCATACCACATATCATAACATGTATCAAACATATCAAACATTATAACAAACATCAAACCCTATCACACATCATATCCTAGCATCACATGTTTCTATCATATCACACATCAAACATACTTGGGTAAGTATCACAACAAAAGCCTATGCTATAGGCGGAGTTGTACTTACCTTGATTGCTATGTCCTATGTAGGGCTACTCCTGACTAGGATGCTGCTGCAGGTTACCTTCTGCTATATTAAAGGACATAGGTAAGAGTTCTTGGTCATCATAGGATGTTGGTAACCTAACCAACATTCATACGAAATCTTAGTTATATGTCCCCTATAAAACACATGATAACTTACTGGGTTATAACAAGTAACTCTAATGTTTAATATTACCAATCATGGATCATATTCTATTAGGTTATATAGGGTAACCTTGGATGCTAAGCCCACACACATAGGGTTAGGTCATCCTCCTAACCTTGGGCCTAAGTCTTAACATTCTTAGCCCATAATCCATTAGGTTATTATTGGTAATCCTAGGTCTTAACCCATTATTAAACTAGGTATCTTGTTGGGTTACATTGGGTAACCCTTGGTGTGACCTAACCTTGGTCAATCTGGGTCAACTCCTATTGGTTACTAAAGCCCAATTAAGTTAGATCCTATTGGGTGATTATGGGTAACTTTAGGCTTTGGACCCAGTCCAGTAATCTAAGTATTCTTTCCGATTACTGTTGGTCATTATCTAGTCTACCCAATTTTAAGATAACTTAGGTCTATAATTCCTTTTGTTTTTCTTTGGAAAAACTTAGCCTTTTGTGTCTCTTTTTACAAAAATCCTTTTTGTTCAACTTATAAAAACTTGGGTTTCTTAAAAAGGTGTTTGAAAAAGTCATTAAGTGTTAAAACTGCCACTGGAACAGTTCCCACAGTCAAATTATCAGTTTTTGTGCAATAATACCATTTTCCTACACTGTTTTAGAAAATCCTGTAAAGAAATTTACTGTTTCTTGCATAGTTTTTAGAAATCCAGTTTTATTTAAAAATCTGGGCAGAATTTGAAAAGGTTGTCTTATGAAAGTTTTAGATCTCGAAAAATCCTAGAACTTTCATGTTTGACAAAAAACCCAGTTCTGCATCTAACCCCTTTGTTTACCCCGTTGAACTCAACTGGCCGTGCATGAAGTCTGGGCACGGTCAGTCTTGGATTTTTGTAAAAATCGAGGCCATTGGAGCCTCGTTTTGGAAAACTGTTCATGATGTCCCCTAGGAAAAATCGTTCCCAACAACTTTTATGTTTTAAGTTTTCTCAAATTCGGCCTCTAAGGGCCTCAAAACCAACTTTCCAGAAAACTGGCTAGTTTTCACCCGAATCTGGCAGTTTTCTTAATTAAGTTCATTTTACGTCCTAATTATGTAATCTAACTCAACCAGCCACCGCGGGAGCCTAAGACCACACATGCAACACTTTTCTAATGTAAGGTTTCATTAAACACATTTTACATCATCTCCATGCAAACCCTTATTGACTTTAGATCAACCAAAGTTTGTATGGTTCTAGGTTGCACAATTTCATACCAAGCATTCTAGTTCTATTCTAGCAACCTAACATGCCATATTCTTCATCATGCTTGAACATATTTAGGGACATATAACTTATCAAACATTTAGTATGCAAACCATAAAAAATCAAGCAAGCATAATCATGCAAAGTTTATAATCAAACCACCCTTAATCTAATTAATCAAGCACAAAACCCTAAAATTCTAAACTTGAGCAATAAATTAAATTGAGCTTATGCTCTTACAAATTCAACTTGAAAGGCGTCTAAATTTCAAATTGAAGCTCAATTTAAAGAGTTTGAGGTCAAGGGAGAATTACCTTGATTTAACTCAAGATTTTGGCTAGGGTTTGGCTTCCAATTTTCTCCCCCTAGGTCTCCCCCAAAACCGGTTTTGCCTAGCTTGGTAGGGACCAAAATTGTGTTGATCACTTGGTGGTTGCTTCAACAAAAACCGGCCACTCACCAACCTATTTTCTCCTCACTTTTTCTCCTTCCCACAACTGGCCCCTAGGCCTGGAATGGGCACCAAAAATTTTCCAACCTTGGCTTGTTATTGCTTGAGAAAACTGACCACCCCTAGAACTATTTTCCCTTGGGTTTTCAATTTTTCTTCTTTTCTTGCTCTCCCTTTGGTGTCTAGATTTTTTTGAGAGGAAAAATAGGCAAAGTTTGGCTAAATTTTCTAAATTTTTTGAACCAAAAACCGCCCCCCCATGGGCTATTTATAGATGAAAAAGAATTTGTTTTTGGATTTATTTTTAATTCAAACTTTGCTTAAAAACCCTTAAAGCAAAAATATTTACCAATTAACCCCCCAAATGGCCGGCCACCTCATGCTCTAGAACATCCCATTACTTTCTAATTTTTGACTTAATTCCATAATGATGTCATAATTATAAAGGTTGATGAGGTAAGTCTAATTAAGGCTTGTTTGCCTTTTTCCTTAATAGGCAGTCCACTTTAATGCCAACACAGATATTTCTAGTATTGTGCTAACTAATACACAATACTGTTATACTATACTGCAGTCTAAAATTTATCTGTGTAAAAATAGACTGTACAAACAATTTTCTTTTTGCTTAAAGCTTTTTGGCCTTTTAAATCCTATTTAATGTGCTTGATTTTTCTATGGTGGTTTTAATTATTATTCATATTATCTTGTCCGTAATTACGGCTTTCGCAGTATATTTTCCATACTGCTTCTCATATATCAGTACAATAAACCTTTTGACCATTTTTAGTCAACCTTTGACTTTTTTGGTCAACTTTGACTTTCTTGGTCAAACTTTGACCAACATAAAATCATGGATTTTATTTCTCCTTTTCACCCAAAAAGGCTATTTGCTTAACTAAGCAATTCATTATTGGGTCTTATAAAATCATAAGAGCTCATAAAATTAAACAAAAATCCTAATCAGGATTTTGCATACATACTTTCATGGTACAGTTTGAATTTCTCTACAAGAAATCATATCGTTGAAAAATTCAGTTATTACATTTTTTTTTTCCTGCCAACCCTCTTAATTACTATTTTTATAATACCTCATAATTAATTTCTTATTTTATTTACCAATTTTTTTAGAATATGCATGGCACGTGCGGAGCACGTATTGTCGCTAGTTAGAAGTAAAAGAAAAGGATGGTCTTAAATTTGTTTGAAGATCACCCACCAACAAAAATATTCGCGATTCATGTTTTTGGTGGTGGTTATGTTCTGTAAGATATGAGACTTTTAAATAATTTGGCTTCCATCTTAAAAGATTAACATATTAAGGTGTAGCGACTCAATATTCTTATATGTCTGTTAGTGTTGTTATAATTTTACTGGACGTGATGTTTTTTATTTTTTATTTTTTGTTTTTTACATTTTCGCAACATAATATACTATTTGGAGTAACCAATCTTGTATTGGATATATCAGACCACTCATTTAAATTTTTTGGGCTTTAATATTATGTGAAATTTGAGACTTATAAAGCATTGAACTTCCATATTAAAAGGTCAAATATATACCCTTCACAAGTCTGCTGTTATTATACCATATTATAAAGCATTGAACTTTCATATTAAAAGGTCAAACGTGTTAAATGTAATGGCACAATATATACCCTTGTAACTCAGTTGTTATTATTATTATATTTTTACTATGTGATATATTTAGATTTCTTTTTACTCTTCACAAGTTGTACGTGAGAAATAACAGCCATTAAACATGCAAGACTAGTTAGTTATATGCCCCATACCCATCAAATCAATTTTGAGAAAGAAACCTTTCACAAGGGGGAAAAAAAGCTATAAACTCATGTTTTATGTGTAACATAAAAGTCATCGAACACGTACGTCATCGCTTAATACTGAAGCTATTATCTCTTAGGACCAACTCCATTTTATGATTAAATACGTACATATAATAATAATAATAATAATAATAATAATAAGGTTTTTTTTTTGTAATAATGTCATAAATTTAACACATCTTTATATTTATGTCCACCATAATATTAAAGTTGATAATTTTTTCATTTCATAATATTAAATAATAATCTTAAATGTTAGAGTGGGCAAAATTCTAAAAAACTATTCTACCTAATTTTGTCATAATTGACAATATCAACATAAAGTTATCTATCTTATGCTAAAGACCACATCGTCACGTAACACTGACGCTATTATCTCTTAGGGCGAACTCCATTATATGATTATGTACGTACATATAATAATAACAACAATAATAATAATAACAACAACAATAATAATGTGTATATACATCAACTCTAATATCAACTTTTGATTTTCAAAATACGTGACATGAAGTTGTCATTTTTTATTGATTAAATAATTATCATATCAATTAATAAAATAAAAAGATAATATCTGCCTATGATATTAAAATATCAAAACTCATTATTACAAACGTTTAGATCAAAATTCATATCTCTTGCATTATTTATATAGATATATTCTTTTACCCTAACACTTTTAAAACGACACTTCTACTTTCTTTTTTAATTTTTTGTACATTATGGTAACAACTAATTCATTCTATTTTATAACAAATTTCAGTAAGTTATCGTTTACATTAATATCTCTAAATATTTATGTTGCAAGATCTTAACTAAAAAGTTATATATAAATCAACTAGTAATGTGGTTGCAGACATATCATAGTAATAATATTACATCCTGACTCTATTTAAAGGTACAGAATTTGAATCATTCCAACCCAAAATTTAAAAAAAAAAAAAAAAATCAACTAGCAGTTATAAAATGCTAAGTAGAATATTACAATTGCCGGATTTGTCTGCCAGCTAGACGTGAAACATTTCTATATATATATATGTCGTAGGAATCACCTAGTTTCTAACATCCACTTCACAACAAACAACAACATCACATCCCAAAATAAAATGGCTTTCAACATTAAGGTTTCCGTGGTGCTCCTAGTGATGTTGGTTGTGGCTACATCAGCTGATGCTCGTGCAGACCTTTCTGAGGTTTTTGTTACACCAGAATCTGCAGGTACACAACTTCTTATTGTTACAATCACCACTACTATTATTGATCCATTCTTTTTTTCTTTTTTTTTTTTGGGATCCTGGCACACATATATATGATTTTTTCACTTTTAATATATGATATGATGCTAGGAAAATGGCCAAAATTCTGTACTAAGTGCGAATGCGAAGAAGAATCCAACACCAGCAACTGCCGCCGCTATGAAAGGAAGGTCGGCGGATGCCCCTTTGTATGCGGCTCGCCTTGTATTTGTACACGGTCATATCCACCAATCTGCCATTGCACATATGAGGTTGAGACCTGCAACCCAAAGCAATGCCCCGAGAATACTATTCCTAAGCTTGAGGGTCTCCTCAGCTTGAACCGAAACTACTAAACAAATGCAGCTGCTATATATGTGAGTGTGTGTGTGTGTCCATACATATGTATGTATGCAGCCCATTATGTTGTGTTATAGTCTATGTATGTGCTATTTATGTTGCCCAAGTCACTAGAAAACTTGGGCTTGCTTGAGCTTCCCAGCCTTAGTCACTGATGTTGAGGCTTTTAATAAAATAAGTGCAGCTCATCTTTCGAACTACTAAAATAGTTCTTCAACTTTTGTCTATATCACGTATCTTATTAGTTAATTAATTGCTTAAAATTGTTATTAAAGAAAATGTTACATCTAGGGGTATTCATTGAATCTGTAAATCTAATCAATCCAATTCAATATGATAGATTGGATTGGATTGAAACAATAATTAATGGATTTGTAATGAATTAAGATCTTACCAATTCAATATAGTTACTGATTTTCTGAACTTTTTATACGTGTAGAGTGTTGTACATATGTCTTAATTTATTTCCTATAAAGTTTTTAATAAAACATAAAGTGACTCTCAAATATGGGATTTTCTCAATCCAAAAGCCATGAATTTTACTATAGATAGGGTTCTAATTTGCCTAATTTGATCTGTAAACACTCTTCATTACCATGATCAAATAGGTCCAACTATCAGATTTAGACATCTTCTGTATATATTTATAAGGCTTCTTCAGTTTTACTACAATCCCTCATGAAATCATCCCCCCTCTAAAGTTGTGCCACGTATGTCAGCATCTAAAAAAACAAACTTAATGATTAAAACATTAAATCTCAAGTATCAACGGTAGCAGTAAAATGGGCGTAGTGTTAAAACAGTAAAATGAGCAGAATGTATAAATATGTCTCCTAGCTTAGAATTTTGAGCAAGTCTAAACTAAGAAACTCACGGGATATGACAAGTAAATAAATAAATAAAAACTAAGCTCATTGAAGTATTACTAGTAGTGATTAAGTTTAGTTATAATCGAGTAATAAAAAAAGTTAAGCCGGCAACATAACACTAATTACATCTACATAGTTCAAAATGGAGACATGACAAATATGATTAAACAGACATCATATCTTTGTTTAATTAAAATGATTTGAATGATACTCAGAGAGACAATAGGAATTAATGACGGTGCTGCAAACTCCAACTAGGAAAACTCAAGTTAAAAAAAAAAAAAAAATCAATGATATCTTCACGACCCCGAATCAATGCCAATATGAGAATCTACAAAAACCAATTGGTGGAACAAAAGGACTTGGTCTATACTTTCTCATCTAATATCCAGCAAGTCTAAACTCATCAAGACTCAGTCCCGTTTGACAGGCCATCGGAGAGGCTTAATTGCAACCACACAATGGATGATAAGAGTTGTGATAGATCATTTTTCTTACTGTTATGTCGCCGGTGGTAATTAGAAATTTGAATATCTAAAGCACCATAAGTTGAAATGATTGGAACGGAATGGCGCTTTATCGAATTCCCAATGAGACTACTTCCTCGTTGAGAATTCCAATAAATTGTATAAAATCTCATTCTAACGTATTAGATTATGACAGGCGAATAACTTGTTTTCAACTATTTTTTTTAATTCCAAGAAAAAAAAATTGAGACCTACAGATACATCCTCATATTAAAAGGAGTAGGTTTTTCATGTATAGGAATGATGAGATTACATTACATTTTCCTATAACAATATAAGCTGTTCCAATGTTTTAATGTATTTAATATAATGTATCGCACTTAAATATATATATATATATATATAATCTTTTTTAAACAGATTCTATAAAAAGATTGTATTTAGAAACATGAATTACAAAAATAAATAACAATATGTCAGCATCATTAAAACAAAAACATTAATTACAAAAAAGAAAAAAGAATAACAATAGTTATAGTTTCCTGTTTGTAACAATCTACAAGACATGTCATAAGCCACAAGAGTCACCTTCAAACTCTCTTACATGCGCTTCCATGCACCCTCGAGATACAGACGATTTCCGGAGCTCATAGTTTCGTGCCCTAAATTTTGAGATATCATAACTTTTTCATTTTAAATTCAATTTGAACTATATATATACCGTTGGAAAGCTCCCAGAAAGAACTATTAAACATGCCAATTTTTTTTTCTTGCTGTAGAAAATGTTTATGATTTAAGGTCAAAAGTCCACTACTTACTATGTTTGTCTACAAATTTTCAAGAGGAACAGTTCATGTGCTATCGGTTCAAATTCAACAAAATTAATCTTAAACAAATCCTTAAATGATGAATATCCATACTTTGTGAAGTTTAAACTAAATTCCTCAAAATATTTATTTGGAACTCATCTCACCCAAAAAAATCGTAAATTTGCCCCAAAATATTTCAAGTAATTGCATGAAAATACAACCCGTTGGAGATTCTTACCTCAAAAATTAACTGGAAATCATTTTTCTATCATCTATTCATATTCTTAAAGGATGAGTTCCCTCTCTTTCTCCGCAGATCATTAAAATAAAAAAACCAAAAATTCTGATAAATGAAGCATCCTACTTGTGTGTGTGTGTGTGTTCTTTTTTTTTTTTTTTTTTTTTTTTTTTTTTTTTTTTTTGAGTTATTAGATAGAATCTATTCTAAAATTGCTAATTATGCTTACGCTTAAAAGCATCCAAATAGGGACAACTTTTTCATTTCTCAATTTGTTGTTGTTAAACCTGTATCTTTTCTTTGTGTTGTACGTGTGATAATGTTTGCTGCCAGTAGCTCAAACTTTAGAATCTTTATTATCATTTAAATTGCAAGCAAAATAATAATAATAAATAAATAAATGAGACTTTAACTGTTGTTGTTCTTTTATTTGCTTTTAGATCAGAACCAGTTAGTTCGAGCTTTACTCGATTTGTTTTCACTTTACAAAATAATGAAGATATCGATGTTCGTTTCCGGTTTCAATCACTCACGGTACAGGCACAATTTCCAATGAACTTCCGTTTGAGCTTCAAATTTTACATTTCAAAGCTTATCATCATATGAGTATATATTTGCTATTAAAAGCTAAGCTGATCAAGTACTGTATAACGAAGGGTTTACTTTAGTGACTAACATATTAATAATGGAAAGTGACTTCGATAAAAGACAAATGACGAATCCATATAGTGCTAATTAAGTCTAGAGAAGTAGTATATCATGAAGAATTTCTGAAGGATGAACACTTGGAAGTGAGCTATGAACTCAGTAATCGTACGCCGGCTGAAAAAGAGATGGAAACTATCATTTCGAGCATTTAAAATTTAGCATAATCAAATACTTTAATTTGAGGAAAAAAGTTAAACAAAGAGTCTGAATAGAAAAAAGACTTCTTATAAACTTAAAGCTCGTAAGGGGAATGGTTTTAAATAGTGCAAACCTGTTTTTTTTTTTTTTTTTTTTTTTTTTTTTTTTTTCGTTTTTGGTTGGTGAAAATTCCTCTATGACAACTTATGTTCATTTTACTGGTTCATAACATGTCAATTTGGCAATTGACAAGTTGTTTTCCAAGGAAGAAAATAATGATCTAAGGGCTGTGATGCGATCTGCTAGTTTCTCTAGAGATAAAAATTATGGTTTCAAGCACTTAAAATTTAGCATAATCAGATACTTAATTTGAGGAAAAAAGTTAAACAAAGAGTCTGAAGAGAAAAAAGACCTCTGATAAACTTAAAGCTTGTTAGGGAAACGGTTTTAAATTGAGCAATCTGTTTTATTTTATTTTATTTTATTGGAGTTTTGGTTTTTTGTTTTTTTTTCTTCTTCAGTTGGTGGAAATTCCTTTACGAGATTTGTGTTTGTTTTGCTGGTACATAACATGTTAATTTAGCAACTGATAAGTTATTTTCTAAGGAAGAAAATAACGATCTGATGGTTGCGAGGCGATCTACTAGTTTCTCTAGAGACAAAAATCGAATAGCTTCATCATATAGAGCTTTTTCTCAACTACTTAAAGTACTTGTAGTGTCGAAATATTACACTTTTGTGAAGTTTTAATCAAACAATTTGATTAAAAAAAAAACTGACAGTCAAAAAGGAAGTATCATAGTAGATTGAAACGACGATGATAGTAAAAACATAACAACTTTTTCAAAAGCCACATAAACAATAATAATATAACAAAGGATGAAAGCATGATTAGAAAGACTAAATTCTTAAAAGACAAAAAATTACAAAGGAATAAATGGCAATAAAAACTAAAAAGACCATAAGAACAACGAACGACGGTTTTAAGAAAACATGGCAACACATGATAAGAATATGGGGTGTCTTTTGCCACCCTTTAGTCTATTTTTCTCGAACCTTTTTTTAAACCACCCACCAACTAAATCTTATTACTTGTTACACCTCTCTTATGTTTCCAAAAATGTCCTT
The DNA here is from genome assembly GCA_025413485.1 of Ficus microcarpa. Classification (NCBI taxonomy): domain Eukaryota; kingdom Viridiplantae; phylum Streptophyta; class Magnoliopsida; order Rosales; family Moraceae; genus Ficus; species Ficus microcarpa. The sequence goes on along the minus strand of CM046387.1, from coordinate 673,761 downwards.
ATAATTGAGTTATAATTTTTTTTCTTTTTTTGCCCGCAACAATAAGTTATCTTTTTTTTTTTTCCTTTTCTAAAACAATATTTTTTTAAATCAATTCTTGTTACTTCTATTGTCATCTTCGTATTCATCTTTATCTTTGTTTTTTATTTTTATGCCAAGGCATAAAAAAACTTCAAAATTGTTAAACTAAAAAGAAAAATCGTCCTCGAGATGACTCAGCAAAAATATATACTTTCGAATGAAATAAAATCAGCCATCCAATTTTTAAATTAAAGCACTAGAAGGATATAGACAAATATACAGGGTTTAAATTTAAAAGACATCAAGCAAAGTGCTGAAGCAGTTTGCTTACGGACTATCAATCCTTAGGTAACTTTTCCTCCACGTTGCGGTAGTATGGCGTTTCCATCTTCCTGCACAATGCTGGAATTCAAACATACAACTCTTTAGATTCGCTTTTCTTGATTCCATATAACTACTTTCGAGGGGAAAAAAACCGACAAACAATGAAATGAAATTTTTTTAAAATAATTTAGTTACGGTTTTCTTTATGAGAAGTTGTCTATTTTTTTTTAATCAATATTAAATTAGAATTTTCTGTTTATGCATGTTGTTTATTATTTCTTTGATTAATTTGAAATTAGATCTAATTGCTTATTTGTGTTGGATTTAAAGGGTGCCGTACTATATGTTAATTGTTAGAGTGACATGTGTGAAAATATTTTTATAGTAATTTTTGTTCATAAATATAAATTTATTTTAAGGGTATTTCAGTAAAAAGATGAAAAATATGAAAAAGAGGTGTATGGTGAGTAAATAAAAGGTGTCAATATAGATGTCCACTAAGAAAATTAAAAAGAACAAAACGAACTACTAAAAAAATGATAAAACGTCATTAAATGGAAAACTACGAAAAGAAGTCGGAAGGAATAAAATGAAAACAAGAAAACCCGGACACAAAAAAAAAAAAAAATGAAGAAACCTACCTTCCACAAAAATTAATTTCGTGTGTGTCCGTGGCTTTTGGTAAATTATTAGAAACTTTTTTTAAAATTTTGTTTGTAATATTTGTGTAGAATTTTGATTTTAAAATTCTTCAAACATGTTCCCAAATTAAGCATCTTTTATTGTATCCTATTTAACAATTAGGTTTTTTTTTTTTTTTTCTCGTCTTCTTTCAATAAATGCAGCTACATTTTAATAGATTAGTTTTAGTTGAAAAAATTGCTATTATTAGTGCCCATTGAAATATAATATCTCCGTCTGTGACAACCATAATATCATATGTCTCGGTAGAGAGGATCATGAAGACTGAAATTAATAATAATAATGAAGGCAATATTATTCATGAAGCAATAAAATGCGGTAGTCCCTTTCAAAATATATATGTATATATAACATGGTAGTCTTGTGTTCCCACCTTGTCCTTTGATTAAAAAAAAAGTGTGACAGGTGACATTAATAATAATTTACTTGGCCAGCTAGCTGATTTGCTGCATGTTGGATTTATATAAATTAAGGGTTAGCAAGATACGGCAGTTAATTTTGTCACGTATAATTACATTGGTATTTGTTGTACCTGCCGGTAAATTTGTGTTACAAAGTATAGCACATGTCAAATTTAGTATAAAAAAGAGCATTGCATTCTAGAGTAGTATTCCCACAAAGTTGGGCATTAATTACGTACAGTGGTGTAGTTAGGGTTTTGATTCAAGAGGGGCATGAATTAAGAATGTAAAAATTTTTTAAAACCCTCAAAACACCAATTCTTAATACAATGTATTACAGTTTGTTGAAATTTTTCTGCATAATCGCAAATTTTTTTGAAAGAAGTTTATGTTCTTTCTTGATCAATTTACAAAGAAAAAAAATATGAGCTCTGATTAACAAACATTAATGATAATTTGAATGGCGTTCATGGGTGTCTGTACAGAGGTGATGGAGTCAAAAAAAAAAAAAAGTAGCTGATTCGCACAGGAATCATGCGAATGCAGTCAAACAAAAATTGAGAAGGAATAAAACATGTATCATATTGGATGTTAAAAATGAGTAAATGATGGGCAAATAAGCATTAATGGAGGAAGTGCATATAAAAAGAAAGAATTTGGGACAATGGACTGTGATCCAAGCGATAGATGTAGCAGTTCAGCTATTAGAATATCTGTTCTAGTTTATAAGCACGGCATTTGTCCATGGATATTTGCGTGTGAGATATCTTAACTATCTATTTTATGATTTTATATCAGTCAAGTCTTAGTAATTTTTGCTTTCTTTGAACATGTTTTTGTCATGATATTGATTGTTTCTGGTAGTGAGAGAATTGATCAAATGGATGGAACTGTACTTACTAAGGAGGAAATGATAGATCCCCTAGATGAGGGAACTGGGGAAAGAAGGAGAGATCATTTCTTGATTTTTGAGGGAACTGTCAATTATCTAGCATCCTTTTGAGATATTGTTGATTTTTCAATTTATGAAACACATAGTAATACTCAGATTGATCAGAGAATTTTATATCTTGACGAGATCTAAAGGTTCTATGAAAATGACTTTTAGTAAAAGCGCTTTTAAGGTACTTTTTTATATAGATTTACAAAATTGGTCCCAAACCGAAAATAAAATAGTTTTGTCTCAGTTTTTCAAAGGAAAGTGTAAGCACAAGCCAAACCAAGTTTTGACCAAAGCTACAAAGTTCAAGATCCATGAATTTTAAATAACTTTCATGAAGATGATATTTTATGAAAATGTCTTTAAAGTACAGTTTTTTGGTGATTTATGAACTGCTGTAAAACAGGAAAATTCCTGATTACAAAATTTTCCAAGCTTTGGTTTTCACAAAAAATAAGCACTTTAGATTTTGAATTAGGCTTTAAGCCAAGCATAAAAGATTTAGATCTCAACTGTTAATTATGTTTTTCATCCTACAGACATAAAATCAGAGTCAAAAATTAAGAAAAATAAAATTAGACGAGTATGTACATTAATTGTTGCACGTTTTTTCGGGATATTGTTTGAAGTTTTCTAAATATAAATGATGAGGAAGAGCAAATAGTATTACAAAGACTGAGAATACCCTGTTTAGATTGGTACCCCATTAGCTATCCATCCCGCAACAACCACCTCACTCAATATTATCTTTATCTTTACATCATTATATACATATACTTACATCTTTAAGAGAGGCAATGGAAGTTACTGTTCACCTCTCCTATATTTCACATGCATACGTACATATGGGTTGAGTCTAATGTTTGTGATTATTCTCTCTAATTTCATTTCTTATTGATCTTCTAAGAATGTGTTCTCCTATATGTCACATGCATACCTACATAAGGATTGGGTCTAATTTCTGTGATTGCTATATTTTAATTTCTCCAATTTCATTTCTCATTTCTGTTTCTGTCTTTTTTTTTTCCCCCTCCGACCCCTTTTAAACTCTGTTTATTAGGTTGAAGTTCCCAGATGATTAAAGCCAAAAATATTCCCTCGTTATATGGAAATATTTCATTCCAAGTCCATTTTGGTATTGATCTCTGATGAGGTGGATTCATATTAACCGGAAGATCATTCAAACAAAGGTAATGATTTCCTGATTCAACATTGCAACTCTCACTCTCCGTGTTATTTAGTTACTCATTAAAATAGATGAAATTCAGGGAAAAAAAAAAGAAAGACAGAAAGAAAGAAAATGGTTTAATTTTGATCATGTCTGTTGATAAAACCACTGTAATTAAGTCCTTTTTCGGGATAGAGAATTTGAATAAATGTTACATTCTTCCATCCAGGGATTTTCAAGCTACCTTATTTTAAGGTTGAAGTCCCCGAAGCTTGCTTGACAAAATGGACGACACATTGTAAACAGTATAGTGAAGAAATGTGTAATATTCGAATTTTTCCATGTATATTTTTCCTTTTAAGGAATTATTTTCACTTTATGAAAATTTTCGTGAAAAAGCTCGGTTTAGGGCTTTTGAAAAGATTTGTGAGTTTTTATGGGTCGAGAAGACTCAAAATGGTTTTCTAAACTCGGAAACGGACTTTTAAGGTCGAAAGGATCGAAACGGTGCAAAATTTTACGAAAGTTAACTTTGACCGAAAAAGTCAAAGTTTGACCGGCCAAAAAAGTCAAAGGGTTGACTTTCTGAGATTTTTCAAGTACGGAGCGGGATGGGTCCCGAGATGATGTTTTATGAACTAGTTAGCAAGAATAAGCCTTAAAACGTCCCTAGAAAAGCAAGCACACCGAGTTAGAGTTTAAGGGCAAAAAGGGCTCGGAAAAATTTGAGAGAAATATTTTTTCGATCCAAAATTCACACAGATAAATCTTGTGCTTCGGTATGAGATAAAAATATTGTGTTTTGAAGAAGCACAATATTAAAATTATCTGTATAGCACAAAGGAGAAGAAAAATGAGCTGTGGAGAAGCAAAAATGCCAAACAAAACCTAAGCTAAGCTAAGGACCTATGCCCATACCTATTACCTCATTTTCCACTAGCTTAAGCTAGCATGTGGAGCTGTCCTTCCTTCCCCAAATCCGGCTACAGCTGCACAAAGAAAGAAAAGAAAAGAATGGAAAAGAAAGCCTTAAAACAAGGCAAGACTCCAACCACTCCCACCTTCCTCTTGTCCATCATTTCCCTATGCATTTAATGCCAAGTTTTCAGCCATCTCCTCCCCTCCACATTCGGCAGCCACAAGGGAACAAAGCAAGAGAAAAAGCCTTAAATCAAGGCAAGAAACTAACCACTCCATTTCACATCAAATCCCTTCCATTCTCCCTTTTCTTTTTCATGGTAAAAGTGAACCAAACCTTGCCCATTTCCCTCTAGATTTCGGCAGCCAAGGGAGAAGAGAAAGAGGAGAGGAAAAATCAAAAACTTGGAGAGCTTTTTGAGCCTTAGAAGTCTGGTTGAGCAAGGGGGAGAGCAAGAGAGAGATTGAGAAATTTTTCTTGTGGATTTCCTAGGGTGAAGCCGACCAAGAAGAAGGAGAAGAAGGTGAGTTGGTTTTGAAATTTTTTTTTTTGGGGCTTTTTGCTCTTGGAGTTCGGCTTTAGAGGGTGAAGAAAGAGCCAACATTTTTTTTAATCCCCATTTCTTCTAGGTGGCCGTGAGCTTAGAAGCAAGGAGGAGAAATTTTGCAACCAAACTAGCTTTGTTTTCTAGGTAATTTCTCAAACCCTAAACCTCTAATTTTAAGCTTAATTTCAAGTTTAATTTGAGGATCGATTGGGTTGTAAAGACGTAAGTCCAATTTCGTTTTTATGCTTTAGATTTCGGTGTGTGCTTGATTTGCTAGAACTAGGGTGTTTGGCTTTAAAATCTTGCTTGATTTGTGTTGATTTTTGTATGGATTTCATGCTAGAAAAACTTAGGTTGTGTGTCCCCATATTGTGGCCAAAATCTGCCCCTTTTTGGCAGCCAAGATGCATGTTAGTTTTAGGGCTTAAATGGTGATGTTTGTTGGATGTATGTAATGCTAGAACCAAGCAACCTTAGGATTTTGTTTTTAAATTTTTTTGGGTTGCATGGACAATACGGATCAGATTTTGGGCTTAATGGGACGTTAGAAAATGTTGTATGTTTGAATCGTAGGCTCCCGAAGTGGTCGGTCAAGTTAGATTTGCGAAATAGGGCGTAAACTGAACTTAAATCCAAAACTGCCCAGGTTCGGAGTAGACTCTGACCAGTTTTGGAAAAGTGAAATTTTGGGGCCTTTAGAGGCCGAATGGGTTAAAACTCAAAACACGAAAGTTTCTCGAAACAAGTTTTCCTAGAGGATAACGTGAACAGAATATCAAAATAAGACTCCAACGGCCTTCGTTTTCAGCAAAACCCGTGGCTGATCCATGGGGCCAGTTTCACCCAGATTTTTCAGAATCAGCCGTTTTCAAATGAAAACTAGTATTGATACAGGTAGAATTGGATTTTTTACAAAACATGAAAGTTTTAGTATTTTTCGAGAGCTACAACTTTCATGAAGAAAATTTTTTCAAATTCTCGACAGATTTTTAAATTGGGCACGTTTTATGAAAGGTGCGCAAGGAATCCAAAAATTCCTTCACCATAGTGTTACAAAATGTTTTCAAAAAAATTGTAAAGTGTTCTAAACCGTTATTTTAACTGCGAAAACTATTCCAAAGGCAGTATTCGACCCTAAATGACATTTACAAAGAATTATTTCAAATATCGGAAGTTTATAAAGGGTTTTAAGGATTTTTAAGAAAAATGTGGTTAAAGTGCAAAAAGGAAGAAAAATGTGATTTTAAGTTAAGAAAATGAAGTTAAATTAAGAAAATAGATTTTCAAGATAAAAATGGTAATCAAGCCGATTACGGGCCGTAGCCGGGAATAGGACCCGAGTTATCAGGCTTAGGCCCAAAGGGCCCAGAATTGACAAGGGTTGACCAGTAGTTGACCAATTGTCAACTTTGGTTGACCCACAACAAGAAAGAGGTAACCTTAAGGGTTATCCAACGTAACCCTAAGGAATACCATAAGTTTAATGGGCCAAGCAAAATGGGTCAAGGCCATTGACCCAATATGCTATGATAGAATAGTAAAGCCCAGATTTTTTTTTAAAGAGAAATCCAATAGGAGATCAATGAGATAATTAAGAGGTTATCCAACGTAGCCTCTTAAGGGATTAATCAAGTTCAAATTAATCCCCAATAGTAAAAGGCCAATTTGGACAAGTCAGTTATCTGACGGGGACATACAACTAGGTTTTAGTAGGTATGTTGGTTAGGGTACCAACATTTTACACAAGAAACAGAAACTCACGTATGTCCTTTCTCAAGCAGGAGAGGACGTGTAGCTGTACTTCGAGACAGGACAGCGACAATAAAGGAATTAGCGCAAGAGGTAAGTACAACTCCGCCTACAGCATGGGGCTCTAGTTGATGCTTACTAAAGTAAGATTAGATGAATGCTAAGGGTGTATGAAATTGTATGCTATGCGATGATGTGCTATGCGATGATGTGTTATAAGTTAATTGCCATGCTATAAGTATTAGTATGCCATGTTATATGATGATGTATAGAAAGCATGTTTTAGATGTTCAGCATGAGTTAGAATTATATGACATCACGAATGCATGCTCACTAATTCCTACAAGATAAATGAACTCAAGATTGAGTTAAGAAAAGATAAGAAAAGATAAGAAGACAAGCGAGCTTGCCGGTGTAGTACCACCCGTCCGAGGTCGGGTAGAACTATGGTTTAAGTTGGACAGGGCTGGCCGTCCCAACCACTCCATAGTTGCGCGCCGGGTACGAACACCAAAGGTAAGGGCCCTAAAAGAATGATAAGCAAAGAAAGTAAATACGAGCATAACTGGACCATGCATGTTTAGGCATTGTTAGTTTATGCTATTATGAACGATGTTATGTGATTATGAATGGCTATGTATGTTAAGTTAGAAATGTCTTTCGATATGGTTTTAAGTAAGTCGCGGACGAGACAGTTGTACTTGCTGAGCAAAAGCTCACTGTCTTACGTCTATGCTGTAGGTAAGCAGCCTGTCAGCAATGCGTGATGCAAGGTGGCGAGGCGTGGCGAGGCAAGCTGTGAAATCGTGGGACTTTATGCCGCTACGCATTTTGACCTTTTTAAGTTTTTATAATTATGTAATGATATTTTATCCAGACACCTTTTCGAAGAACACGTTTTAATTCGTGCATATAAAAAAAAAAAAAAAAATTTCCGCTGTGTTTTGAGCTAATTTATAAGTATGTAAGTAAGTAAGTCAGCAGTGTAACGGCCTGTGTAAGCCAGGTTGTTACAAAATGCGTGATGCTTTGCTACAAAAGGAAAGGCCAAAAATGAAGCTGCTGATGTGGTCACAAGGAAATACAAGAGGGTCATCATTGAGACATCGAACTAGAAATCTGTAATTTTTTTCCCATTGATTAAGAGGAATTGTTTGACATTTGTATTAATAGCATTGATACATGAGCTTTGAAAAACATGCAAAGCAGTAAAATATTTTGCCTATGCTGTAGGCGGAGTTGTACTTACAAGTGTCCTATGTTCTTGGTTTATAGCTCAATAAGGCACAACAACAGGTTACACTCATGTTAAAATAAACCATGACATACTTAATTGGTATCCAATCCGATTACTCTAAGTAATTATAGATACAAACCTTATTATAATAAATTGGTGTTCTATCCGATTACCTTTAATCATATAATTGTTACCATATTCTAAGTGACTTAAGCTTTCTATATCATTTCCTTGGATCCTAGTTTGGTCTCCAAACTAATTATTATCCGTCATAGAATTGTTATTTACATTTTTAAGTAACTTTAGCCCATCTTATCCTTTTTGCTTAAAATACCTTGTTTTCTTGATAAATATATTGATTTCATAAATCAAGTATCATCTTGATTTCATTAATTTTATTTTGTGGTCGTCTGAATTGTGCAAGTTTTATTTTATTTATTTTTCTCTTTGTGCTCACCCTAAGAAGTCGTTCACTGATTTATGTCGTATCATTTTTTTCCTCTAGAAATCTATGTTTAATTTGATGAAATTTACAAATTATTTTTTCAGTTTATAATTTTCTTGTCTTTGGTTTTTAGTTCACAAATAGTCAATTCAATACTCCAGAGTTTAAAAACCTTCTTCATTAGATAAGTTTAAACAGAGATATATCTCATACTTTCCAAAGAAAATTAATAAAATATGATACTTCTAATTTTGCCTTCTTTCATCCTTTGTCCCCCCCTCCCCCCCCCCCCCCCCCTCTTTTTTTTTTCCTTATATTGAAATTAATAAACTTTTTTTCCCTCTTAAGTACTATCTTTATAATACCTCATAATTAATTTCTCATTTAATGTACCGCTTTTTTTAGAGTATGCATAGTATGTGTTGAGCACGTATTGTCGCTAGTTAGAAATAAAAAGAAAAGGATGGTCTTATATTTGTTTGAAGATCACCTACCAACAAAAGCATTTGCGACTCATGTTTTTGGTGGTGGTTATGTTCTATAAAATCTGAGACTTTTAAAAATTTTGGTTTTCATCTTAAAAGGTCAACATATTAAATATAGCGACTCAATATTCTTATATATTTGTTAGTGTTATTATAATTTTACGATGCTGGACTTGAGGTTTTTAATTTTAATTTTAATTTTAATTTTTTTTTTGTTTTTACGCTTTCGCAAGATGATATACTCTTTGGGTAACCAACCTTGTATTGGACATATTGGGCCGCTCATTTGAATTTTTTGGACTCTGATATTATGTAAAATTTTAAACTGATAAAGTATTAAACTTCTATTTTAAAAAGTCAAACGTGTTAAATGTAGTGCCTCAATATATACCCTTATAACTCTATTGTTATTGTTGTTATATTTTTACTATGGGATATATTTAGATTTCTTTTTACTCTTCACAAGTTGTACGTGAGAAATAACAGCCATTAAACATACAAGACTAGTAAGTTATATCCCCCGTACATATCAAATCAATTTTGAGAAAAAACCTTTCAGAAGAAAAAAAAAAAAAAGAAAGAGAAAGAGAAAAAGCTATAAACTCATGTTTTATGTGTAACATAAAGTTATCGACCACGTACGTCATCGCTTAATACTGAAGCTATTATCTCTTAGGACCAACTCCATTATATGATTATGTACGTACAAATAATAAAAATAATGTAATAATAATATTATTATTATTATTAACAACAACAACAACAACAATGTATATAGACCTCAACTCTAATATCAATTTTTGTTACCAACATACGTGACATGTAAGTTGTCATTTTTTATTGATTAAATAATTATCATATCAATTAAAATAAAAAGATTATTTTCACCTGTTATATTAATATGAAAACTCGTCATTACAAGCTTTGAGATCAAAATTCACATCTCTTGCATTATTTATATGTGTATACTCTTTTACCCTTACCCTTTTAAAATGACACTTTTACTTTTTTTTTTTTTTTTTTAAACGACACTTTAGTAAGTTATCATTTACATTAATATCTCTAAATATTTATGTCACAGATTTTAAGTAAAAAGTTACATATAAATTAAATAGCAATGTGATTGCGGATATATCATAGTAGTAATATCACACCCTAACTCTATCTAAAGGTACAGAGTTTGAATCGCCTTAGCCCCAAAATAAAAAAATAAAGATGTCCTGTTTAACATTGACTCTCGGTTTTACAATTGTTTTCAAATGGTCATGCTTTTATATATACAACATTTAAAAACTGCTGTAGAAAAAAAATGCATTTTGTTTTTTATAGTGCCTTATGCATGCATTGAGCTACCTGCCCCACTATTTTTTTTTTTTTTTAACTTTTCTTGTGTGTCCTCACTAATATACTTTTTCTTCAATATATCTCCAACTGAAATATTTTTAATATATCCTATACAACATATATGTTATTTTTTGCTGAATTATATAACATCTAGTTGTTTTTCTCCTTTGCTTTTTATAAATCGTAGCTGCATTAACTCCATCCATATTAAAGATTTAGTTTTGTGAAATTGTTTTTTTTTTTTAGTACCCGTGACATAAATATATATAATCATAGACGAATCCATCTAGTGCTCATATATTTACTTGTTACTAATTTTTGAAATTGTGACGACCCGCCTTACTTGGCTGCTACTTGATACTTAAACATATTTAAACTTAAACTTAAACTTAAACTTACTCTTATTTTTTGCAAAAATACAGAAATATATATTTTTTTAAGTATATATACTTAATTAAGTATTGAGTTCTCAAACCATTTTAACATATTTTACAAACCATACTAACTACCGCAATAGCAATCACAGTTTCCAACACTTAGTACTGGTACCATCATATTATCATAGCATAACATGAATATATTTTACAAAATATGTGATGGCGTCTGACCAAATTTCACAGTCAGTCATGCCATATCTCTACAATCCTCATCAAGCTTTACCAGTAGGTTGTTTACCTACAACAAGGACATATGTCATGAGCTTTCGCTTTGAAAGTACAACTTGCTAAACCCGCGAGATGATATTAGCAAAAGAATGCATGAATCAATTATGCTTTCTTAAGTTAACCTAGTTTTGGACCCTTTACTTAACTTGGGTGTACGTACTGTGGCATGCAGCTATGAAATGGTTGGGGTGGCCAGCCCAATTCAACCTAAATCATAGACCAAACCCGCTCTTGTGACTTGTTGGTATGACACAATTAAGAAAACTTGCTTGATTTAATACTTCAAAACTTGTTCTTAATTTGATCATACTTGAAGACTTGAATCTTAATTGTTTCTTACTTGAAAACTTGATCTTATTCTTGTCATGTGATTGATTATTATTGAGTATACTTTCATGATGCCATAATAATAATAGTAATCAAAATATAAGGCACATATGCATCATATAAATCAATGCATGATTTTTGGAAAACATGTAAAATAGTATAAATATTTTTGACCATGTTGTAGGTGGGATTGTACTTATAAGCTGTCCTATGCTCTTGTTCTAGCATCCCAAAAGGCAAGACAAGAGGTTATATTCTTGTTTTCAAATAGAGTGTAAGAATTATATTACATTACTACTTAACAATCTATAAGTTAGAATATCTATTATAATATATTAGTTAAATAATTAAATGGTCTCCAAATCAATTAATTATCTTCTTAGTCATTACTAACTCAAGTCATAGAATTGTTACTATACTTAAGTAACTTTAAGTAACTTTGGTTGTTTCTTAAAAATAACAGAAATCTAAGTCTGTACCATGTATGACAATTTGAAGTTCATGATCTAATTTATGATAATATGTTTAAGTTTTATAGTGTCATAAGACTCCATTATAATTTATCAAGTCAAGTATGAGGCCTTCTGATGAAAAAGGCAAAATCATGATTTATGGTTCTGTCCTGGCCGACGAATAACCAGGATAATTTACGACATGTTTAAGATGGTATTGTCATATAACAAGCAGTATTGAAATTATATTGTGGCCAACCGTCATTACGGATATAGAATTGATAATAAGGATTGGGATCACTTTAGAATAATCAAGAATAATATTTGGAGCAATGAGGAGTAAGTAGTTTCAAGTTCTAAGAAAAACCTATACGCGGTCTAGTTAAATGTAGATAAATTCTGGACTGCAGTCCAGCAATACAAATACTATACTGTTGATAGTTAAAACAATATTGGTACTATCTAGATTCTTAAGAAAATGGATTACGTAATAGGAGGAATGTCAAACATGGCCCTACTTGGAGGCCAAGTAATTGTAGATGAGTATGAAAAGATTTTTTCTAGTTTAAGCCTCCACATGGCCAGCCATTTTGAGAGACTTGGAAAGCAAATATTTTGTCTTTAAGGACCTGTAATAACCCAAAATTTTGACGAACTTATGATTTCCTTAGATATAAGAAAAATATAAGTTTGAATTATGCATGTCAACATGAAGCTCATGACCTAATTTGATTATCAAAGTATGTTTGAGTTTTTATAAGTATTATAAGACTCAGTGATAATTTATTAAGTCAAGTATGAGGTTTTTTTTATGAAAAAGGTAGAATGAGGATTTATGATATTATTCCGGTCAAAGTTTGACCAGAATGATTTAGAGTATGATTCAGACAGAACTGCAGTATAATGAGCAGTATGGAATTATACTGCGATAAACCGTCATTACGGATGAGGAAGTAAGAATAGGGATTGGGTTCATTCCAGAAAAATCAAAAATAATATTTGGAGCAAGGAGGACTAAGTAGTTTCAAGTCCTAAGAAAATCCTATACGTGATCCAGTTAAGTGTAGATAAATTCAGTACTGCAGTTTAGTATTGTAGTACTGTTAATAGTTGAAAACAATATTTGTAATATCTGCATTAGTAAGAAAATGGACTGCATATTAAGAGGTAGTGCCAAATGGAGCCTTAATTGGAGGACACCTCATCTTGATATATATGTGAATTTTGGAATTTTTGGAAATTAGAAAGAAATGTGTGGAAGATTTTAATTGGATGATTTAGTTGATAACTTTGAAGAGATTTTTGGCCCCAAAATCGGCCACATGGCCGGCCACCTAAGGGGGTCTTTAAGCAAATATTTTGCTTTTAAACCCTAATATGCAATTTTAATAATAAAAATAATTGGTGAAAAATCAAGAATTTTCACCTATAAATAGGCGATGTGAGGTTGAGTTTGGACCATTTAGTTGAGCCTCAAAGTTTTTATTTCTCTTTCAACTTCCCTCTAAGGAACTGAGAGAGAGAGAGAGAAAGAGAAAGAGAACGAGGGTGAGTGGTCGGTTGGTGTTGGTGGAGCAAGGAAGGAAAAATTTTTCAACCCAAAACCTAGATCAACCTTTCAAAGCTTTAGAGGTAATTCTCTAAACCCTCTAAGATTTCCATTGAGTTTGATCAAAGATTTATATGTATTTCAAACTTGGGTTGTAAGAGCATAAGCTCACCGTTTTTATTTTTGCCCTATGTTATGATTTTATGTGGTTGGTTATGCCTAGATCTATGCTTAGGATGATTTGATTCCTCGATTTAAGCATGGGCTTGAATTTTTGCTCTTGATTGAGTGTGATGGTTATGGTTGATCACCAAGTATTTGTGAAAATGTTTTTCACATGTATGAATATGCTTGTTTGGTGAATGATGGTTATGTGAATGACCTAAGTATAATGGTTATGGAATTAACCTAAAAACACAATTTGGTAAAAGTTAAAGGTAAATTCAGGTTTGTGACCAAAAAAAAAAAAAGTTGTAGGTTTTGATGAGATCTACAACTTTCATGAAAAAACCTTTTTCAAATTCTAAACCAATTTAAAGGTAAAACTAGATTTTCAAAACTGTATAGGGTAGAGGAAATTCCTGCACAGGATTTTTTAAAACTGCGCATGGTACATGAAATTCCTGCACATGAATCTTCAGTTAAATTACAAGGCTGTTTTCAAAAGTAGTTTTTAAATTTTTATGATTTTATAATCCCAATTACAAAGAAATCACAGATTTACAAAGAAAACAGTTTTAAAATAGTTTTAAAATTTTACAAATAGTTTTAAAAGGTAATTCCAAGTATTAAATCGAGATAATACTTGAAATTATGAAAACAAGGTATTTTTTTTAGAAAAAGAGTGAAGGCCCAAGATTTCTTAAACAGCAACAGTTTTATAACGGATAGTAATCGGATAGAATACCCAAGTTATTAGGTTGGGCTTTGTACCTAAGGTTACTTATAGTAACCAAATGGGATACCGATTTACTATGTTGGGTTCTATATTTATGGTTACCCATGGTATTTAGATGGGATACTGATTTGTTATGTTATAGCATGTATCCATGATTACCAATAGTAACCTGATTGAATGCCGGTTTACTATGTCAAGGTATCAATGGTAATCGGATAGGGCACCGGTTTATTATGATAGGATTTGTATCTATGATTAAAGGTATTCGGATTAGATACCGATCTAGTATGTTATGGTTTATGGTAAGACAAAATGACTCTTATCTTACACCCTGTTTGAAACAAGAATATGACTTGTTGTCATGCCATGTTTAGATAATAGGCCAAGAGCATAGGATGACTAGTAAGTATAACTCCGCCTACAGCATGGGCAAAATGTTTTTGTTGCTCTACCTGTTTTTCAAAAGTTTATACATTGATTTACATGATGTACATATGTTTTATGTTTTATGTTTTTGTAACAGCCCCACCTAGTAGGGCCGTTACCATGCTTACTTAAATTAAACCTTGGTCTTAAATACTTAACCTTGAAATGCCCCGGCCATCCACATAGGACCGACTATGTAAAAGTGGGCCATTACTTTACGTACTTAACTTACTTCTTAGTTTCTAATACTTAAACTTTCAGAACATTTTAGAATAATTTTTTTTTCTTTTAAACTTTATTTAAATCACAACTTAAAAACATCACGTACGTAACATCGTACATATTACTTAATCATACATGCACTAGTTTATAGTTTAAAGAGTTTGCGGAAAATCTATATAGTGACACTACAAGAATTTTCACCTTCGGAGACCAAAAAATTGGTCTCCGTAGGTCCATTTTTTGGTCGCCATTACCTTCCGCGACCAAAAAAGTTTGGTTGCCATTTGGTCTCCGTTGGTTGGTCGCACTAGGTATCGGCGACCAAAATAATTTTGGTCTCCGTAGGTCACAAACAACGGAGACCAAGAAAATTTGGTCTACGTTGGTCTCGGATGTTTCCGAGACCAAAAAAATTTGGTCTCCGTTGGTCTCTGGACCATGCGGGACCAAAAAAATTTGGTCTCTGTTGGTGTCCGTAAATCCGAGACCAAAAAAATTTGGTCTCCGTTGGTCTCTAAGAAATCCGCGACCAAATTAAATTGGTCTCCATTGGTCTCCAAAAAACCAACGGAGACCAAAAAATTTTGGTCTCCGTTGATCTCTGAAAGGTCCGTGACCAAATTGATTTAGTCTCCACACTACAACAAAAAAGCCCTTTAATGACATTTAAAAAATGTCGTAAAATGGATTCCACGACATTTTTGAAAAGGTCGTTGAAAGGGGGTGCCGTGACAAAGTTAACGACACTTTCTTCAATGTCGTGATCTATGTCGTCAATTCTTTATCCTTGACATTAGAGTAATGTCATCTATTACTTTCCCGGTTGTATATTGTTACATATCACAACTGTTCAAAATTGTCGTGATTGGTGTGTATGATAGCAGTTTATAAATGTCATGATTTGTACATTTTACAACAATTAAACAATGTCATGATTAGAAATGTTTGACGACATTGAAAGCATGTTTTAATAGAAAAAACCATGACATTGGATAAGTGTCATGTATTCTTGAATTATTAAAAAAATGAATTTCAATAAAATAAAATTTTATTGTTGATTATTTATAATTACATAGATATAAATTTTTGAATACACGAATTATTAAAAAAAAATCACCCAAAATAATTTTTTATTGTTGATTACTTAAAATTATAAATATAAATCTTGATTCATAGTATTAATTAAAAAAAATTATTACATTAAAAAAAAAAAAACAAAACTTTCAGTCACAATAAGTTTCTAAAAGCTATTGCAAATGCATTGGAATTGGCGTTATGGTTCAAGGAATTCCTTTGCTATCTTTTGCATCTTCAAAGAATTGCTTCATTCTCGCCCTTCTCTTTCACCATTTCCAGCAAGCTTCTTTCTCAACTTGGTCTCTCCTCATAAGCCTTTTTCCTTCTGCATTAATGTTCTTCCACTACTAATATCTTGAGACACTTAACTGCACTCGCTTTGCCACTCAATTTTACTGTGGCATTCAAAATAACTCTAACAATCATATCCTTTAGTCCATCTTCAAAATCACAACTTCTCATGTCTCTTTTGATCTTCTAATGCAGTTCTGCATAGAAAGAGAGATAAGTAAACGCTTTCAACTTCTTTCAACTGTCATATCATATATATGAATATATATATTCAGTCAAGCTTTGTTGTTTCTCATTCAATGCAGATGCATATCAAAATCTGCGTACATGTTGAAAGAACAAAAATAAATAAATAAATAAAGGTTAGAAGCTAAAGTCAGACCTCACGACGCTGGGCAGTACCCCCATAACCTGTCGCTTGGCAAAATCTTCTGTAAAGGGGCACGACAGCATAGCTACATCAAACCATTGCAAACACCAAGCCATAAGATAAGGAAGCATCTTTGTTTAACTCCGCCTTAGGATTCTTCTTTTTGATCTGCATTGAAAACCAGATTGAATTTAACAAACAAACATTGAAACCCACATCTATGTATGTTTATTGAGAGCAGCATATGCATTTTAAATAGTAAAAAACTGATATATAATGATGGCATATTTCCTTCCATGGTTGCGGCTTCGCAAGTTTACTGCGGATGGACATGAGCAAAGATGTGCGAAACTCCATTAGACATCGCGATTTTGTTGTTGGTGAAATCTGAATAGGTTAGACGATATTGGATAAGAGAGAAAGCAAAAGCTAGAGGGTGAGATACGATCATCAGAAGATAGGAGCTTCTTGGCCTTGGCAATGAGTTCCGTGGCCTGAAAGTTTGATGATTGGACGTTGGAGGAGGACGTGGTGATCGGCAACCACCAGCGACGGACTGAGTTGAGCGAGTTACTGAGTGGATTCGGCCATTGATTGTGAGTTTAGGAAGGTGAAAAAGCAAAAACCAATAGATGTGGACAGAGGGGAGTTAACAAACATTAAAAAACAAACGTGTTATGAAACCTTTTTGATTAAAACGTAACAGAGGCTCTGTTTCGATGTCACTACAGGGAAAAAATGAGGGTGTTTGATTCCGATCTAGAGTATGATTGTTGACGAAGCTCTGTTTTGGAATTGCAAAACCATTACAACAAAATCCAAACTTGAAAGCAAACAAATTTGACACGAGAAATAAATTACCTATGAGCAGCAAGTTGTGGTGAGATTCTTGCGTGAAGCAGAGAGAAAAGAGATAAGGAAGAGAAACAAGAAATTATGTGTTATTGGGAGTGAGAGGTATAAACGTGTGTGCAGTTAATATTTAATCAGAAGTAATGTAAAATTTAAAATGAAAATAAAGCGCCAAGAACTTTTTTGTCAAAACCCATTTAAGCGCCAACTCCAAATTTTTCGTTTGCCTCCATTTAAGCGCCAATCTAGAACTGCAAATATTACGGTTTTTTTTTTTTTGAAGTGTTTTTTTTCTTTTATTTATTTATTTATTTATTTAAGAATAGCAGCATAACTCGTTTAAATTAAAAATAAGTATTTAATTATCTGAAAACAACCATTGTGTGGTGTAGTGTGTAGGCAGTTACCCAAACTTTTTTTTAGGAGATTTTTTACGAAGTTATTTTTTTTTTTTAAACTTATTTTTTCTAAGGAGTAATTCAATATATATATATATTTATAATTTATAGTAAATATTAATATTATTTGATAGTTTCACCAAAAAAAAAATTTATTTGATAGTAAATACATATGTGTTGCCACTCATCCGGGTATATTTTATGTACATTTTTTTTTTTCACTTTTTAAAGGTTAGTTTAAAATAAAAAGGTACAAGTTAGATTGTATTATAAAATAAATAAATAAAAGAGTCCGAATTAAAAAAAAATTGTTTAAAAAATAAAAAAGAGTCCGATTTTTTTTTTTTGTTAAATCTTTACTTTAATTAAAATAATTTGATATGTTTGAAATAGAAAAGTACGTGATCTTAGTTTCCTTTCCGAATTTCAAATCTTTTTTTTTTAATCTGAAGTTGAAATTTAAATTTAAAGTGGTATGAAAATGCGAATAACAAATATATATAGCTATGTTTTTATTATTATTATTATTATTATTTAAAAAGTGTAATCAATTCGACATTGATAAATAGCTAAGCTATATGAAACTTTATTTACTTCACGATATCAACAACCTCGACAAGAACATGAATATTCACTAGTTAAAGGAGCTAAAAAAAACTGTTACAGATTGTTTACAAAATAAGTTTTTTTGTTCAACTATTCGATTATTGGATAAATATACATATTAAAATCATCGAAATCAATCAAACACGAGTGATCATATTGATTGACATTGCCATATATTGGTTCAATCTGCAAATATTTTTCTAAATATGATTAGACCAAAAGGTCAATCTCGATTTGTAGCAATTAATAGTAGTAGATTGAGATGTTAACCAAGTTTAGTAGATGATACTGGTTTAACTAATACTTACTATAAATAAGTTTATGATAATTGGTTCTCAATGACTTGGTTACAAATCATCATAAGCAATAAATATATATATATAATATAATAAGAAAACATAAGTTACCTTTGTTGAATTGCCTGGTAATTGGATGAATATGAACTTAAAAAATAATCGGAATTGACTAAACAAGAATTACTATATTTGACTTACATTCTCATACATCAGTTCAATTTGTAATCCTTACAATTTATAATCTTCCCGAGCATATAACATCTAAGTTGTTCAAATTTGTCTATCATTTTTTTCTTATTATATTTTAATGGCAAATCCTAAGCTCCAACCGCAGGGTTTCAAAATGTGTTTTTTTAAAAGTTCACTTTTTCACTTTCCGTATACTATTATATGAAAGTAAAAAAAAAAAAAAAAAAAAATTTACTCACCCATTGCGCACAACTATGTGTCAACATTTAGACCATTTTATTTGAATGGTCTATCCAAACATATATTTGGTTAGTACTATTGGAAACGGAGCATCCAACTGTTTTTTGGATTTTTGTTCTTAAATGGCAAAAATTCCTCCCCCAATATTATTTACCTCTACTCAAGTGTATTGTTTATGTCTTTTTAGATTGCTACTTCCAACTGCATATTTATTTTTAGAACATCGGTTTGAGTTACTTGACTTTTCATAATCTAGTAAGAAATTTGTTAACTTTCCCCAAAAAAAAAAAAAAAAGGACAAAGTTAGCTTGGAATTTTTAAGTTGGAACGTGAGATCCAAACAATGCACAAGTTTATGTTCAAATGTTATGTTCAGAATGTTAATATCCAAAACACCAAATTAGATAACAATTTAAATACTTCTACTTAAAATTTTTCATTCCAATGTTTTTGTAACAAATATTTTTATTTGGACGCTTCCCCCAAACAGACTTAATATTGACATTTTTTATGATATGAGTTACACTTAAAATATGACGAAATACTAAAATAGACTAGATCACAAAAGTAAATGTCTTCTTTATATGAGATAACTGATAGGACAACGTATTCATGATATTTAATTTAGCCCCATTGTTTGTCCATGTGTTATTTCTCTCTCGGTTTTCTATTTTTTAATTTGTTGGGTGAATAATATATGTTATTTCTCTTTGTTAGCTTTCATTGATCATATTTGCGTAGATGTACCATATATATTTATTCTTATATGGTTCACAATATGTTTTGCTTTGAAAGCACAATTAAATAGATAATTATGAAAATGTTTAAATGTAAATGTTAATAGTACATGACTTTATCATTTTCTAGACTCGGGACTCACATTTATTAAAACAAAACCTATATACATATATATACATATATATATATATATATATTAAAGGTAAAAGAAATCCAAGTCTCATATCGTAAGCACATAAAAATAATCACAGATATATAAAGGTATTGAGTTACTCACTTAATTGGTTGACCTTTCATATTTCTCTTATTCTCTTATCTTCACAATATATATTTATATATATATATATATATTATATATACGCAAATGCATATATCCAAGTTATGTCCACTACGGTATTAGGGTTGTGACCTAGAGAGAAAATAGTACAACAAAGCTTCAAAAAGTACAATTAGTATATTTGATAGGAGAAAATACACACACACACACAACAGTATTTTTCACAAACATAAATGCATGGTTACAGTTATTTTGAGAAATTCGATTTCTTAATTTTTACTTTTAGGGGAACTACAGTAATGTTATTTTCAAAAGCACAACAATTATGAATTAAACAATTCTTTTTATTTTTTTATTTTTTAATTTTTTCAATTATTACCTTTATGAATTTTCTTATGTGTCCAGCATTAATAATTGTAAAAAAATATTATAAACGTGTCAACAAGAAAAAAAAAAAAAGAAAGAAATTCAAGGACCAAATTAATTTAGTCATGGAAAGTGACCTACGGGGACCAAAAATTTGGTCCCCGAAAACTCCCTTCCGCCACCAAATGATTTTTGGTCGCAGTTTGGTGTCCCTAGAGGTGAGTTTCGGGGACTAAATTAATTTGGTCTCGGAAGGTGAGCTACCGGGACCAAAATTTTGGTCCCCGAAAACCCTTTTGTTTATGAGGAGGACATTTTCGGAGACCAAATTAATTTGGTCCCGGAATGAGAGCTACCGGGACCAAACTTTTGGTCCCCGAAAGTCCTTTTGTTTATAAGGAGGACATTTTCGGAGACCAAATGAATTAGGTCCCGAAAAGTGAGCTACCGGGACCAAAATTTTGGTCCCCGAAGGCCCTTTTCCGCCACCAAATAAATTTTGGTCTCAGTTTTGTGTCCCCGGAGGTGAGTTTCGGGGACCAAATTAATTTGGTCCCGGAAGGTGAGCTACCGGAACCAAAATTTTGGTCCTCGAAAGCCCTTATGTTTATGAGGAGGACATTTTCGGAAACCAAATTAATTTGGTCCCGGAAGGAGAGCTACCGGGACCAAACTTTTGGTCCCCGAAAGTCCTTTTGTTTATGAGGAGGACATTTTCGGAGACCAAATGAATTAGGTCCCGAAAGGTGAGCTACCGGGACCAAAATTTTGGTCCCCGAAGGCCCTTTTCCGCCACCAAATAAATTTTGGTCTCGGTTTTGTGTCTCCGGAGGTGAGTTTCGGGGACCAAATTAATTTGGTTTCGGAAGATGACCTACCGGGACCAAATTTTGGTCTCCGAAAACCCTTTTCCGCCACCAAATGATTTTTGGTCGCGCTTTTATGTTTCCGGGGGCCGTTTTCGGGGACCAAATTAATTTGGTCTCTGAAGGTAACTTACCGGGACCAAATTTTGGTCGCTGAATATTCTGATCTTCTGTGACCAAATTTTGGTCACCGAAAATGCTCTACAGAGACCAAATTTTTTTTGGTCGCGGAAAGTTTGGTCGCTGTAGGTTCAAATTCTTGTAGTGTGATATCCCACACCGTCCTTCACTTGCTGCATCGCCTTCATGACCCACCAAGTAATGCTGCAGGCATCTTACCTACAGTATGAAATATACTGATGAGCTTTCACCCAATAAGTACAAACATAATCTCACAAAACACATCAAATATCGTACAACTTATGCATGAACCAATTATGCTCAATTATGAATCTTTTATGATCAATTATGGACTTGAACTTATTATCTTATTTTAACATGTGGGCCCCTTGTGTACGTACCAAATGCGCGTAATCCACAGAAAGTTAAGGTTTGCAAGGTTCCTAACAATTCTGGGAATCATAAACATAACCCTTCATGATCTGGCGAAAGGTATTAGTATCTTGAACTTGAAACATGTATAATCCTCCATGATCTGGCGGGAGGTTGGTACGACACCTTACTTGTCTTGGTTTAGTCTTAGCCTTGTATTTTCCAAGACTAAGAATCTTTAAGTGTAATCTTATTATTCATGATGCACATGAGACATAAACATGGCATGACTTAAAGATGAATAACATAAAATAAATTGTGGCATGTTTATTTATTAAAATATGGTATTACCATAAATCATAGGATAACTTGGCATATCAGGACATACATGGCATATCTTGGCATGTCTTGGCATAACATGACTTATCTTGGCTTAACATAACTTAACATGGCTTGACATGGCTTAACATGGCATATACATAATCATGTAAACAAGTCATACTTGAAAATAGTTTACTATTTTCCATACTGTAGGTGAGGTTTATACTTACCTGATGTCCTACGCTCTTGACCTAATGTTCCAACAAAGTACATCAACAGGTTCTATTCCTGCTTCAATTAAGGTGTAAGATAAGAGTCATCCTATCTTACTATAAATCATTAAACACAATGTTGGTATTTTAACCAACATTTATTAGTAACCCTAGTTACATGTCTCCCACATACCATCATGATCTCTTATTCGGTTACTAGATGTAACCCTAGAGCATCTAGCCCAAATCAAACATGAATAGTACTTAACATCTTATTAGGTTACTATGTGTAATCCTAGGTCTAGGCCCAAATTATATCTGAATTAAAACCCTATTGAGTTGTTAAGGCCCAGTCACTTTTAAAATCGTACCCCGTTAGATTACTGTTGATAACCATGGGTTTTAAGACCAACTCAAGTGCTTGGGTTCTCTTATGTGTTTACCTAAGTAATTTGACCCATTAAAGTTGGTAACCTTCTCGGTTACTATATGTCCTATAGTTGTTTACCATATGACTGGGCTTATCTTATTTATTTTTACCCTTGTTGATAAATTTTAATCCATCTTTTAAAAACTGCTTAAAATAGTCCATAAACTTTGATTATCAGTGCATGTGCAGGAATTTCCTGCTTTTGCACTATTTTTAGAAATCCTGTGCAGGAATTTTCTGAACCCTGTACCGCTTTTGGAAATCTATTTTAACTTTAAAATTGGTTTGGATTTTGAAAAAGTTTTCTTCATGAACATTGTAGACCTCAGAGAGTCCTACAACTTTCATTTTTTACTCAGAACCTAATTCTACCTTTAACCTATCCTTATTCTTTGTTGAAGCTGGCTGGTTATGCACAGGGTCTGGGCAGACCAAGGCTCGGGTTTTCATAAAAATAGAAGCCTTTTGAGCATTATATTTAAAAACCGTCTATGCTGCCCCCTAGAATTTTCCATTTTCTACAACTTTATAGTTTTGACTTTTTCTAAATTCAGCCTCTATGGGCCTCAAAATTGCATTTCTAGAAGGCTGCCCAGTTTTACCCGAAAACTGACAGTTTTGTTTTTAGTTGGTTCATACGTGAAATTACACATACACTACCTCGAACAATTAAAACCATGAGCCTACATCAAGCATGCAGCATATTACTTTATGTTTTCATGATCATAAATTCATTTCTCATCCATACAATCTTCATGCAAACCCGAATGGTAATATATACCAAATTACGGTTTCGGGGTTAATTTAAACCTTCCAAACAACATACCAACTCATCTTCATCATTCATGCATACCATACTTCTTCTTAAGTATGTGGGGACATATAACAAACACCTATTATACATACCACATATTCTCTAAAACATAACATCACATGCATGCATAAACTTAGCAATCACATTCACCTAAATCTAGATCTAACATACACTAACTATACAAAAACCATAACATGAAAAATAGGAAGATTGAGCTTATGCTCTTACAAACCAACATGGAAATATACTTAAATCTTGAATAAAAACTTAATTGAAGAACTAGAGGGGTTTAGGAGGATTACCTTTAAACCTTGAGAATGATTCTAGGTTTTGGATCAAAGATTTCCTCCTCCCTATTTCTTCCTCAAAATCCAACCACCCCCCTCTCTCTTTTTCTTTCTTTTTTTTTTCCCCTTCTCTTTGGGTTTGGCTCTTATGGGGAAAAGAGGGTGAGGTGAAAATGAACTATAATTTTAGGGTAGAATCATATAAAATGATCCAAAACCTCCCCCCACCCCCATCACCTATTTATAGGTGAAAAATATTTTCTTTTTGGATTTATTTTTTTTCTAAAATTGCATATTAGTTCTTAAAAGCAAAATATTTGCTCAAAACTCCAATGAGGTGGCTAGCCATTAGGGTGTCTTGGAGGCCAAGTTACTTGTTCACCAAGGCAATTACTTGCTTACCAAGCAAGTGCTTGCTTACCTCACCATGCTTATCTCACCTTGCTTACCTCATCAAGGTAATTGCTTGTTCACCAAGCATCCAATGACAACCAGCCATGTGTTGGCTTGAACCAACCAAAAATATTTCCATACTTATGTCTAACTTAATTGCTTGTTTCAAATGTAACCAAGCTTGTAACTAATCATTGGCCTAGTTGGAGGCTTGGTTAGTAATATCCATAATTTCCTTAAATCAAAAAATTACATACTTATCCATCATTACTTACTTTTCTAAAATTACACTTTGACCCCTAAGGACAAAATATTTGCACTTTAGTCCCTGAAGGTGGCCAGCTATGGTAGAGCCACTTGGCTTCCAATCCATGCATAATTATCCACTTGATTCCAAAAATCCCTTAATATAAATATGCAGTCCATTTCCTTACTAACTGAAATAATATTAATACTGTTTTTCACTAAAAGAGTACCATCATACTGGATTGTAATCCAAAATTCATCTGCATAAAATTGGACTGCGTATAAATTTTCCTCATGACTTAGAGCTATTTAGCCCTTATTGTCCTAAATAAGGTGCTTGCTTTTTTTCTAAAGTAGTCTCATAGTTTATTCTTGCTTAGTCGTCCATAATGATGGTTTTCCCGCAGTATAATTTTGTAAGAACCCGAATTTCGATGAACCTATGATTTGCTTTGAGAAAAGAAAATTTAATATTTGACTTATGTATGACGATATGAAGCTCATGATCTGAGTTAAATATCAGTATATGTTTGAGTTCTCGTTTAATTAGCTATGAGACTCAATAAAAGTATGAGACCCTTTTTGGAAGAAAAAGGGCAAAATAGGAATTTTAATTTTTATCGCAGTCAAAGTTTGACCAAGGTTGACTTTAGGTTGACCAAGTTTGACTAAGATGGTACTGCAGTGTAATTATCGATATGGAAACTATACTGCAGAAAACTGTCGTTACGGACGATTAAGCAAGAGTAGGGTTTGAGACGACCCTAGAGAAAAATCAAGCACGATTTTTAGGACATGAAGGACTAAATGGTTTCAAGTCCTAAGAAAATTCTATACGCAGTCCAATTTTATGTAGAGGAATTCTGGATTGTAGTCCAATATAATAGTACTGTTTTTGTGAAAAACAGCATTAGTATTATTTAAGTTAGTAAGAAAATGGACTATATCTCTATATTTAAGGATTTTTGGGATTTAAGTGGATCGTTATGCATGAATTAGAAACCAAGTGGCTCCACTTTAGCCGCCACCTCACAGGGACTAAAATGCAAATATTTTATCCTTAGGGGCTAAAGTGTAATTTTTGAAAAATATGATGTAAGCATGATGTAAGCAAGTGATGTAAGCATGATGTAAGCAAGTGATGTCATCAAGATGATGTCATCATGGTGAGGCAAGCATGGAACACTTGGTGAACAAGGCAACAAAACTTGTTGAACAAGCCACCCTTGGCTTACTCAATGGCTGGCCATCTCACCTAGGGGGACCCAAGAGCAAAGTGTGTTGTTTACTAAGGGCTCTTAAGCAAATTCAAGGATAAATATTAGAAATAGACTTCTTGTGGAAGGAATTTATGTCTTGTCCACTAAGTCACCAAGTGGCCGGCCACATGTAGGAGTTTTGGGCAAATTTTAGTTCATTTTCTTTAGTCTTTCTCTTCTCTTCTCCCTCCCTAGGAATCGAACCCAAAAGTGGGAGAAAACCATGAGAGGGTCGGATTTTTTTTTGAAGAAGAAAGCTAGAAGAAAAAGAAAGAAAAAGAGAGGAGAAAGAAAGAGTAAGGTAAGGCTGGATTTTGAGTGGAATTCCAAGGATGGTGGCTGAAAAATTTGGAACCCACCTAGCCAAGGAAGGCCATTTTTGGTAGAGAGCAAAGGGGCAAAAGTGATGATCGGATTCTTGGGTGAAGCTCCAAGAAGATGGCTGAAAAATTCGGAAACCCACCAATCAAGGGGCTGCCGGTTCTAGTAGGTGGCAAGGGAAGGAAAGGGTGAACCAAAATTAGTTCAAATTTGGTGATTGATTAAGGTAAAATTTCCTTGGTACCCTAAGCTCTTTAAATTATGTTGCAATTGGAAATTTAAGTGTATTTAAAGCTTGGATTGTAAGAGCTTAAGCTCACTTTATTTCCAATCCCTTAGTTTAG
Source organism: Ficus microcarpa (assembly GCA_025413485.1). Classification (NCBI taxonomy): domain Eukaryota; kingdom Viridiplantae; phylum Streptophyta; class Magnoliopsida; order Rosales; family Moraceae; genus Ficus; species Ficus microcarpa. Next base: position 647,255 of record CM046387.1, on the reverse strand, counting down.
AATTTTCAGTTTGTGCTTGCTTAAGTTTTTATATGATGTTGCTTAGCTTGATCATGTGGTTGTGATTAATAGGCTTTGCATGATATGTGATTAGAATTGCATGAGTTAGGGTTGCTGTATGCTTTATGATTAGGGTGTTAGTGAGCTGATTGTGTGGTTGTGTATGGCTATGGTTTTATGCTCTAGAGATTATGTGCTAAGGGTGTATGCTTAGTGTTCACCATGTGCTTGCTATATGTCCCAATAAGTTTAAGATTGATGTATGGTTATGTATGATGAGATTTTTACGTTAGAAAGCGCTGCATGGCTGGTTGAGTAAGATTGCATGAAATAGGGCGTAAAATGAATTTAAGCCAAAAAACTGCCAGTTCGGGTGAAAACTGGCCAGTTTTCTGGCAAGCCGGATTTGAGGCCTTTAGAGGCCGAATTTGAAGAAAGTTAAAACTGTAAAGTTGTAAAGAAAGGATTTTCCTAGTGGACAGCATGGATGGTTTTCCAAAATAAGACTCCAATGGCCTCTGTTTTTATGAAAAACCGAGCCTGGTCTGCCCAGACCCAGTGTGGTAGTAGGGTGCACGGCCAGCAGGTTTCAAACAGAAATATGACTAAGTTAAAAACAAAACTGGGTTTTGTGTAAAGAACCAAAGTTGTTGTATGTTTTAAGATCTAAAACTTTTATGAAGAAAGTTTTCCCAAATTCAAAGCAGATTTTTAAGTAAAACCTGATATTCCGGAATAGTGCAAAAGCAAGAAATCCTTGCACATGCACTGGCACTTTAATTAAGAAACTGTTTTTACGAATGGTTTTCAAAGTTGACAGTTTTTAACTGTCTTCACTAATAAATTGTGGTTATATGAAATATGGTGTTTTTAAATGGATAACCTATAGTAACCGGTTAGGATACCCAAGTTATTGAGTTAGACCTTACCCTATGGTTACCGATAGTAACCTAGTAGGGTGTTACTCTAAAAGTGATAAGGCCTTAGTAACATTAGTAACCTAACGAGTTACTATTTATGTTTGGTTGGGCCATGAGCCCTAAGGTTTCGGCTAGTAACTGACCAAGTTTTCATTAGTAGATTATGGGGGACATATACCTAGAATTACCCATGGTTGTTGGTTGGGATACCAATATTTAATGATTATGATTTATGTTAAGATAGAATGTAAATAATTCTTATCTTACACCCTATTGGAAACAGGAGTAGGAACTGTTGTCGTGCCATGATGGGACGATAAATCAAGAGCATAAGACGGAAGGTAAGTACAACTCCGCCTACAGCATGAACAACGTTTTTGTTACATTACATGTTTTTATTTAAGAAATCATGAATTAATTTACATGATTTTACAAATATGGTATGTTATGACGTTTTATGTTACAATGTATTATGTTATGTTACGATATAGTATGTTATGGTATATTATGGTACGATATAGTATGTTATGGTATGTTATGGTATGATGTAGTATGTTATGTTACGATGTATTATGTTATGATGTTTTATGTTATGAATGATGTTATGTTATGTTATATGTTTTGATATCGTGACATCATGAAGCATGTTCACTGATATTGAATCACATAATAAGAACAAGTTTTTAAGATATGAGATAAGATAAGTTAAGATTGTTGTGTCGTACTGACTTGCCACAAGGGTGGGTTTAAACGGTATGTTCCATGGGTTAAGTTGGATTGGACTGGCTGCCTCAACTACTCCATGTTAAACGGTTTGTTTCATGGTTTGAGTTGGAACGGACTAGTTGCCTTCAACCACTTCATGGCTATGTACCACAGTACGTGCACGCATGACATGTAAGGGAATAAAACCAAGTTAATATATGAAACCATAATTGATTTATAAGAAATCATAATTAGTTCATGCATTCTTGCACTAAAAATGTTTTGCGGATTGAATATTGTACTTACTGGGCATAAGCTCATTACTTACATTCATGCTGTAGGTAAGCAACCTACCAGCAATACTGGATGCAAGACTGTGGAGAAATGGTGCTGCGGACTATGAAATGTGGGATGGATACCGCCACGGGTTTTGGAAAATTAAGTTTATGTTATGTATGTATGTTTAGGATATGTTAAGATGGTATGGATAAGGATAAGTTAAGTATGTATGGCAAGCGAGTTGCCTCGTGTTGTACCGATCCGCATTAGGTCGGGTCTGGTCCACGGTTTACGGTTTATATATGATAGCTTTCGAATGAAATGTGAAAGCTCGGTACTCGGGTGAGTACATATGAATAAGTTAAGTTTATGTATGGAAATAAGTTTAAGTTATGTTTATGTTTAAGTTTAAGTTTAAGGTTTTATGTCATATGTATTATGTGAAAAAAAAAAAAAAAATTTACTCTAGAAATGGGGTAAGTTTAAGTTAAGTAAGTAATGTAGCGACCCCCATTCGCATGGTCGGTCCTACGTGGGGTGGTCGGGGCGTTACAAATTTCCATACTGTTGATTACACGGCGGTTCCGTCGTAATCAAACCTAAAGTCAAACTGGTCAAACTTTGACCAAAATAAAAATCATAAGTTCCTATTCTGTCTTTTTCCTCAAAAGGCTTCATGCTTGACTAAGCAAACTACTATTGAGTCTCGTAGCTAATTAAACGAGAACTCAAACATATACTGATATTCAACTCAGATCATGATTTAGACTTAGATTCTCCTTGTATCTACAGAAATCACAAGTCATCAAAATTTTAGGTTATTACAGTTTTATTATTGTGACATCATGAAGCATGTGCACTATAATTCATGTTTTATTATCATGGCATCATGTAAGCATGCTCACTGATAATAAATCACATGACAAGACTTAGACTAAACCAAGATAGTAAGGTGTCTTACCAACCTTCTGTAGATGCGTGGAGGATTATGTATGTTTAAAAAAAAATTTTCCAGACCTTCCATTGATGCGTGAAGGGTTATATTTATGATTCCCAAAATTGTTAAAGACCTTTCAAACCCTAACTTTTTGTGGATTGCGCGCATGTGGTACGAACACAAGAGGCCTATATGTTATGTAAGATAATAAGTTCATAATGGAAGCATAATCGATTCATAATAAAGCATAATTGGTTCGTGCATTATCAATTCATGCATTCTTTTACCGAAATGTTTTTGCAGAATAGAAAGTTGTACTTACTGAGCATAAACTCATAACTTACGTTCATGCTGTAGGTAAGCAACCTACTAGCAATACTTGATGCAAGACTGTGGAGAGATGGCACTGCGGATTGTGCAATTTGGGTTTAACACCGCCACGTGTTTTGGAAACTATGTTGTGTAAAATGTGTTGGTATTATGTTATGCTAAGTCAATGGTACTAATATATGATAACTAGTATGATTTGTTTAAAAAAAATGGTTTTAAAACTCAGTACTTAGTTAAGTACATATATATAAGTATGGTTAAAAAAAAATGTATTTCCGTATTTTTTTTTACAAAGTACAAGAGTATGTTTAAGTATGTCAAATATGAAGTAGACGCCACGTAAGGTGGGTCGCCATAAGATTTGGTATGTAAGCACAGTAACGGCCCTATATAGGTCGGGGCATTACACGACCAATGTGAAATTCAAGGAGAATTTAAGAAAAAAAATAATTGTGGAAAATTCATAATTTTCCACCTATAAATAGGGGTGGATTGTGAGAATTGAACCATTTTAGTTAGTCCCTCAACTTCTAGTTCTTTCTCAACTATTCCTTTCTAGCCTTAGGAAGAGAGAGAGAGAGAGAAAGAGAGAGAAAGAGAGAGAGGGGGTGATGGTCGGTTACGTGTGGAAAGGTGGAGAATAAGGATTTCTCTCATTCAAGGCTTAGAATCAATCTCCTTCAATCTCTAGAGGTATATTCTTGATCCTTAACTAAAACTTTAATAAGTTTTGGTTTGAGGATTTATATGTATTTCAAGTTATGGGATATAAGAGCATAAGCACATATTATTTCTTTTGCTTATTTTATGGCCTCTAATGGTTGGTTTATGCTGGATCTATGCTTAGGTTATCTTTTTTGCTAGCTCTAAGCGTAGGTTTGATTTGATGCTCTAAGATGAGTGTTAAGGTTATGTTGTGATATGCTTTCACATGTTTAAGTAGGGAAATTTTATGAATGATAATGATGATGTGATTATTATGGGTATGTTGGTTAATAAATTAACCCAAAGACACAATTTGGTAAAGAAGTAAGTTATCAATATTGTGCTTATCAAGAACATGAGATAAGTGAATGGTTGAAGTTTAAGAATGAAACCAACGCACTGCATGTTGGCGTAGGCTCACGGCTTTAACCGTTTGAGATAGTGTGTGTGGATTTCTAAGCTAAGAATCCACAAAATAAAAACTGCCTGTTTTTGAAAAATAATTTGGACAGTTTTTTGAAAACCCAATTTTAAGCCCCTTAGAGACCGAATTTGGAAAAAGTCATAATGGCAAAGTTATTGAAAACAGAAAACCCTAGGGGTAACATGGACATCTTTTGAAAAAGGGCTCCAAAGGCCTCTATTTTTATCAATTTTCAAAACTAGTTGGTCCAAGTACTTTACTCGACCAAGACTTTTCAATGGGAAAAATGAGTAAGTTCAAGGTAGATTTGAGCTTCAAGAAAAGCATAAAAGTTGTAGGCTTTAACGAGATCTACAAATTCCATGAAGAAAATATTTTCAAATTCTAAACCAATTTAAAGATAAAACTAGATTTTCAAAACTATACATGGTATACGGAATTTTCTACACAAATACATTCAAGCAAATGAAAAGGTATTTTAGAAAGCAGTTTTCAAGGTTTTACAGTTTTACGAAGGAACTATGGCTTTATGGAAATGGTTTCAAAGGAGGTTTTTGTAATACCTAGAACTTTCATGTTACTATTTCCTTTTTAAGGAATTAATTTCATGCTATGAAACTATTCGTGAAAAAGCTTAATTTAAAGCTTTTAATCGATTTTGTGAATTTTTATGGGTCAATAAGACTCAAAATAGAATGCTAAGATTAGCAAACGGCCTTTTGAGTCAAAAAGGGCGAAAAAAGTATGTGATTTTATGAAAGTCAAAGGGTTGACCAAAAAGTCAACTTTGACCAAGAAAAGTCAAAGAGTTGACTTTACAGTATGATGAAGTGCAGTATGGAAAGATACTGCGAAAACCTCCTTTATGGTTAAGATAGCAAGAATAAGCCTTAAAACCACCCTAGAAAATCAAGCACACCAAGTTAGGATTAAAGGTGAAAAGGGCTCGGAAAAATAAGAAAAAAAAATTATACTGTCCGATTTTACACAAATAAATTTTGTACTACAGTGCAGTATAAAAATACTGTGTATTAGTGGAGTACAGTATTGAAAATATCTGTGTAGTAGAAAAACGGACTGAATTATGAAGAAAATGCCCAAACAAGGATTAGTGGAGGATGATGTCATCTAACTTTTTATTAATGACATCATAAATCCTTAATTAAGCTTAGAAAGAAATTAGTGGAACTCCCTAGAAGCTCCTGGCCGGCCACCTCATTAGCCACTCAAGCAAATATTAAAAAATTTTGGGGTTTTTTCATAATTTCCCAAAAGTTTCCAAACTCTATAAATAGGTGACCCCATAATTCATTTTTATTGGAAAACTTGGGGAAATTCTTGCCATTTTCTTCTTTGAAAATCCGCAGCCAAGAAGTGAGAGAGGGAGGAGAGAAAAATCAAAATTTCTAGAGGGTTTTTACTTAGGGGAGTTCGGATTTGAGCTAGGAAAAGGCAAGAAAAAAGTTTGAAATTTTTTGGGTCACTTTTGGGTGTGTGGTCGAGTGGGAGAGGAAGGAGAAAGAGAGAGGAAAAGTTGAAAAATTTTTGAGGGCAAATCCTTGGTGGTGTGCTCGATTTTGGAGTAGATCAACCAAGGGACCAACCAAAATTTTTGGTACCCAATTTGGGTTTGCAGCCGCGGGCAGGGAGCTAGGAGGAAGAAAGGGATTTTGTGACCAAACCCTAACTTTGGTCCAAGGTAAATTCTAGAACCCTAACTCTTCAATTTGAGTTCAATTTTGAAGTTTATTTATGCTTCAATTCGGTTTTGTAAGGATATAAGTCCACTTTTGATTTTCTTGCCCCAGTTTGGTGTATATGCTTGATTATGAGATTTTAGGTGTATGGCTTAATTTCTTACTTGAATTGTGCTTATTGATTGATTGATTTCATGCTAGATGTTTAGGGTTGTGTGTCCCCTGATCTTGGACAAAAATCTGCCCTAGGCAGTGCTTGATGGTATGCTAGCTTAAGGGTGTATGTTAGTGGTTGATTGAATAATGCAAAATTTAGAACCATGCAAGCCTAGGTATTGTGCAATCCGGGTTTGGTTTGCATGGATCCGTTGGAGCTGCTCATGGGTTTATGTGGGACGTTAGAAACATTGCATGATTGTTGTGTAGGCTCCCGAAGTGGTCGGTCGAGTTAGATTCCGCGAATTAGGACGTAAACCGGACTTAACAACCGAAACTGCCAGTTCGGATTCAAAACTAGCCAGTTTCGGGAAATTGGAAATTTAAGGCCTTTAGAGGCCGAATTGGGTAAAACTCAAAGTATGAAAGTTGTTCGGAAGGGTTTCTCCTAAGGGACTACGTGAGCAGAATCCCAAAATAAGGCTCCAATGGCCTCTGTTTTTACCAAAATCCGTGGCTGGTCTGCCCCAGACCCAGTGGACATGATCAGCCAGTTTCAAACAAAAACTGACAAAAATATAAGCAGAACTGGATTTTCACAAAACATGAAAGTTTTAGCATTTTTTGAGAGCTACAACTTTCGTGAAGACAAGTTTTCCAAATTCAGAGTAGATTTTTAAACTGACGCTGTTTTACGAAGGGTGTGCAGGGAACCGAAAATTCCTGCACAGGATTTTCTAAAACTAGTTCATAAAAATTGTTTTCTTCTCCAAAATCACTGTTTTGACTATGGAAACTGTTCCAAAGACAGTCTCCGGCCCTAAATGATTTTAATAAAGATCCATTTCGAAAACATGAATTTTTACAAGTAAAATTAAGAGTTTTAAGAATTATCTTCTCAACTTTTTCAAGTTAAGGAAAAAGTAGAGTTTTAAGCCAAGATAAAGCACCTGAACGTAACGGGCAGTAACTGGATGTTATATCTGAGTTACAGGGTCGAGACCGAGAGTTGATCTTAGTTGACCGAGGGTTGACTTTGGTTGACTCAATGTTTAAATTAAGTGTAACCTTAAGGGTTACCCAAGGTAACCCTAGGGGGGTACCAGAAATTTATAAATGGAGCTAAGAAAAGAAGGTTGATAGAATTAACCCGATGAACTATGACATAAGAGTAAAAGCCCAAGATTTTAAAGAAACCAAGTGGTATGTCAAGGGCTCAGCTCAAGAGGTTATCCAACGTAACCTCCTACGGAATAATCAAATATTGATTATTCGTAAACAGTAGAATGACTATTTGGGACCAAGTAAGATATCAGGTATCGGGGACATACAATTAGGATTAAGTAGACGTGTTGGTTGAGTTACCAACGTTCCATAATATTAACTCCTGTCTATGTCCTTCCCCAAGCAGGAAGAACCTACAATTGTACTCAGAGGAGGAACAACATTTTGTGGGACATAGCAAAAAGAGGTAAGTACAACTCTGCCTGTAGCATAAGTTTTAGTTGATACTTGCCCAAGTATGTTAGATGCATGCTAGGAATATATGTTGATTGTTGCTTGATATGCTTTGTTGTATGCTTTGTAGCATGTTAGACTGAATGCTATGTTAGGTTGTTATGTGCGATATGCTATGTGGTATGCTATATGGTATGATAATATGCTATGTATGCAAAAAGTTATGTAAGCTGAGCATGTAAGGTAAGATGCAAGGTATGTTATGATTTATGCAAAGAGTGACATCACGATTGCATGTTCACTAATTATAAGATGAGATTAAAGAAAGAAAGTAAGATGGCAAGCAAGCTTGCCAATGTCGTACCATCCGTCCGAGGTCGGATTGGACTATGGTTTGAGTTGGACTGGGCTGGCAGCCCCAACCACTCCATAGTCGCGCGCCGAGTACGGACACTTATGTAAGGGCCCTAAGTAAGATAAGTATGAAAGTAAGAGGGAGGATGGACACCATTTCATTTTAAACTCATTTCAAACTTTTTTTTGTCTTTTTCCTAAAAAATTTTTGTCTTTTTCCCAAAAAGTTTTTTGTCTTTTCTGAAAATTCAAAAAAATTTACTATTACAACTAAAATATTTCAACTCAAACTAACACACCAAACACCCCCTAAGTAAGAATGAAGAAATTTAAAACGAGCATAACTGGACCATGCATATGCTATGTTATGTCATGAAGTGATATGTTATGCAAATATGAGATATGTTATGATGTATGATGACACGAGATGTTATGTGATGCTATGTTAAGTTAAGTTGGAAAGTGTATGTTAGGATTGTGTATGTGATGTCGCGGTTTAGATAGTTGTGCTTACTGAGCGAAAGCTCATAGTTTGACGTCTATGTTGTAGGTAAACCACCTGACAGCAATGGGTGATGCAAGATGGAAGTGTGAGGTAGGGCACACTGTGAAATTATGGGAGTACGATACCGTTACGCGTTTTGTTCATTATGTGTTTTCTTATGTTAAATAATTTATTTACGATAAGCTTATTTCGTTTAGACGTATATAAGCTAGTATAAAAAATAAAAAAAATTTCCGCTACGTTTCGTTAAATAAATAAGTACGATAAGATAAGTTAAGAAATAAGTAAGTACGTATGTATGCAAGGTAACGGCCTGTGCTAGGCGGGTTGTTACAGTTTTAAATCCATTTGAAATTTAACAAGTGATTTTTAAAGAGGCAATTTCAAGTATTAAATCAAGATAATACTTGATTTATAGAATTAAGATATTTTCCAAGTAAATAAGGTATTTTTAAGAAAAAGGAAAATTTTAATAAAATAAACCGAAGTTACATATGAATATAAGTAACAATTCTATGACAAATGGTAATCGGTTTGAAGACCAGTTTACCTTTACTATGTAATGAATATGTTATGGTTTATAGTAAAGTAGAACGATTCTTAAGCACTATTTGAAAACAGGAATATAGCCTATTGACTTGCCTTTTTGGAACACTAGAGCAAGAGTGTAGGACAATTTATAAGTACAAACTTCACCTGCAATATGAAAAATAGTAAATTATTTTCAAGTATGACATGTTTACATGTATGCCATGACATGTCTTTATCATTATAATATTATAACCTCGCATAATTAACATACATGAAATAAAGTAAGAAAACAATCTTACAAAAAATATGGTGCTGGCGGCAGAACTTTGAAGCCGCTCCTTGAGTCTTATTGAAGATGCATGGCTCCATTACCTAGAATGCCAACGAAGCCTCGTGGTTCTCTTTAATCCAACCCAGGTTTGGCACTAGGTTCATGTCTTTATCATTATAATATTATAATCTCGCATAATTAACATACATGAAATAGAGTAAGAAAACAATCTTACAAAAACCATGGTGCTGGCGGCAGAACTGTGAAACCGGATGGCAGGAAACCAGTTCTGATACCGTCTCTGTCACAATCCGACCTACGTAGGGCCATGACTTCGTACTTACTTAACTAAAATACTAACTTTGCAATGATCCGATTTCATAGAGCCGTTACCTTACCATGCTTACTTAAACATATTTCATCTTATAACTTACTTTTGCTTTACGTAAAAATACGGAAATGTTTTTTTTTTTCTTCGTTTTAAACTCAATTAAAACTCAAACCTCAAAACTTAACTTATACTCATACTTATTTATATGTACTCACTCGAGTACTGAGCTTCAAAACCATATTTTTACAAATCATACTAGTTATCATATACTAGTACCATCGACTTATCATAACATAATACAAACACATTTTACAAAACATATTTTCTAAAACCTGTGGCGGTGTCCAACCCAAATTTCACAGTCTATAGTGCCATCGTGATAACCGTCCTTTTTGATTGATTCATGATTTCCTTGTTAAGGAAAAATGGATATTTATGTGAAATGTCTAATATAATTTTATCAGATGTATTTGAGTTATACAGTATAATAAGACTCAAAAACAGCTTGTTTAGTTAAGCATGATGCCTTTTGAAGAAAAAGGCATAATTGAAATTTATGATTTTATGTTGGTCAAAGTTTGATAAAGAAAAATTAAAGGTATGAATGTAACGGTATTACAGTATAGCAAGCAGTATAGGAATTATACTACAAAAAAACCGTCATCATAGATAGAAGAGTGAGAATAAGGTTTAAGACCACCCTAGAAAAATCAAGCACATTATTTAGAGCAATTAGGACTAAGTAGTTTCAGGTCCTAAGAAAAATTTATATGTAGTCCAATTTTATGCAGATGAATTCTGGACTGCAATCCAGTACAATAATACTGTTATTAGTTGAAAACAGTATTGGTAATACCTGCATTAGTATAAAGATGGACTGCATATGTATATTTAGAGATTTTGGGAATTAAGTGGATAATTATGCATGCAGAGGAAGCCAAGTGGCTCCACCCTAGCTGGTCACCTCATAGGGATTAAAGTGCAAATATTTTGTCCTTAGGGGTCAAAGTGTAATTTTAAGAAAAAGTGAGGTTAGCTTAATGAGATAAGCATGGTGAGGTAAGCAAGCACTTGCTTGGTGAGCAAGTAACTTGGCCTCCAAGGCACTCAATGGCCGACCACCTCATAGGAGTATTAAGCAAATATTTTGCTCTTAAGAACTAATATGCAATTTTGGAAATAAAAATAAATCCAAAAAGAAAATATTTTTCACCTATAAATAGGTGACGGGGGGTGGGTTTTGGATCATTTTATGTGATTCTACCCCAAAACTGTGGCTCATTTTCACCTCACCCTTTCTTCCCCATAAGAGCTGAACCCCAAGAGAGAAAAAAAGAAGAGAGAGAGAGAGAAAGAGTAAAGAGTGGTCGGATTTGCGGAACCAAAGTAGGAAGGAAGTTTGATTCAAAGCTTAGAACCAATCTCCAAGCTTAAAGGTATCTTCTAAAACCTTTAAGCTATCCAATTAAGTTTCAATTCAAAGTTTACGTGTATTTTTCATATGGGTATGTATGAGCATAAGCTCATTCATTTACTTTCATGCAATAGGCTTAGATGCTTGGTTATGTGCTTGATTAGGGTTTCATGGTCTTGATTTATGTTTTGGTGCATGTTTGTGATGGTATGCTTGTGTGATATTATGGCTTGCATGCATGCCTTTAAGGTGTTTGTTATATGTTCCTATGTATTTAAGAAACTGTCGGTTATGGGTTATGAGCTTGTATGAAGTTATAGATATGCAAACCAACCCTAAACCCTAGTTTGGTGCAAGAACACCACATGAGTTGCATGTGTATGAATGAATGTATGTCGATGAAGAATTTACGTTAGAAGCACTGCATGTTGTCGTAGGCTCACGATTGCGACCATTTGAGGTAGTGTGCGTGTAGATTTTACGTAAAAATGGATTTAAAGCAAAACTGTCAATTTCGGGTAAAACTGGGCAGCTTACTGGAAAGGCGATCTTAAGGCCCTTAGAGGCCGAATTTGGAGAAACTTAAAACATGAAAGTTGTAGGAAATGGAAATTCCTAGGAGACAGCATGAACAATTTTCAAAAATAAGGCTCCAATGGCCTTTGTTTTTACAAAAATCCGAACCTGGTCATGCCCAGACTTCATGCACGGTCAGGCAGGTTCAACCAGGAAAATGAGTGGATTAGAAACCAAAATGGGTTTTGAGTAAAACATGAAAGTTGTAGGGTTTTTCAAGATCTAAAACTTTTGTGAAGAAAACTTTTTTAAATTCAACACTGATTTTTAAATAAAATTGGATTTCAAAAACTGTGTAGGAAAAAAGGAAATTCCTGCACAGGATTTTCAAAAGCAGTGCAGGAAAAGGAAATTCCTGCACATACACTGATAGTTGGCAGCATGAAACTGTTTCAAGGGTGGTTTCCAACACCTAACAATTTTATTATCTTTGCTTAAAGATTTCAGTTTTGATAAAATTTTGGGATTTAAAACAAAGATTTTTGTACAAGAAATGGACAAAGAAAACTAGGTATTTTCAAGAACATAGAAAAAATAATTAGATAGCCCAAAAGCTATCTTGATAACATGATAACAATATGGTAATCAACGGTAATCGGGTAGGATACTGAAGTTATTAGGTTGGGTCCAAAGCCCAAGGTTACCTGTAGTAACCTAATAAGATATAACTTGTGAATTTAGGCTTTAGTAACCCAATAAGATTGACCTAAATATGACTTCGGCTCACATCAAGGGTTACCCAATGTAACCTAACAAAATAATAAGTATGTTAGTTGGGCCTCAAACCCAGAGTTACTCATAGTAACCTAATGGGATATGGATTGAAAGTAATCGGGCTTAGGCCCAAAGTTAGGAATAGTAAAGTAATACTATTCAAGTATGATTGAGCTTAGTACCCAAGGTTACTCTAAGTAACCTAACGAGATATTGTTTAAGCATGTTGGGCCATGGGCCCTAGGGTTACAGTCAGTAACCAAACAAGTTATCATAAGTTAATATAGAGGGGATAACTAGGGTTTACTCATGACTGTTGGTTAGGATACCAACATTTAGTATCATGGTTAAGAGTAAGATAGGATGATTCTTATCTTACATCCTTTTTGAAAACAGGAAGTTAACCTATTGTTGCGACCAATAGGAGCAACAAACTCAGGACTTACGCAATAGATAAGTACAACTCCGCCTACAGCATAGACGAAAGTGTTATACTACCTATACGATTTTAAGCTCATGCATGTATGTTTTAGTGCGTATGATTTATGCCTTGATGATGTGTTATGACCTATGCCTTGATGATGTGATGCATACGACTTATGCCTTGATGATGTGATGCATAGGGTTTATGCTTTATTATTATGGCATCACAAACCATACTCACTAATGATAAATCACTTGGTAAGAATGAAAACCAGTTTCAAGTATGAAACTGTTTTAAAAGACTGTTTCAAAAAGAAAACTATGTTCAAGGGATCGTATTCATAAGAAATAACAAGAACAAGTTAAGAACAAGTTTTCAAGTATGATGGCAAGCAAGTTGCCTTGTGTCGTACCTGTTGGAAAAATCAGATTCGGTATTAGAGTTACAGTGCAGCAGAAGTTTTAAAATTTTTATGCCGATTCGGAAAAGAAGCTCATGATGCATATAATAATAAATTAAATTCATGATCAATCGTACCTTATTTCTTGGATTCCGGAATTACTAGAGCGTTTGAACAACGTGTCTTCTCTACTATTCTCGAGTTCCACATCTCAGAGTGTGTGTGGGCACACGTTCTATGAATCCAAGCGACCGGTAATGTTTTCCGAAGTCTAGATCCCTCATTCTCAATTCCGATGATCCTCGTTGAGAGTATAATCCAACTTCTTTCTTCAAAATTACAAAACAGGAACTGGTTAACCTCCTATGGAAATAATCACTCGGTTTAACCTTCATCGCAGTTTTGATTTAATGGAATTTTCTTTCTTTTTCTCTCTCACAAGATAGCTGAATTTTTGATGTGGAAGAACCCAAATTGTTTTTCCTTTTTTTTTTCTCCCAAAAAACGTTTTTCTTAAAAAAAAAAATCAAAAATTAGATTTTCAAGAAGTCCTAGCCTTTATATAGAAGTCCAATCCTTTTCAAAATTTATATCATTCTTAAAAAATAATTAATAATTATTTTTCCAGATAAATTTTGAACCAAAAGATCATACAACTCTAGGACTAGATTCATTGAACCTAAAAACATTTTTCCAAGAGGAAATTACTCCTCAAAAAATTTGGCCACACTTTGAGATAAATCTTGATTGGTGGTTCAAATTTTAAATCAAGAATCTAGACTAGTCAAAAGATCCTAGTCCTATCTAGATTCAAATTTCTTTTAAACCTTTTTGAATTTAAATAAGATTCACATATTTGAATAAATATTTTCCACAAACATTATCCATATTAATTAATTTAAATCAATGAAATATTTCAAATTTTCTTTCCTCACAAAAACCGTGCACCTCTTTTAATTAGGAAAGAAAAATCCATGAAATAATCTCCATTATTTAAATCAATTAATAATTTAATGTTAGGAATATATTTGAATAATTTTGAAACAAAATTTTCTTCCCTCTATATAATTAAAAACCGTGCACCTCTTTAAATTAAGAGAGAAAAATTTTGTTTTCCAAAATTAAACAATTTAAACACAATCTTATTTCCAAAATTCAAATTAACCAATTACATGTTGACAAATCATTTGTCTACAAATTTCACATGTCCAATCCTTTCTGAATTGCATGTTAGAAAGTACCATGTCTTAATAGACATTACTAAATTCCATTTAAATTTACCGATCTCATTAGGAACAAATCCCGAGACGCTATACGGAACTATATGAGCTAATAAAGGGACCCGATGGAAATATGTAAATAGGCTCCTATAATTGTGAAAAATTAATCCCAGATTAATTATTCATCAATTTTCAACTTCAAAACTATTCCACTAAAAGTTTGAAGCTGAACTCCTGTTTACATACCGTATTACGAAAGCTCTTTCACGTAGTACTTTTTCTATGATTTATTCATCGCTTGCTTAATCCCCATATGTTATCCATGATTGAATTAAGGACTTTTTCCGTTTTACCTTTTCAATCATTTTAACTTAAAGTTTCATTATTCTCCATTGAAAGAACCACCAATTGTAAAACCATACAATTGGTAAACCATCAGAGAACACAAAGTAAACCGATGGCCAAGATCTTGTTATACTATCTTTCAATTCCCGAATAATGCCTTTAAGTAGATAACATTTACTATCGTTAAGATAGCTATGGATTCCATATCTATGTATCTTGATTTCTCCATCCATAAGTCATGCACCCAAAACACAAGTATATTTACCATGAATTAATAGTGTGTTACCTGTAGTGCATTAAAGTACATAAGTCATGGATACGAACTCAAGTAATCATTTCAGGATTAAGATTAATGCAGGATGATAATCAAAGCGTTAGTGATTCTTATTGTAATATCCGATTTTTCAACGTTCACATTTTCCTCCTTAGGAAATATATTTTTTCACATTATGAAGGTATGCGCAAAAAAGCTCGATTTAGAGCTTTTGTTAGATTTTGTAAGTTTTGATGGGTCGAGAAGACTCAAAAATGATTTTTAGCTCGAAAACGGACCTTTCAAGTCAAAGGGGCCGAAAAAGTGCACGAATTTTTCGAAAGTCAACTTTGATCGAAAAGTCAAAGTTTGACCGACAAAAGTCAAAGGGTTGACTTTACGAGAATTTAAAGCACAGTATGGGAAGAGTATCGAGAATAATGTTTTGTGAACTAGATAACAAGAATAGGCCGTAAAATGTCCCTAGAAAATGAAGCACACCAAGTTAAGTTTAAGGGCAAAAAGGACTCGAAAAATTGAGAGAAAAATTATTCGGTCCGAAAATTATCAAAGATAAATTTTTGTACGTTGATACAAAATAAAAAATACTGTGTATTGGTGAACCACAGTATTAGGATTAATTGTGTAGCACACAAAAATGAATTTTTGGAGACAAAAAGAAAGCCAAACATGGCCCTTATGTGAGGTAAGCTCAATGACCTCACCAAGCACCCATACCTCATGACCTCACGATCTACTAGCTAAAGTTAAAGATGTGGAGCTTCCCAAACCACACAAGAAGGTCGGCAACTCAAGGGAAAAACAAGGAATGAGCAAAAATTTTGGGGCCAAAATAGATTAACCCAAAATTCTCCAAAGGCCTATAAATACCCCCCCTCTAAATCCTATTCCTATTTATTGAAAAACTAGAGGAAACTCTTGCCAATTTCCCCTAGAATTTTCGGCAGCAAAGTGGGAGAGAAATAGGAGTGAAAAACCAAAATTGATTGAGGACTTTTGTTCCTTAGGTGTTCGGTTTACAAGGGGGAGAGCTAGAGAGAGTTTGAGAAATTTTCTTGTGGGTTTTTGGGAAGTGGCCGAACAAGAGAGGGAGGAGAAAGAGGTGAGCAAAAGTTGAAAAATTTTTGGGGCTTTTGGTCAAGGAGTGCTCAGCTTGGAGGAGCAAGCAAAAGCTAACAAAATTTTCTTGGATTCCAAGTCCTTGAGGCCGTGGGTCTAGGAGCAAGGGAGGAGGAAGAGGAAATTTTGATCAAACTTGGCTTTGATCTAGGTAAACCCTTGAAACCCTAACCCTCCTTATTTTGAGTTTAATTTCAAGTTTAATTTGAGATTCAATTGGGTTGTATGGACTTAAGTCCGATTTCAATTTCTTGCCCTAAATAGTTACTTGTGCTTGATTTGCTAGATCTAGGGTTTGAATGGCCTAAATCTTGCTTGATTTATGTTTGATTGATGATTGATTTTCATGCTAGAAAACTTAGGTTGTATGTCCCTCAATGTGTGGCCGAAATCTGCCCTTTGACAGCTATGGAAGCATGTTAGTTTAGGGTTGATATTTTGATGCTTGTATGTGATGTATGCTAAGCTAGAACCAAAGCAACCCTAGGTTATGATTTTGGATTTGGGTTGCATGGACTATACGAGACGGATTATGGGTTTTAATGGGACATTAGAAAATGCTGTGTACTTGAATCGTAAGCTTTCGAAGTGGTCGGTCGAGATAGATTTTTCGAACTAGGACGTAAACCCAAAACTGCCAAATTCGGATTCAAATCTGGCCAGTTTCGGAAAAGTGAAATTTTGAGACCTTTAGAGGCCGAATGGGGTAAAACTCGAAACACGAAAGTTTCTTGGATCAATTTTTCCTAGGGGACAACATGGACAGAATATCAAAATGAGGCTCCAACGGCCTCAGTTTTTAGCAAAACCCGTGGCTGATCCCCAGACCCAGTTTTCACCCAGTTTTTCAGGGTCAGCCAGTTTCAAACGAAAACTGGTACTAATGCAAGCAGAATTAGATTTTTTGCAAAACAAGAAAGTTTTAGCATTTTTCGAGAGCTACAACTTTCATGAAAACAAGTTTTTTAGATTATGAAAGAATTTTTAAACTGAGTGCATTTTATGAAAGGTGCGCAGGGAATCCGAAAATTCCTGCACCTTAGTTTTTACAAATATTTTCTAAAGACTGTAAAGTGTTTTTAAATCGTTATTTTAACTACGAAAACTGTTCCAAAGGAAATTTTCGACCCTAAACGACATTTACAAAGAGTTATTTCAAAGATCGAAATTTTATAAAGAATTTTAAGGATTTTTAAGTAAAATCTTTTAAAAGTGCAAAAGATTAAGGAAAATGCTAAGTTAAGATAAGAAATGGAGTTTTGAGATAAGAGATGAATTTTCAAGATAAAAATGGTAATCAAGCCGATTACGGGCCGTAACCGGGAGTAGGACCCGATTTGCCGGGCTTAGCCCCAAAAGCCCAGAATTGACAAGGGTTGACCAGTAGTTGACCAAATGTCAACTTTGGTTGACCCAACAATTAGTAAAAAGGTAACCTTACGGGTTATCCAATGTAACCCTAAGGTAAACCCACAGTCTAGTAATGGGCCAAGAAAAGTGGGTCAAGGCCATTGACCCAATAAGCTATGATCAGAGAGTGAAGCCCAAAGTTTTAAAGAAAACCAATAGTAGATCAATAAGCTAACCAAGAGGTTATCCAACGTAGCTTCTTGAGGGGATAATCAAGTTCAGCTTATTCCCAAACAGTAAAAGGCCAAATTTGGATCAAGTCAAGTTTCAATAGAGGACATACAACTAGGTTTTAGTAGGTATGTTGGTTAGGGCACCAACATTCTACAATCGGATCAGAATTCTCACCTATGTCATTATTCAAGCAGGAGACGGCCTGCAGCTATATTCCGTGGAAGGATAGCAGCAACTCGGACATAGGAAAAGAGGTAAGTACAACTCCGCCTGCAACATAGGCTTTAGTTGATACTTGCTCAAGTACGATAGATGCATGCTACGAATGTATGTTGATTGATGCTTTGTTGTGCTTGTTGTGTGCCTTAGGGTATGTTAAGATGAATGCTATGATATGTTGTTATGTGCAATATGCTATATGACATGTTATGCGATATGATAATATGTTATGTATGCAAGAAGAATGTGCAAGCTAAGCATGAAAGGTAAAATGCAAAACATGTTATGATTTTATGTAAAAAGTGCCATCACGATGCATGTTCACTAAATACAAGATGAGATTAATGAATAAGAAAGTAAAATGGCATGTAAGCTTGCCAGTGTCGTACCACCCGTCCGAGGTCGGGTTGGACTGTGGTTTGAGTTGGACTGGGCTGGCTGCTCAAACCACTCCATAGTTGCGCGTCGGGTACAGACACTTAAGTTAAGGGCCCTAAGCAAGATAAGTAAGTAAGTAAGAATGAAGAAAGTTAAAACGATCATAACTAGACCATGCATATGTTATGCTATGTCATGAAATGATTTGTTATGCAAGTATGAGATATGTGATGATGTATGACGATATGAAATGTTATGTGATGCTAGGTTAAGTTAAGTTAGAAAGTGTATGCTAGGTTATGTTTGTAGTGTCGCGGTTTAGATAGTTGCGCTTACTGAGCGTTAGCTCATAGTTTGACGTCTATGCTGTAGGTAAGCTGCCTGACAGTAATGGGTGATGCAAGATGGAAGTGCGAGGTAGCGCAAACTGTGAAATTGTGGGAACACGATGCCGCTACGCGTTTCGTTCAATATGTATTTTCTTATGCTAAATATTTTATTCACGATATGCTTATTACGTTTAGACGTATATAAGCTAGTATAAAAATAAAATAAAAAAAAAATTTTCCGCTGCTTTTCATCAAGTAAACAAGTAAGTACGATAAGTAAGTTAAGTATGTATGTTAAGGTAACGGCCTGTGCTAGGCGGGTTGTTACACTTATAAACGGAATTATTAAATTGAATCAATTAACACTTTAGGTCCAATCCAATGTCATACCTCAATACTGGTATACATTAAAGTTTCTACTTGGAACCAATCCGATGGTCAAGACAAACCATCCCTCCAAGGAAGTAGATAACCTTTACAATCTTATTATGAATAAGATCCCCAAATCTTATTCCATCGATTGTGGACTATTTATTTAGACTGTTATCAAATTACCACGTCTTCTATATATACCCCGTATACATATGGTAATTCGATATATTACTAATAGCCTAGGAGTATTTTATGTTTGCTCAAAATAAACATACAATCAACAAATGAAAGTAAATATGACACAACTTATTAACCATGAATAACTTCCTCTTATTAATATAAAAAATGTCATATTTATAGAAAATCTTGATATTAATTTTCTATCCTTAGGGCACGTTTAGATCCCAACAGTACCAGCCCGTACTAGGTCGGGTTCGGTCCATGGTTTGAGTTGGAAATGGACTAACCGCCCCAACTACTTCATGGTTGCACGCCACGGTATGTACACTTATGTTATGTAAGTGGCCCAAAAGTATGTTAACATAAGACATCATAATGGAAACATAAATTGGTTCATGCATGATGTTATTATGAAAATTTTTACGGTTTTATAGTTGTACTTGCTAAGCGAAAGCTCACGTCTTATGTTTATGCTGTAGGTAAGCAACTTACCAGTAATCTTTGATGCAAGACGGTGAGGCGCGGCAAGGCTACCTGTGAAATCTTGGGATGGAAACCATTATGCGTTTTTTTTTTTAATTATGCTGACAGTTAATGTAGAATGTTGTATGTACCATAATAAGTTTAGTATTTTAGTTAGTGTATGTATATGTATATATACATATACATATATAAGCAAGTATGGTATGGGTGAGTTTCCAAGAATTAAATAAATAAAAAATAAAAAATTTTCAGTATTTTTGCCTAACAAATGAGTTAAGTATTATGTAAGATAAGTAGCTGTGACGGCCCACGTAGGACGGGTCGTTACACCATCTCTCCACAGTCTTGTATCATGCATTGTCGGTAGGTTGCTTACCTACAGTATGAATGTAAATTATAAGCTTATACTCAGTTAGTATAACTTTCTATTCCACAAAACATTTTTAGTAAAAGAATGCATGAACCGATTATGCTTTCTTATGAATCAATTATGCTTTCTTATATTAACTTAGTTCTAGGCCCTTTACATATCATGTATGCACGTACCGTGACACATAGCCATGCAGTGGTTGAGGCGGTCAGTCCAAATCCAACTCAAACCATGAACCAAACTTTTTAACATGGAGTGGTTGGGACAGCCGATCCAATCCTACTCAAACCATGAACCAAACCGTTTAAACCCGCCCTTGTGGCAAGTCGGTACGATATAAGAAACTTGTTTATCTTATGTTATTACATGAAAACCTGTTCTTAGTTAATCATACTTGAAAACTTAAATCTTAAATGTTTCTTACTTGAAAACTTAATCTTGTTCTTATCATGTGATTTATTATTAGTGAACATACTTTCATGATATCACAATAATAAAACATAAAACATAAAACATATGTACATCATATAAATCAATGCATGAATTTTTGAAAAACATGCAATGCAATAAAAACATTTTGCCCATGCTGTAGGTGGAGTTGTACTTATTTATTGTCTTACGTTCTTGATCTATCATTCTATCAAGGCACGACAATAGGTCATATTCCTCTAAAGTTTTGAAAGAGTGGTTCTAGATCCTTGCATGAGCAAAATTCTTGCTCCACTCTTCCTCCATAGCAGCCGGCCATCTTACTCTCTCTCTCTCTCTTTTTTCCTAAGGTTAGAAAGGAATAGTTGAGAAGGAGCTAAAAGTTGGGAAGCCAACTAAATGGTTCAACTCAACACTACCCACCTCTATTTATAGGTGGAATTTCCATAATTTTCCATAATTATTTTTTTTTCTTAAATTCTCCTTGAATTGTATATTAGTCCTTGAAAGACAAAATATTTGCCTTCCAAGCCCCCCAAATGGCTGGCCATGCATGTGTTGGAGCCAAAATATCTCTTCAAACTTATCTCTAATTTGTTTCCTTGTTCCCCAAGACTACCCAACGTAACCGGCCATTTGGCTTAGTTGGAGGCTTTGGTTAGGAAAAATCCATAAATTCCATAATTCAAAAATTACATGTTTATCCACAATTACTTGGCCTCCAAGTAAGGCTATGTTTGGCACTCCTCTTAATACGCAGTCTAATTTTTTGATAATCCAGATAGTGCCAATACTGTTATAACCATCAATAGTCCAGGAATACTAATCTGCAGTCTAGAATTTATCTGCACTTTACTAGACCACGATGTGATGCCTTCAAAATTCATAAGCTTGATTAATGAATTATTATTATGGATTTTCTTCATGAATATGCTTTTAATGAATTATTTTGATGAATATCAAATTTCAAGATCATGACTGATAATATATGTATCATCGATGTGATGGTGCCGATGATTTAACAATGTTGAGTTTCTCTAATTAAATGAGAAATTTTAAATACATAAAATACGAGATGAGCGACATAAAAATTTATATGTAAAAATTAATTATGTCGTATTAGAGGGATAACGATATTTTTTTTGGAAGGACCCCGATTTTTATTAGTAGGTCGATTTAATGATCTTAGTATTTATTTTGATCATATTAATAGTCAAGCTTTGAGAGTATGATTGGGAATTAATGTGTCACTTAAATAGGAAATGAATTATTAGTATTTACTCTAGGAAATCCAAAGGTGGCAGATTGATCAAGAATTGTGCTTGATTTGAAATCAATGGTGTAGATTTTATATTAATGGATCATAAGCAAATCAATGGCCAAGCTTTAAATGATAAGTGACCAACGAGAGCTTAAGGTGAGGATAGGTGTGATGGAAAATCTAATGGATGAGAATAAGGATGACAACTTGGATCAATGGTGAAAAAATTGGAAGAAAGAAAAACAAAATTTAAAATGAGAAGGCAATGGGGGATCCGGATTTTTGGTTCAAGAAACAAGAAGAAAGTTGAACAAATGAGTGAAAGGGAAAGTGGTGCGTGCATGCAACTTCATGTAAGAGATGTCATGGTTTCTTTTGGCAATTTGACCTAAGGAAGAGGCAAGTGAAAGTGACCCCTCATCTCAACTTTGTTGAACCAAAATTTCACTCCAAACTCCTCCCAAAAGTGCCGGCCATTGAAGGGCTGATTCAGCCAAATATTTTTCAAATTTCATCCCTCAAAGACAGCTCTCTCAAGGTCAAAGTTGGCTAAGCACAAACCCCTAATACCCCATTTTATTTCTCACACAAATCAAACTCAAAAACCTAGCTTCTCTAACCACCACCAAGCTCTAAACAAAACCAAAAACCACCAACACTACTCTCCATCTCTAACACTCCTCAAGCACCCTCCTCCATCCATTTTCAAGCTCTAAGGAACCCCATCACCAAGATCAAAGAAGTGTGAGACGGTGTTAGAGGACGTTCTACTAGAGTTAACTTAGTGGCATTCTTCGTGTTTTAGTCATTTTTGGAGAACTAAAGCATGATGTTTAGTTATGATCTTAATATTAGACTTTTCTTACCTATGAAAATGTTTTGAGAAGAACTTGAGAGGTTCGAGATCTTGAAGGATCCCCGGAGCATTTCGGTAAGATTTATGAACTTTGTTGAAGGTTGTAGTTGTTGTGGCAATATAGCATGCATTAGAAGCTTTGGTATGAAAAATAAATTATATATTAAGATTCGACAGAGGATAAGCTTCATTTTAGGCTTTGGAATCACTTGATTTGCTTTTATATGTCTAAAGTTATGTGCCTTTGAAGTTGTGACACAAAAATAGAGAAAAAAATGAACCTCCGAGACACAGACCAGCCACAGGTTTATTATACTCCGAACCCTTTAGACTCAAAATTTTGGATTATAAGTTAGATAACTTAAAACTAGATTCTTGAGCTTTCCAATAAGGTATCATACGCCTTGAATGGATAAATGTGCAATTTTTGACGAATTTTACAAGTTTGGGCTACAAACTGAAAATCCTTACTGGAACCCTGTACTAGCCACGGGTTTTGTAGATTTTGAGTTAGTAAACCATAACTTTTTATAAAACTTTTTCTATCATGCAAAATAGACATTATAAGCTTTCCAATGACATATCTTTTGTCTTATCTGGACTTGTAAGTAAATTGTTATGTATTTTCTAATCTTACCCATGAATCTGGACTTGTGGTACAAACATGGGACCAACAGTAACAAAACCTAAGTTTATGGTATGAAATACTTAAGTAATAAAGGAAATAACTTTATCACTGTAAAGTAGACATCTCAAGCTTCAAAATGAGATATCATGTGTTTAAAACGGATATGTACATGAATTTTAATAAATCCCTTAATATTGTATTGAAATCTGGAAATCCGAGATTTTACCATAAGACACTTAGGAAAACGTCCACATCAATGTTTGAAATGCTTAAAATCTTGGAAAACTAATTATAAGGACATAAACTATATATTTCAAGCTTTCTAACAAGTTATCAAGTGTCCAAAACGGAATTATACTCGAAACTAAATAAATCTTACAAGTTCAAATCCTACACCGATAAAACGATTAAATATTAAAATGTGACATAAGAGTAAGTCATAACATATAAATATATTTAGTTATGAAATGAGTTGATTTTAAGTGTATGATCTAATGATTTGAAAAACCCTAATTTTATAAAGTTGAATCATAGGTTTTTAATGGGCTAAGATAAAATATACTAGGAGGTTACTAGGCTTATACCATGAGATTACATTGGCCCAACTAAATGAAGATTATTATTAATTTATTGATTTATTAATTTATTACTTAATTAATTAATTAATTAATTAATACATAACCAAATATAATTTAATAAAGGAATTAATTTATTAACTAATTATTAATTAATTAATTAATTATAAGAGTTAATATATGACAATCAAGATTATTATGTTAAATAATTTCATAATTATAATACATGATTAATTATAAATTAATTAATCATTTATCATTAACCAGTAATCATTGATATAATCATCAAAATAATTATGGATGATTAACTGGAGATTAATCAAACATTAATTATTAGATTAATTAAACTATTAGAATTAATAATTAATAATTAGTACATGAGATATAATATTTAAATAACATAATTAAATTATTAACAAGATAATAAGTCAATTAAAATTATATAATTTAATTATAATTACTCAATTAAATAAAGTAATAATTAACTATTACTTAATTAAGTAGTTAATCAATTAATTAATCAATTGATTAATTAATAAATTAAATTAAATTAATTCAATAATAATAGAAAATTATTTTAACACTTAATAATTAATAAGAATTAATTATTGAGATTAATTATGATATAAGTAAATTAAATTCACTATAGTTTATAAAATAATTGAATAATTGAATAAAGTAATGTAACTATGATTCTATCTAATAATGAGTATTGTTAAATCAGGATAATTTCTCAAATCTGCATAGTAGGAGATACAACTCCGGAAGTTAAGCACATAAGACAAGTAATTACAAACCTCATCTACAGCATGAAACAAAATGTTTTCTTTGTTGATGCTCTATATTTGCTATGACTTGACTGGATGATGTGATGAGTATATAAATTATACGTATTGTTTTGAATAAGTATTTGATGTGCATAAATTCTTTCATACTGATATGATTGACATGCCTCACAAATATGTATGCTGTAATAATAGATGCATTGTGACATGTAAATCTAGACATTGTCACAAATAATAAGAATGAGGCTAATGAAATATAGGATTAAGTATCGTACCAACATCCAATTAGTGAGAATATATGATAAGAACGAAAGTTATAAGATATGACCTTGAGGTTATTAGAGGGTCGCTCCCTTAACTCCCCATTGGTTGCGCACATATGGGTACGACATAGGGGCCCTTAAGTAGACAAGACATGTATATAATAAAGCATAAATGAACACACATGATCACATGCACTTTTGAACATTTTTGATGTTACGTGTGATGATATGAATTTATAAAATATTTTGTGAGATATTGTTTGTACTTGCTGAGCGAAAGCTCATACGTATGTATGTTTGTGCTGTAGGTAATGCGGGTAAGCAGCCTATTACTTAAAGGTTCTTATGGACAGGCGCAGCTATGCGGAGGCGGTGAAGGAAGGGAGTGGGATATCATCACGAATTTAATTTCCGCATTTAGACTTCCTAAATTATTTTGTAACGACTATATTTATAGTTGTGTTCCAATGTTTTGGTACTACTAAATTAGTATTGTTGGAAAAATCGGATCCGGTATTGGAGTTACGGCGCAGCAGAAGTTTTAAAAATTTTATGCCGTTTCCGGAAAAGAAGCTCATGATGCATATAACAATAAATTAATTCATGATCAAGCGTACCTTATTTCTTAGATTCCGAAATTGCTAGAGCATTTGACCAACGTGTCTTCTCTACTATTCTCGAGTTCCACGTCTCAGAGTGTGTGTGGGTACACGTTCTATGAATCCAAGCGACCGGTAATACTTTCCGAAGTCTAGATCCCTCCTTCTCAATTCTGATGATCCTCGTTAAGAATTTGATCCAACTTCTTTCTTCAAAACTACAAAACAAGAACCGGTTAACCTCCTATGAAAAATTATCACTCGGTTTAACCTTTCTCGCAGTTTTGATTCAATGGAATTTTCTTTCTTTTTCTATCTCACAAGAAAGCCAAATTTTTGATGTGGAAGAAAAACAAATTTTTTTTATTATTAAAAAACGTTTTTCTCCTTTAAAAAAATCAAAAATTGGTTTTTCAAGAACTTCTAGCCTTTATATAGTATTCCAATCCTTTTCAAAATTTATCTCCTTCTTGAAAAATAATTAATAATTATTTTTCCGGATAAATCTTGAACCAAAAGATCATACAACTTTAGGGCTAGATTCATTGAACCTAAAAACAAATTTTTAGGAGGAAATCTCCCTTAAAAAATTCGGCCACAAAGTGAGAGAAATCTTGATTGGTAGTTTAAATTTTAAATCAAGAATCTAGACTAGTCAAAAGATCCTAGTCCTATCTAGATTCAAACTTCTTTTAAACCTTTTCGAATTTAAATAGGATTCACATATTTGAATAATTATTTTCCATAAACATTATCCATATTAATTAATTTAAATTAATGAAATATTTCAAATTTTCTTTCCTCACAAAAACCATGCACCTCTTTAATTAGGAAAGAAAAATTCATGAAATAATCTCCATTATTTAAACCAATTAATAATTAAATGTTATGAATATATTTAAATAATTTTGAAACAAAATTTTTTTCCCTCCATACAATTAAAAAACGTGTACCTATTTTAATTAGGAGAGAAAAATTTTGTTTTCCAAAATTCAAACACAATCTTATTTTCAAAATTCAAATTAACCAATCACATGTTGACAAATCATTTGTCTACAAATTTCACATGTCCAATCCTTTTCAGATTGCACGTTAGAGAGTACCATGTCTTAATAGACATTACAAAATTCCATTTATAATTTACCGATCTCATTAGGAACAAATCCCGAGACGCTTCGTGGAACTATATGAGCTAATAGAGGGACCCGATGGAAATATGTAAAGAGGCTCCTATAATTGTGAAAAATTAATCCCAGATTAATTATCCATCAATTATCAACTTCAAAACTATTCCACTAAAAGTTTGAAGCTGAACTCCTGTTTACATACCGTATTACGAAAGCTCTCTCACGTAGTGCTTCTTCCATGATTTATTCATCGCTTGCTTAATCCCCATAGGTTATCCATGATTGAATTAAGGACTTTTTCCGTTTTACCTTTTCAATCATTTTAACTTAAAGTTCCATTATTCTCCATTGAAAGAACCACCAATTGTAAAACCATACAATTGGTTAAACCATCAGAGAACACAAAGTAAACCGATGGCCAAGATCTTGTTATACTATCTTTCAATCCCCGAATAATGCCTTTAAGTAGATAACATTTACTATCGTTAAGATAGCTATGGATTCCGTATCTATGAATCTTGATTTCTCCATCCATAAGCCATGCACCCAAAACACAAGTATGTTGACCATGAATTAACAGTGTCTCACCTTTAGTACATCAAAGTACATAAGTCATGGATGCACACTCAAGTAATCATTTCAGGATTAAGATTAATGCAGGATGATAATCAAAGCATCATTGATCCTTATAAACGGAATTATTAAACCGAATCAAATAACATTTTAGGTCCAGTCCAATGTCATACCTCAATACTGGTATACATTAAAGTTTCTACTCGGAACCTATCCGATGGTCAAGACAAACCATCCCTCCAAGGAAGTAGACAACCTTTGCAATCTTATCATGAATAAGATTCCCAAATCTTATTCCGTTGATTGCGGACTATTTATTCAGACTGTTATCAAATTACCATGTCTTCTATGCATACCCCGTATACATATGGTAATTCGATATATTACCAACAGCCTAGGAGTATTTTATGTTTGCTCAAAATAATCATACAATCAACAAATGAAAGTAAATAGGACACAACTTATTAAACATGAATAATTTCCTCTTATTAATATCAAAATGTCATATTTACAGAAAATCCCTAAGATTTTCTATCCTTATGACACCTATAGATCCCAACAAGTATGAGTACTTTACGAGAAAAATACTTTAGACTTTCTCATTTTAATCAACATGAAGTTATTACTTTTTAAATACTTTCTAAATATGAATTTAAATAGGATAATAATTTATTAAAGGGTTTTAATTTTCTCAGTTAAAAATTTTAGTAATTCTTACCTTTGTAGTATGAATATGATTTAAATAAAAAAAATTTTATGTATTTTTTTTATAACTGAACATAAATAAGTGTTAAGCCTAAATTAAATTTAGAATAAGTAAGTTAGTTAACAGTCCGAAAAGTTCGGGTCGTTACACTTGAAGCTGCTTAATCCTTATTGCTCCAAATATAATTCCTAATTTTTCTAAATTGATCCCATTTCTTATTCTTACTTCTAAATCCGTAATGACAGTCGGTCACAATATAATTTCAATATTGCTTATTATACTGTAGTACCATCTGAATCGTGTCATAATTTATCTTGATTATTCATTGTCCCGAACAAAAATCATAATTCATGATTGGGCCTTTTTCATCATAAAACCTTACCCTTGATTTAATGAATTATCATTAAGTCTTATAATACTTATAAGAACTCAAATATACTCTAATAATCAAATCAGATCGTGAGCTTCATATTGATATACATGGTTCATACTTATTTTCCTTGTATTTAAGAAAATCACAAGTTCGTCAAAATTTTGGGTTGTTACAAGATCAAATGGATGGAACTGTGCTTGGTAAGAAGGCAGAAATGATATATCACCTAGGTGAGGGAATTGGCTTAATATGTGAGGGAACTAGGTTACGAATGAGAGATAATTTCTTGATTTTTGAGGGAACTATCAATTATCTAGCATCCTTTAGAGATATTCTAGATTTTTCAATTTATGAAACTGTTGGGATCTAAATGTGCCCAAAGGATAGAAAATCAATAATAGGGATTTTCTATAAATATGACATTTTGATATTATTAAGAGGAGGTTATTCATGTTTAATAAGTTGTGTCATATTTACCTTCATTTGTTGATTGTATGGTTATTTTGAGCAAACATAAAATACTCATTAGCTGTTGGTAATATATTGGATTATCATATGTATACGGGATATACATAGAAAACATGATAATTTGATAACAGTCTAAATAAATAGTCCACAATCGATGGAATAAGATTTAGGGATCTTATTCATGATAAGAATGTAAAGGTGGTCTACTTCCTTAGAGGGATGGTTTGTCTTGACCATCAAATAGGTTCCGAATAGAAACTTTAATGTATACCAATATTGTGGTATGACATTGGACTGGACCTAAAGTGTTAATTGATTCAGTTTAATAATTCCGTTTATAAGAATCAATGATGCTTTGATTATCATCCTGCATTAATCTTAATCCTGAAATGATTACTTGAGTTCGTATCCATGACTTATGTACTTTAATGCACTACAGGTGAGACACTGTTAATTCATGGTCAATATACTTGTGTGCATGACTTATGGATGGAGAAATCAAGATTCATAGATATGGAATTCATAGCTATCTTAATGATAGTCATGTTATCTACTTAAAGGTATTATTCGGGGATTGAGAGATAGTATAACAAGATCTTGGCCATCGATTTACTTTGTGTTCTCTAATGGTTTACCAATTGTATGGTTTTACAATTGGTGGTTCTTTCAATGGAGAATAATGGAACTTTAAGTTAAAATGATTGAAAAGGTAAAATGGAAAAAGTCCTTAATTCAATCATGGATAACATATGGGGATTAAGCAAGCGATGAATAAATCATGGAAGAAGCACTACGTGAGAGAGCTTTCGTAATACGATATGTAAACAGAAGTTCAGCTTCAAACTTTTAGTGGAATGGTTTTGAAGTTGATAATTGATTAATAATTAATCTGGGATTAATTTTTCTATCGGGTCCCTCTATTAGCTCATATAGTTCCATATAGCGTCTCGAGATTTGTTCCTAATGAGATCGGTAAATTTAAATGGAATATAGTAATGTCTATTAAGACATGGTACTCTCCAATATGTAATCCGGAAAAGATTGGACATGTGAAATTTGTGTAGACAAATAATATGATTTGTCAACATGTGATTGGTTAATTGAATTTTGGAAATAAGATTATGTTTGAATTATTTAATTTTGGAAAACAAAATTTTTCTCTCCTAATTAAAAGAGGTACACGGTTTTTAATTGAGTTGAGGGAAGAAAATTTTGTTTCAAAATTATTCAAATATATTCCTAATAGTAAATTATTAATTGATTTAATTAATGGAGATTATTTGATGGATTTTTCTTTCCTTAAAAGAGGTACACGGTTTTTGTGAGGAAAGAAAATTTGAAATATTTCATTGATTTAAATTAATTTACATGGTTAATGTTTGTGGAAAATATTTATTCAAATAAGTGAATCTTATTTAAATTCAAAAAGGTTTAAAAGAAATTTGAATCTAGATAGGACTAAAATCTTTTGACTAGTCTAGATTCTTATTTTAAAATTTGAACCACCAATCAACCTTTGAATTTCAAAGGTGGCCGAATTTTTGAGGATAGATCTCCCCTTGGAAAAATGTTTTTTAGGTTCAATGAGTGTAGCCCTAATTTGTATAATCATTTGGTTCAAAATATTATCTGGAAAAATAATTATTTTTCAAGTAGGAGATAAATTTTGAAAAAGGATTGGAATACTATATAAAGGTTAGGGATTCTTGAAATACTAAAAAAAAAAAAAAAATTTGGTGATTCACACTAAAAGGGAAAAATGTTTTTTAGGAGTGAGAGAAAAACCAATTAGG
The DNA here is from genome assembly GCA_025413485.1 of Ficus microcarpa. Taxonomy (NCBI): domain Eukaryota; kingdom Viridiplantae; phylum Streptophyta; class Magnoliopsida; order Rosales; family Moraceae; genus Ficus; species Ficus microcarpa. Next base: position 616,815 of record CM046387.1, on the reverse strand, counting down.
GTTTCTTCCACATCATAAAATTCAGCCATACTCTTGAGTGAGAAAAAGAGAGAAAATTCCATTGAATCAAAACTGTGAAGAAGGTTAAACCGAATGATAATTTTCATAGAAGGTTAACCAGTTCCTGATTTGAAGTTTTGAAGAAAGAACCTGGATCATATTCTCAACGAGGAACTCCGGAATTGAAAAGCAGGGATCTAGACTTTGGAAAGCATTACCGGTCGCTTGGATTCATAGAACGTGTGCCCACACACACTCTGAGTCGTGAAACTCGAGAATGGTAGAGAAGACACATTGGTCAAACGCTCTAGCAATTCCAGAATCCAAGAAATAAGGTACGCTAGATCATGAATTTAATTTATTGTTATATGCATCATGAGCTTCTTTTTCGAATCAGTATAAAAATTTTTAAAACTTCCGCTACGCCGTAACTCTGATATCGGATCCGATTTTTCCAACAAAAACACATAGTAATACTCAGCTTGATTAGAGAGTTTATAGTGCTACTTCTACATCTCAATTTGTTTCGATATGGATTGACATGATGCGTCTGTCTAGAGCTTGTTGGATAGGAGAGAAAAGTGGAAGGATTTTATTACCAGTGGTTATTGATTAGACTAGAAAGAAGAGAGATGGATTGATTGATGGATTCCTTCAAATAACCACAGTTAGTCTCTCCTATCAGGGAGAGATTATAAAATGTAATTAATACTAAACACAATAAGAGAAAGGTCATGTAATGCCCCAATCACGTAGGGCCGTTACCGTGCTTACACACCATGCTTACTTAACTTAAATACTTAACTTACTTAAACATACTCTTGTATTTCATAAAAATATGGAAATATTTTTTTTTCTCATTCTTTTTAAACTCAAATTTAAAACCTAACTTATTCTAATAATTATTTATATGTACTTAATCGAGTACATAGTTGTAAAACCATTTTAACACATTTGATAAACCATATCATATCATAAACATAAACATATTTTACAAAACACATGGTAGTTTCCAACCCAAACTTCACAGTCTGTAATGCCATCTCTCCACAGTCTTGCATCAAGCTTATCCAGTAGTAGGTTGCTTACCTACAGCATGAACATAAGTTATGAGCTTATGCTCAGTAAGTACAACTTTCTATTCCGCAAAATAATTTTAGTAAAAGAATGTATAAATTGATAATGCATGAACTAATTATACTTTCTTATGAATCAATTATGCTTTATTATGTTAATTTGACATGAATCAATTGTACTTTCTTGTTTTAACTTAGCTTTGGGCCCCTTTCATGATATGAACATAAGTGTATGTACCGTAACATGCAGCCATGGATTAAACCAAACCACCCATGTGGCAGGTAGGTATGACACGAGACAACTTTCTTGCCTTTATTCTTAAAAACTTGTTCTTACTTTGATCATACTTGAAAACTTAAATCTTTATTATTTCTTACTTGAAAACTTGATCTTATTCTTGTCATGTGGTTTATTATCAGTGAGCATGCTTACGTGATATCACAATAATAAAACATAAATCATATGTGTCACATATATTAATACATGATGCTTTGAAAACATGCAAAGTAGTAAAAACATTTAAATCAATGCATGAGCTTTTGAAAAACATGCAAAGCAGTAAAAACATTTTGCCGCTATAGGTGTAGTTGTACTTACAAATTGTCCTATGCTTATCGTTCCAACAAGGCACGATAATAAGTTTAATATTCCTGTTTTCAAACAGGGCATAAGATAAGAATTGTCTATCTTACCACAAACCATAACATACTAGATCTGTATCCAATCCGAATACCATTAGTAATCATAGATATCAACCATAACATAATAAATCGGTATCCCGTCCAATTACCATTGGTAATCATAGATACAGACCCTAACATAATAAATCGACATCCTATTTGGTTACCATCAATCATAGACTTGTTACTATATTCTTATGTTTTAAAAATATCATCACTTTATAAATAAATTATTTCTTGTCATAATACTTGAAATTACCTTTCATAAAACATAATACGTGTGACGCCCCCTTACTACGTAGGGCCGTCACGCCTTACTTACTTACTTAACTTTCTTAACTTTACTTGAAAACTAGGAATATTTTTTTTTTTTTGAAACATACTTATAAAAAGCATTTGTCTTTAGCAATATATCATTACTACTTAAGTAAACGTTACTTAAGGTCTTTAGTTCTCAAAATACCATAAAGCATAGTTTGTCTTCATCATGTATATACTTGTATATACAAAACTTCTTTACTTATCAAAAGATTGCGGAAATAATACGTAGTGATATCCACACCGCCTTCGTCCGCCACTATATCATCCTCACAATGCCCACCATTTACGATGCAGGTTTCTTACCTACAGTATGAAATATATCTTGATGAGCTTTCGCCCAGTAAGCACAAACATAATCTCACAAAACATTTAAAACATCATGAAATACATACATCATCATATGCATATGCGTGAACCATTTATGTTCCATTTATGCATTTTTTTTAACTTACTTATCTTTCTTATGGGCCCCATAGTGTACGTACCATCATTTATTTAGCGTGCCTCCAGATACAGATAGGGGTTGCAAGGTCCCTAACTGCTCTGGGAACATTGGGTGATTACACCCTCCCGCATCAACGAGAGGGTGAATCCTTTACTTGAACATGAAAAAGCCTCCACCTTATGGGAGGTCGGTACGACACTTTACTTGTGATTTCTTACCATGTTATTTATCCTTAGTGAACATACCTTATGATGTCACTATATGATAACATACTTTTTATCTCATTCATAACATGGCATGGCATTCTTTTCATTCATGGCATTTGCAAACATGACATTTTTTATAAACATGACATTTTGCAAATATAGCACTTTTTACAAACATAACATTTTTGCGAAAATAGCACTTTTTTATAAACATAACATTTTGTAAAAATAGCACTTTTTAATAAGCATGGCATTTCATAGATATAGCACACAACATATTGCAGCATATTTGAAAACCACATACTTGAACATAATTTACTAGCTTTCATACTGCAGGTGAGGTTTGTACTTACCTCTAGTGCCGTATCCTTAAAATTGCGTTCCTTAAATTCGTCGGCAACGGCAATTCACTTTCCTGATATACCAAAAATATAGGATCAGGATCCTTTCGTAAGGTGTTGGTGACCTACCAACACTCACATCTACTTTTGGTTGTATGTCCCTTATACATGATATCCATCTTGGCCACTTTAATCCCCATTCTTTATCGAACTTCTATTAATCCTTAAGAGGTTACGTTGGGTAACCTTTTTGGTTAGAGTCTTGTTCTAATTTTGGGTCTTGTTCATACATTCTTGTTATTGGGTTATTTCCATTAACCCTTTAAATCTTAGCCCAGATATACATGTGGGTATCCCTTAGGGTTATGTTGGGTAACCCTTAAGGTTAACCTTATTTAGCCTTGGGTCAACCTTTTGTCAACCCTTGATTATCCTTGGGTTTGTAACTCGGATAAAATATCCGGTTACCGTTTGTAATCGGCTTGCTTACCAATTTTACTTTAAAATTCCTCTTCCTTATTTTTGGAAAATCTTGTGTAATTTACTTCCAAAAATCTTTCATTTTGCTTGTAAAAATTCCAACTCCTTTAATTAGAAAATACTTTGGCTTACTCTCATTATTTTCCTTAATTTGTAAATTCTTGGTTGAAACCCTCTTTTTCTTTACTTCGGAGAAAAATGTGAAATTTCAAACCCGAGCCCTTAAAATCCATGGTTTTCGAAATAAATCTTTTATAAAATCATTTGGGGTCGGAAATCGCCTTTGGAACGGTTTCCAAAGCTAAAATAACCATTTAAAAGCACTTCACAATTTTTCTAGAAAATATTTTCGTGAAACTCATGTGTAAGATTTCGGACTCCCTACGCATCTCCCACAAAACGTGCTCAGTTTAAAAATTGGCTTGGAATTTGAAAAACTTGTCTTCATAAAAGTTGTAGCTCTAAAAAAAAACTAAAACTTTCGTGTTTTAAGAAAAATCCAGTTCGGCCTAGATCAGTACCAGTTTTTATTTGAAAACGGGTTGACTCTGAAAAACTGGGTGAAGAACGTCCCAGGGATCAGCCACGGGTTTTGGGTAAAACGGAGGCCGTTGGAGCCTTATTTCGAGATTCTGTTCATGTTATCCTCTAGAAAAAGTTGTTCCGAACAACTTTCATGTTTTGAGTTTTATCTCATTCGGCCTCTAAGGGCCTTGAAATTACCCTTTCCCGAAACTGGCCAGATTCGAATCCGAATTGGCAGTTTCGGTTCCTTAGTTCGGCTTACGTCCAATTTCGCGGAATCTATCTCGACCGATCACATCGGGAGCTTATACCACAATAAGCAGCGCCTCTAACGTCCCATTGAAACCCATAAATCCATCTCATTTAACCCATGCAACCCAAACCGAAAAAATTAAGAAGACTACGGTTGTTTGGCTCTAACTCATGCATCAACACATACAAGCATCATTATAACCAACCTTAAATCTAGCATGCTCTCATGGCTGCCAAGGGCAGATTTTTGGCCTCATATTATGGGACATACAACCTAACTTTTAGCATGAAAAAATCCATCATCAAGCAAGCATAAATCAAGCAAGCAAATAACAAAACAAGCCAACCAAAACCCTAACCTTAATCATGTAATACCCGGAATTTTCATGGACTTAAGATTTCTCTTTTTATTAGAAATTAGAAGTCCGCATGTTATGTTTATGAGATGTTTTCATGGAAAATTATGAATCACATGTGAAATTCGTAATTTTATTAGCCAAGGTTAGAATTTTCTTTTAAACCGGCTATGAGACTCGGAAAAAAATGCCGAGGTTGGTAAACGGCATTTTGAGTCAAAAAGAACGAAAAGGAAAGAAAAAGAATGAAAAAGGATGAAATTTTACAAAAGTCAAAGGGTTGACCAAAAAGTCAAAGGGTTGACCAAAAAGTCAAAGTTTGACCAAAGACGGGTAAAAAATGTTGACCTCGAAAAATGATGAAATGCAGTGTAATAAGAGACTACAAAGACTTTCTATGGTCAAGAAAGTAAAAATAAGCCGTAAAAACCACCCTAGAAATCAAGCACACCGAGTCAAGATTAAAAGGGCAAAAAGGTCTCCGAAAAATTGGAGAAAGAAAGTTTTCGGTTCAATTTTTATAAGGAAGAATTTTGGACCAAAATATGGAGCACAATATTTTTAATATCTGTGTGACACAAGGAAAGGGAATGAATTAAATTTGAAGAACAAAAATGGCCATAAAAGGCATTGTGGGAGTTAGTGGAAAAAGACATCAACCCACCTCCCTTGCACCTAATTAAGTGCCACTTGTCCCTCTAATTTCAGCAGCCATTACTCCCTTTGCTCTCTCAATATTCGGCTGCAACCAAAGGGAAAAGAGAAAGCATGGAACAAAGCCATGAATTAAGGAATGATGTCTCCCTAAAAAGCTAACTAGATGGGAACTAAATGTGAGCTAGTTAAAGTAAAGAAATGGAGCTCTTTTTCCACTCCATCATGTTCGACCAAGCCCCCCCTTTATCCCTCCAAAAATTCGACTGGTCTAAGAGAAAAGAAAGAAAAGAAAATCACAAAGAAAAACATGAGAAAAGATGGAAAAGAAAGACATGGCATAAAGCCATAAATCAAGGAAAAGTAACCAACCACCACATCACATTTTCCTTTAGCCAACTACTCCCTCTTTTCTTCAACAAAAATTCGACCAACCTTTCCCATTCTCCCCCTAAGTTTCGGCAGCTCAAGGACAAGGAAAAGGAGAGCCATAAAGGCATGTGATAAAACCTTGGTTTAAGGAGAAAAGTTGGTCAATGCAAGCCATCTACTCCCCCTTTTTCCACTTCAAAGATTCGGCCAGCCCTCCCCCATTTCTCTCTCTATATTCGGCCAGCTCATGGGCAGCTAGAAGAGAAAAGAAAGCATGTGATAAAGCCCTTTTTTAAGGGAAAAAGGTGGGTCAACAAAGCCAACAAATGCAAGCTAGCTTTTCCCCATTTTTCCTCCACAAAATCTGCTGCATGTCCCCCTCCTTTCCCCTTCAATTTTTGGCAGCAAGCAAGCTACTCCCTCCCTTGGAGTTTCGGCCAGCTAAGGGAAGAAAAGAGGACTTGACATAAAGCCAATTTTTGAGGAGGAAAGCAAGACATCAACCCTCCCTTTTTCCCATCACTTTCGGCAACTCTCCAAGCAACAAAGTGCTGCCAGTTTTCAGAAGAAAACCATGGGAGAGAGAGGGAGGAAGAGAAGAAGAAATTTGGAAAAAATCAAGAGGGCTTGTGCATGTGTGTGTTCGGCTGTTCTAGAGGAGAAAGGAGAGAAATTTTGTGAGCCATGGAGACCCATTTTGGGGCACAAATCCGTGAGCTTGGGGAGTGAAAGAAAGAGAGAAAATCTGGAAAAATTTATGGGATAAGCCATGCATGAAGTTCGGTTCTAGCAAGAGGAGCCAAGAGGAATGATTTTTGGTGCTTCTTGGAGCAAAAATCCGTGAGAATGGAGGAAGGAAAAAGGTAAGAGAAAAACTTGGATTTCTCATCTTGTAAAGCTCAGTTTTGATGAGCAAGAAAGAAGCTAACAAAAAGTTATTGGATTCCTATTTTTCTTGCAAAAATCCGTGAGTCAAGAGGAGGATTTCGGATCCCATGGAGGAGCCAAATTCGTGGGTGAGCAAGTCAAGAAGAAAATGGGATTTTCAAGACCCTAACTTGGGTTAAGGTAACCCCTTAAATTAATCTTGGATTTAAGCTCAAGATAAGCATTTTTATGATGGTTTAAGATGGGTTTGTAAGGACATAAGTCCATCTCCTTTTTCAGCCAAGATTTTCGGTGTATGTGCTTGATAGGGATTAGGGTTTGGTTGGCTTGTTTTATGATGTTTCTTGCATGATTTTTATGCTTGAAAAATGATTAGGATGCATGTTAGATGTGTTAATTAAGTCCCCTAAATTTTGGTCACAAAATCTGCCAAGCAGTGGATGTATGGCTGCTTGTATAAGGTTGTGTGTGTGATGCTAGTTTAATGGATGCAAGGAGAGGACACCATGCAGCCAAGGACGTTTTTGTGGGCTGCATAGGTGTGAAGGATGGGCAAGAATGTATGCATGGGATGTTAGATACGTTGCTTGTTTAATGTTTAAGCTCCCGATGTGATCGGTCGAGTTAGAATCCGCGAACTAAGACGTAAAACCGGATTAACAACCGAAACTGCCATTTCGGAGTCGAAACTGGCCAGTTTCGGGAAAGAGAAAATATCAGGCCCTTAGAGGCTGAACGGGTTAAAAGTTAAAACACAAAAGTTGTTCGGAACAACTTTTACTAGAGAGCAACGTGAACAGAATCTTAAAATAAGGCTCCAAAGGCCTTCATTTTTATGAAAACCCGTGGCTAACTCCTGGAGCCAGTTTCACTCCATTTTTCAGGATCAGCCACATTCAAATGAAAACTGGTACTGATCTAGCTAGAACTGGGTTTTATGTAAAACACGAAAGTTTTAGCATTTTTTGATAGTTACAACTTTCATGAAGACAAGTTTTTCAGATAATGAATGGATTTTTAATCTGGGTTGGTTTTACGAAGAGTGCTCAGGGAATCCGAGAATTTCCAGCACTTTGGTTTACAAAAACGTTTTCTAGAAAATGTAAAGTGTCTCTAAAATGTTATTTTGACTACGAAAACCGTTCCAATAGCGATTTTCAATCCGTAATGATTTTATGAAGTCCCGTTTTAAGAAAATGAATTTTTAGAGTTTTTGGGTTTATTCACCCAAAGCTCTCAAGTTAAAGAGAAAAATGAAATTTTCCAAGTAAAAAGGGAAAATAAGATTTTTGTCAAGAGAAGTGGAATTTTTAAGAGTTTAGAATTGAAATTCCACATTTTTCCAAGAAGTAAAAAAAGTGTTGATTTTAGACAAGTATTTTCAGGAGTAATAAAGTAAGAGCTTTTTACAAGCAAATTAATGAGATTTTTGGAAGATAATTATATAATGTTTTCCAAAAATAATGAAATGGAGTTTTAAGGTAAAAATGGGTAATCAAGCCGACTACGAACGGTAACCGGAAATTATATCCGAGTTACTAGGCTAAGCCCATAGCCCAACGTTTAACCCAAAAGGGGGTTGACCTTAGTTGACCACATGTTGACTTGGGTTACCAAAGGTTGACTTTGGGGTTACCCAATATAACCCTAAAGGATACCAAGATTAATGAAATGGGCTAAGACCTAGGGTTATTGAAGAGATAATAACCCAATGGATTATGAACCAAGAAAAGTAAAGCATAAGCCCAAGATGAAGGAAGTAACCAATCAGGCTTACAAGAGATATTAGAGGGGATATACAACACACACATCTAGGATTGCTCATAGATGTTGGTTAGGATACCAACATCATATGTCACGATTTATGGTAAGATAAGTTAACCTTATCTTACACCTCCTTTGATTGAAACAGGAATATGAACCTGTTAAGATATCGCAAGGAATGTACGTCAAGAGCGTAGGACCTAAGGTAAGTACAAACCTCACCTGTGGTATAGAGAAAAATAATATGTATGTTCAAATATGCTATGTTTCAAGATATGTTAAAATGCTTTAAAGATGTCATGTTTTGAAGATGTTTTCAATATGCCATGTGTTAAAGATGTCATGTTTTAAAGATGCCATGCTATATTTTATGAACGAAATGTTAAGTATGTATGATATAGTGACATCATAAAGTATGCTCACTAATGATAAGAAACTTGGTAAAAATACACAAGTAAGGTGTCGTACCAACCTCCACCAAGGTGGAGGATTTTTATGTTAAAGTTATGGATTCGCTCTCTCGTTTTTGTAAGAGGGTGTAATCACTTATGTTTTCCTGGAGCAGTTAGGGACTTGCAACCCCATCTAACTGTATCTAGCGGCGCGCTATATGTTAAGGGTACGAACACTATGGGGCCCATAAGAAAGATAAGGAAGTTAAAAGAAATGCATAAATGTAACATAAATGGTTCATGCATATGTTTTATGATGATGTATGTTTCAAGATGTTTAAATGAAAATGTTTTTGTGAGATCGCGTTTGTACTTACTGAGCGTCAGCTCATCAGATATTCCATACTGCAGGTTGAGATAAAAAGCTTGTAGCTTTACTTGGTGGGCTTGGAGATGATGCAGCGAGTGAAGGGCGGTGTGGGATACCACTACGCAATAATTTCCGCATTATGTTTAAAGTTATGAAGTTTTCATGTATGTTAATGTCAAGTTAAAGTATGTATGAAATGTTTCAAGGTATAATGCACAATTTTAGTGTATGGGTTTCAAGTCAAGATTTTAAAATGAAATCCAAATTATGAAGTTCAAAGAAAGTTTTAAAACGATATTCAAAAGGAGTTTCAAAAAAAAAATAAAATAAAATAAAAAATTTTATTCCGCATTTTCAAGGTAAAGTAAGTTATGCATGTAGGTGACGGTTCCAGCGCCCCGCATCCGCGCGGTCGGCCCCGCGTTGGGTGTCAGGTGGGTGGTTCGGGGCGTCACAAATCAAGCACACACACCAACAAAATGAGGGCTGAAAATTAAATGGACTTATGTCCTTACAACCAACTTGAATCACCCTCAAAATACTCAAATAAAACTTAAATTCAAGGTGGTTTTAAGAGATTTACCTCAAACCCAAGTTAGAGGATCCAAAAATTTTTTTTGTTAGCTCTTTCTTGCTCTAACCAAAACCGAACCTTAACAAGAAAAAGGATCCAAGTTTTCTCACCTTCTCCTTCTCTTCTTTGTTCGGCCAAGTCTTGGAGAAATCCACAAAATTTTCTCAAATCCTTCCTTGCTTGGTGCTCACGGCTTTGGCTCAAGAAATATGAGATCCAAGAGATTTTTTTGTTAGCTTTTTCTCACCTCTAAACCGAGCATTATCAAGGAAGAAAACACAAGAATTTTTTAAGATCCACTCACCTCTTTCTCTCTTGCTCTTGGTCGGCCACTTCACTCAAAACTCACAAGAAAAATCTCAAGCTTTCTTTAGCTCTCCCTTCTTGCAAAAACCGTGCACCCTTGAGATGGAAACTCAAAAATTTTTCTTGGAATCTCTCTCTCTCTCTCCTTCTCTCTTGCTGCCGGTTTTCTGAAGCCAAAGCAAGAGTCTTGGCTGTCTTTGACAAGGAGATGAGAAGGGAAAATAGAAGGGATGTCTTGAATGACTAGTGGTTGGTTTCTTGCCCCTAATTCAAGGCTTTATGTCTTGTCTTTTCTTTTCTTGGTTGCATCCGAATCCAAGGGGGCTTAAGGGGGTTGTGCTGCCGAGATTTCCAAGGGGAAAAAGGAGGGATATGGGCAGCTAGGTATGGCCCTATAGATCTCTAGAAATTTCCCCTACTAGCTCACCCTCTTGGCCCTTGAATTAAGGTTTTATGTCACATCTTGCTTGTCTCCTTTTATCTTCCCATTGCAGCTGAATTTAATGAGGGAGAAGTGAAGTGTATGGCTGTTGGTGGGGGCTGTTGGCAGCTGAAATCAAGGGGAGGAAGAGGCATGTGCTATTGTCCTTTGCTTAGTTAGACTTGAAAGACCACTTAGTTACCCAAACCAAACCAAATCCTTTTTCTTGTTCCTTGAAGTTGCCGAATTCTTGAGAGTGGGGGGCTGATGGCTGCCGGATTTCAAGGGGAAAAACATGAGTTTGACTCATTATTTTAAGCAAAAGTGACTAAGGAATGGGAGACTTGTGATGGACAAAAGTTGGTGCACCTTTTCCTTGATTTATGGCTTTATGTCTAGCCTTGTTCCCATTTCCTTTCCATTTCTTTGTGGCTGCCGAATATGAGAGGTGGGGTTGCCATGTGAAATCTTGAGTTAGTGGAGAGTGATGTCAAGGGTTGATGTCATCTTTCACTAGCTCTTCCAAGGCCTTGTTTGGCCATTTCGTTCTTTCACAGCTCCTTTCGCGCTCTACAGTTATTTCCAATACTGTGATGAGCATTCTTATTTTTATATTTTGGTCCAAAAATTCTTCCATATAAATTTGGACCGAAAACTCTCTTTCTCCAATTTTTTTCGGAGACCTTTTTGCCCTTAATTCGATTTCGGTGTGCTTGATTTTTCTAGGGTGGATTTATGGCTTATAAAACTTCATTTTCGAAGATTCTTTCCATATTCCTTCATCATACTTGTGAAGTCAACGTTGTGACCCGTCCCGGTCAAACTTTGACTTTTTGGTCAACCCTTTGACTTTTTGGTCAACCCTTTGACTTTTGTAAAATTTCATCCTTTTTCGTTCTTTTTCCTTTAAAAACCCCATTCTTGGCTCGTAAAATATTAATTGAGTCTCATAATCATTAAATGAGGACCCGAACATTGTTTAAATAAAATTATGAATTTCTCAATATTATTCATAATTTTTCATATAACACATCATAAACACATAAATTAGACTCTAATTCCTTATGAACAAGGAGATTACAAGTCTACAAAATTTCGGGTCTTACAATACGTTTTTTAAAATCACCTGGGAAATTCCATTGGATTTAAACCTTTGTAAACTATTTTTATAAAGCTGTAAGTCCTTTTTAAAAGAGATCGTAAAGCCTTAAAAACTGCTTTTAAAACAGCTTTTTAATTTACTGGAATGCATGAGTGCAGGAAATTTCCTGTACCATGTACAGTTTTGAAAATCCCATTTTATCTTTAAATCGATTTAAAATTTGGAAAAAGTTTTTTCACTAAAAGTTGTAGATTTTGTCGAAACCTACAACTTTTGGTTTGTCCAAAACTTAAATTTGCCTTTAACTTATCCATTTTTCTCTTTGAAAAATTCAGGCCGTGTACAGTACTTAGACCACGCAGTTTTAAAAAATGATTAAAACGAAGGCCTTTTGAGCCTGTTTTTCAAAAAAGTGTCAATATGGCACCCTAGAATTTTCTATTTTCTAAAACTTTTCAATGTTAACATTTTCCAAATTCGGCCTCTAAATGGCTCAAAATCCAATTTCCAGAAAACTTTCCAGATTATTTTTCAAAAACCAGCAATTTGCCTTTTTATTGGTTTTTGTTTAATGTTATTCATACACACTACCATACACGGTCGAAGCCATAAGCCTACGTCAACATGCAATGCGTCGGATCGTTCTTAATATTCAATCATACACTTATCTTTTTACTTGAAAAACACAATCTTGATAACCTTACTAGTTTACCAACTTGTGACTTTATGTTAATTTCTTAATCAACATACACTTAGCATTCACCTCATCATCATCATCATCATTCATAAAATTTTTCTACTTAAACATGTGAAAGTATATTCACAAACAAATGGTGAGCACACAAAATATTAAAACTCATCCTAGAGCATAAAATCAAATCCATGCTCAAAACTTAGCAAACAAGATAATCTAAATTTAGATCAAGCATAGACTAAGCATATAAAACCATAACATGGAAAGATAAGAAGTATGAGCTTTTGCTCTTACAACCCATAGCTTGGAATACACATAAACTTCTCAATCAAAACTTAGTGAAATGCTTAGTTAGAGGATCAAGAGTAATACCTCTAAGCTTGGAAGGTTGTTCTAGGCCTTAGTTGAAAGAAATTTGGCTCAAACTCCATCACCACACAATCGGCCACCTTGCTCTCACTCTCTTTCTCTCTCTGTTTTCTTTTTCTTTTTTTTTTTAGGCTAGAGTGGAATAGTTGAGAAGGAACTAGAAGGTGAGAGGCTAACTAAAGTCATCCAATTCTGGCAACCACCTCTATTTATAAGTGGAAATTTCTAATTTTTCCACAATAATTCAATTTCTAAAATTCTCCTTAAATTTACATATTTGGCCTTAAAAACAAAATTTTTCCTTCCATGTCCCTCTGGCCATGCAATGTGTTGGAGCCAAAAATATCTCTTTAAACTTATCTCTATTTTTTTTTCCTTATCCCCCAAGGCCACCCAATATAACCGGCCATGTGGAGGCTTTGACTAAAAAAATCCATAAATTCCATAAATCAAAAAATTACATATTTATCTACAATAACTTGGCCTCTAAGTAGGGCCATGTTTGGTATTCCTCCTAATATGTTGTCTATTTTCTTAATAATTCAGATAGTGCCAATACTGTTTTAACCATCAATAGTACTGCAATATGGTACTGCAGTCTAGAATTTAGCTGCACTTAACTAGACCGCGTATAGGTTTTTCTTATAACTTGAAGTCACTTAGTCCTTATTGCTCCGAATGTTATTCCTAATTTTTCTAGAATGATCCCAATCCTTATTCTTACTTTTACATCTGTAATAACGGTCGGCCACAGTATAATTTCAATGCTGCCTATTAACTGCAGTACTGTCTTAATCGTGTTGTAAAGTATCCTAGTCATTCAATGGCCAGAACAAAATCATAAATCATGATTTGGCCTTTTTCATCATAAAGCCTTATCATTGACTTAACAAATTATCATTGAGTCTCATAATACTTATAAGAACTTAAACATACTCTGATAACTAAATCAGATCATGAGCTTCATGTTGACATACATGATTCAGACCTAGATTCTCCTTTATATCTAAGGAAATCACAAGTTCATCAAAATTTTGGGTTGCTAGAAGTCACTTTCTCTTTTTCTCTTTCTTATCAAACAAAGCCTTACAAACGAAGTCTTTCACTGTATAAGGAAAATATCGGTTAATTAGATATACGTGCATAAACTATCTATGTTTATATTCTAGTTAATAATATTTTTTAGATTTAAAAGAAGCGGAAATATCAGGTGTTACAATTTTATACTAAAAGAAATATTCTTATTGTAAGTATTGTCGTATACAAATGTGTTGATATCTTTTCAAATTATTTGGTTATTTTAAACATAATTATTGAGTTCTTTTTTTTAGGGGAAATTGTTTTGTTCTCTTGAATTTTGTAGTTTAAGATTTTGCTTCCGCATTATTATTTTCAGGATTGCTTGTAATTGCTTTTGTCATTGACATTGATTTGAAATGAATATTGTTCTTTTTTTGTGTTAATCAATTTATCTCTTTCAATATCAAAATTTGTGTTGTTTAAGAACAATGACATATATTCTTGGCATCATCTAACAAGCACATGGACGACCTCTTTCAAAATAAATTAGCTCGTCTTGCCGTTGTCCGTTGTTGTTCTATTTGTAATTTTAAATTCCATCATTCTCATTTATTTTGCCTCGCTTTATTTTTTAATTTCGTGATTCACTCTATTTGTTATTTTTGTTTCAGATTAAAGCTACACAAACGCACTTGAGCTCCTAACATTAATCACAACTCATTTTGTATTTTGTAATCCCCTAAGTTAATTAATTTTATTTTGAAGTTAAAATATGAAAATAATTAAGGTCTCTAAACAATGTAAGTTTTATTTTATTTTATTTTTTTCTCTTTGTACTAACCCCAAGAAATCGTTAACTAATTTATGTTTTAACATTTTTTTTCTTTTAGAAATCTACGTTTAATTTGATGAAACTTACTAATTATTTTTTCAGTTTATAATTTTCTTGTCATTGGTTTTTTAGTTCATAAATAGTCAATTCAATACTCTAGAGTTTCAAAACCTTATTCATTAGATAAATTTAAACAAAGATAGATCTCATACTTTCTAAAGGAAATTAATAAAATATGATACTTCTAGTTTTGCCTTCTTTCATCTTTTTTTTTTTTTTTTTTTTTGCTACTATTGAAATTAATATACTTTTTTTTCCTGACAAACTTCTTAATTACTAATTTTATAATACCTCATAATTAATTTCTCATTTAATCTACCAATTTTTTTTAGAATATTCATGGCACGTGTAGAGCACGCATTGTCACTAGTTAGAAGTAAAAAGAAAAGGATGGTCCTAAATTTGTTTGAAGATCGCCTACCAACAAAAACATTTGCGACTCATGTTTTTGGTGGTGGTTATGTTTTGTAAAATATGAGACATTTCAATAATTTGGCTTCCATCTTAAAAGGTCAACATATTAAGTATAGCGATTTAATACTCTTATATGTCTGTTAGTGTTGTTATAGTTTTACAATGATGGACTTGAGGTTTTTTATTTTTGTTATTTGTTTTTTACACTTTCGCAAGATGATATACTCTCTGGAGTAACCAATCTTGTATTGGACATATCGGGTCACTCATTTGAATTTTCTAGGCTCTGATATTATGTGAAATTTGAGACTTATAAAATATTGAATTTCCATCTTGAAAGGTCAAACGTATTAAGTGTAGTGGCTCAATATATACTCTTATAACTCTATTGTTATTGTTGTTATATTTTTACTATGTGGTATATTTAGTTTTCTTTTTACTCTTCACAAGTTGTGCGTGAGAAATAACAGCCATTAAACATAGAAGACTATAGTAAGTTATATGCCCCATACCTATCATATCAATTTTGAGAAAGAAACCTTTCACAAGAAGGAAAAAGGAAAAAAAAAAAAAAAAAAGTTATAAACTCATGTTTAATGTGTAACATAAAGTCATCGACCACGTACGTCATCGCTTAATACTGAAGCTATTACCTCCTAGGACCAACTCCATTTTATGATTAAATACGTACATATAATAATAATAATAAGGTTAAATAAAAGAATGTCATAAATTTAATACATCCTTATATTTATGCCCACTATAGCATTAAAGTTAATAATTTTGTCATTTCATAATATTAAAATAGTAAACTTAAATGTTAGAATGGGCAAATTTCTATGATTATGTACGTACATATAATAATAATAATGTAATAATAATAATAATTGACAATATCAACATAAAGTTATCTATCTTATGCTAAAGACCACATCGTCGCTTAACACTGACGCTATTATCTCTTAGGGCTAACTCCATTATATGATCATGTACGTACAGATAACAATAATAATAATAATAATAACAACAACAATAATAATGTGTATACACATCAATTTTAATATTAACTTTTAATTATCAATATACGTGACATGTAAGTTGTCAATTTTTATTGATTAAATAATTATCATGTCAATTAAAATAAAAAGATAGTATCTACCTATTATGTCCAAATATGAAAAATCATTATTACAAGCGTTGAGATCAAAATTCATCTCTCTTGTATTATTTATATAGGTATACTCTTTTGCCCTTACCCTTTAAAACGACACTTCTACCTTTTTTTTTTTTTTTTTGACATTATGGTAACAACTAATTCATTCCAATGTATAACAAATTTCAGTAAGTTATCATTTACATTAATATCTCTAAATATTTATCTTATAGGATTATAAGTAAAAAGTTATATATAAATCAACTAGTAATATGGTTGCAGAAATATCATAGTAGTAATATCACACCCCGACTCTATCTAAAGGTACAGAGTTCAAATTCCCCATCTCCAAATTAAAAAAAAAAAAAAAAAAATCAACTAGTTTATAAAATGCTAAGTAGAATATTACAATTGCCTGATTTGTCCGCCTGCTAGGCGTGAAACATTTCTATATATTTATGTCGTAGGAATCACCTAGTTTCTCACATCCACTTCAAAACAAACAACAACATCACATCCCAAAACAAAATGGCTTTCAACATTAAGGTTTCCGTGGTGGTCCTAGTGATGTTGGTTGTGGCTACATCAGCTGATGCTCGTGCAGACCTTTCTAAGGTTCTTGTTAAACCAGAATCTGCAGGTACTCAACTTCTCATTGTTACAATCACCACTACTAATATTGATCGATTCTTTTTTTTGTTTTTTTATCCGATGCCGGGACACTTAGTTATGATTTTCTTACGTTTTATATACAATATGATGATAGGAAAACGGCCAGAATTCTGTACTACGTGTGAATGCGAAGAAGAATCTGGCAAAACCAAGTGCTACCGCTATGACAGGAAGGTCGGCGGACCCCCCTTAGGATGCAATTTGGCTGGTGCGACTGGTTTTTGTACGCTTTCGTATCCACCAATCTGTATCTGCAGATATAAGGTTGAGACCTGCACCCCAGAGCAATGCCCCCAGAACACTGCTCCTAAGCTTGAGGATTTCCTCAGCTTGAACCGAAACTACTAAGCTATGTGTGTGTGTGTGTGTGTTTGTGTGTACGCAGCCCATTGTGTTGTGTTATAGTCTATGTATGTGCTACTTATGTTGCCCGAGTCACTAGAAAACTTGGGCTTGCTTGAGCTTCCCAGCCTTAGTCACTGATGTTGAGGCTTTTAATTAAATAAGTGCAGCTCATCTTTCGAGATACTAAAATTGTTCTTCAACTTTTGTCTATATCACGTATCTTATTGGTCAATTAATTGCTTAAAATTGTTATTAGATTCTAAATAAAATGTTACATCTAGGGGTATTCATTGAATCTATAAATCTGATCAATCCAATTCAATCTGACGGATTTTACAAATTCAATATAGTTACTGATTTTCTGAACGTTTTATACATATAAAGTTTGGTAGATATGTATACATTTATTTCCTAAGAAGTTTTTAATAAAACATAAAGAGACTATCATATATGGGGATTTTCTCGATCGAAAAGTCATGAATTTAACCATAGATTGAGTTTTAATTTGCCTAATTTGATCTGTATACACTCTTAATTACCATAATCAAATAGGTATGACTATCAGATTTTAGACATCTTCTGTATATATTTATATGACTTCTGCAGTTTTACTTCAATCCCTCATGAAATCATCCCCACCACACCCCCAACCCCCCGTCCCAAAAAAAAAAAAAAAAAAAAAAAAAAAAAAAAAAAACTTGATGATTAAAACATTAGTGATAATGTAACGACCCGACTACATAGGGCCGTTACCATACTTACTTAACTTATTTAAATATACTCTTGTATTTCGTACGAATACGAAAATATTTTGTTTCTTTATTCATTTTAAATTCAAATTTAAAACATATCTTATTCTCATACTTATTTATATGTACTCAATCGAGTACATAGCTGTAAAACTATTTTCATATATTTGATAAACCATACTAATTATTACCGTAATAAAGTTTAAATACAATCCTAGTACTAAATATTTTAACTACCAGTACCATTATATTATTATATCATAACATAAACATATTTTACAAAATACGTGGTGGTGTCCAACCCAAATTTCACAGTCTACAGTGCCATCTCTCCACAATCTTGCATCAAGCTTGTCTGGTAGATTGCTTACCAACAACATGAACATAAGTTATGAGCTTATGCTCAGTAAGTACAACTTTCTATTTTGCAAAATAATTTCAGTAAAAGAATGTATGAATTGATAATATATAAACCAGTTATGCTTTCTTATGTAAACTTTTTGGGCCCCCTTACGTATCATGAACATGAGTGTACGTACCATGGTGCGTAGCCATGGAGTGGTTAAGATGACCAACACTGTCTAACTCAAACCATGAACCAAGCCAAAACCCACCCTTGTGGTAGGTCGGTATGACACGAGAAACTTGTTTTATTACGTGAGACTTGTTCTTGTTTTGATCATAATCGAAAACTTAAATATTAACTGTTTCTTACTTGAAAACTTGATCTTGTTCTTATTATGTTATTTTATTATTAGTGAGCATACTTGCATGATGCCACAATAATAAAACATAAGCATATGTATCTCATGTAAATCAATGCATGATTTTTGGAAAATAAGCAATGCAATAAAAACATTTTGCCCATGCTATAGGCGGAGTTATATTTACAATTTGTCCTATGCTCTTGATTTATTGTTCCAGCAAGGCACAACAATAAGTTATATTCCTATTTTCTAATAGAGTGTAAGATAAGAATCATTCTATCCTATTACGAACCATAACATATTAGATCGGTATCCAATCCGATTACCATTGGTAATTATAGAACCAATCCTGACATAATAAATTGGTATCATATTCGATTACCATTGGTAATTATAGAATTGTTACTAAAATCTTAAGTAACTTAGACTTAGTCTATTTTTCTTCCTTTTTCTTAAATTAAAAAATAAATTTCTTGTTTACTTGAAATATATTAACTTTACAAATCAAGTATTTCTTAACATAAATACTTGAAATTTCATGAAATTGTCTTTTGTAAGACATAATATGTATTAAAACTCACTTGTAAAATTCAAATGGCTTTAAACCTGTTTGAAACTATTTTCATAAATCATAGTCTCTTTTTAAAGAGGTCATAAAACCTTTAAAACTGATTTCAAAACATGCTTCTAATTTGCTTGAATTTATTTGTGCAGGAAATTTCCCGTACTATGCACAATTTTGAAAATCTAGCTTTATCTTCAAATCAGTTCAGAATTGAGAAAAGTTTTCTTCCCGAAAGTTGTAGATCTCATCGAATCCTACAACTTCCATGTTTTTATTGAAGCTCAAATCTGCATTTAACTTACTTGTTTTTCCCCTTGAAAAGTTATAGCTATGTATAGTACTTGGATCGACCAGTTTTGAATACTAATAAAATCAAAGGCCTTTGGAGCCCTTTTTTCAAAATCTGTCCCTGTTACCCCCTAGGGTTTTATGTTTTCCACAACTTAACTTTTTCCAAATTCAGTCTCTAAACGGCTCAAAATTAGGTTTCCATAAAATTGTCCAGATTATTTTCGAAAACTGACAGTTTATATTTTGTGGATTCTTTGCTTAAAAATACCACACAGTACCTCAAATGATCAAAGCTGTGAGCTTATGCCAATATGTAGCGCGCTGGTTTCATTCTTAAAATTCAACCATTCACTTATCTTATGTTTTTGATAAACACAATGTTGCTAACTTACTTATTTACCAACTTGTGTCTTTAGGTTAATTTATTAACCAACATACCCATATTATTCACATCATCATTATCATCATTCCTAAAATCTCCATACTTAAACATGTGAGAACATAATCACAAACACATGATGAGTACACATAACATGTAAGAGCATAATCACAAACACATGGTGAGCACACATAACCTTAACACCCATCTTAGAGCATAAAATCAAACTCATACTTAAAGCTAGCAGCCAAGTCAACCTAAGCATAGATCTAGCATAAACCAACCATAAAGGACCATCATATAGGAAAATAAGAAATATGAGCTTATGCTCTTACATCTTATAACTTGAAATACATTTAAATCTCATAAACCAAAACTTAATGAAAATTTTAGTTAGAGGATCAAGATTATACCTCTAGAGCATGAAGGAGATGGATTCCAAGCCTTGAATGAGAGAAATCCTTGTTCACTACCTCTCCACACCCAACCGGCCACCTTTCTCTCTCTCTCATTTTTTTTTCCTAAGGCTAGAGAGGAATAGTTGAGAAAGAACTAGAAGTTTGAGAAGCCAACCAAAGAGTGCAAGTTTCTTAGAAGTTTGAATTTTCCATAATTATTTATTTTTTCTTAAATTTTCCTTGAATTGCATATTGGTCCTCAAAGACAAAATTTTTTCCCTCCAAGTCCCTCAAAATGGCTGGCCATGTGGAGTGTTAAAGCCAAAATATCCTTTCATACTTATCTACGATTACTTGGCCTCCAAGTAGGGCCATATTTGGCATTCCTCCTAATACACAGTCTATTTTCTTAATAATCTAGATAGTACCAATACTTTTTTAACTATCAACAGTATAGTATTTGTAATAACTGAAATTTTTTCAATGATATGATTTCTTATAGAGAATTGCAAGTTGAACCATGAAGGTATATATGCAAAATCCTGATTAGGGTTTTTGAGTAATTTTATGAGCTCTTATTGACTTTATAAGACTCAATTATGAATTGCTTAGTTAAGCAAATAACCTTTTTGGGTGAAAAAGGGGGAAGAAAATCCATGATTTTATGATTGGTCAAAGTTGAACAAGAAAGTCAAAGTTGACCAAGAAAGTCAAAATTTGACCAAGGAAGTCAAAGTTGGTCAAGGAAGTCAAAGTTGATCAAGGAAGTTAAAAGTTGACCAAAGGTGGTCAAAGGGTTGACCACACAGATATATGATGAGAAGTATGGAAAATATACTGCAAAAACTAAAATTATGAACATGAGAATGTAAATGAGAAATAAAACCATCATAGAAAAATCAAGCACAATAAATAGGAATTATTGGGCCAAAAAGTTTTAAGCAAAAAGAAAATTTTTCGTACAGTCCATTTTTACACAGATAAATTTTGGACTGCAATGCTATGCCACAATAGGGTGTATTAGTGAGACCAGTACCAAAAATATCTGTGTGCACTTAAAAGTGGACTGCTCTTTTAAGAAAAAGCCAAACAAGCCTTAAATAGGCTTACATCACCGAAACTTCTAATTATGACATCATTAAGGATTTAATTAAAAACTAAAAATTTATTAGATAATCTTGGACCACTCTAGAACATGAGGTGGCCGGCCAAGGGAGGGCTATTTAGCAATTATTTTTGTTTTAAGGGGTTTTAAGCAAAAGGTGAACCAAATATATTTCAAAAAGTGCCCCATTTTTCACCTATAAATAGGCCTCATGGGTGATCAGATTTTGGCTGGAAAAATCAGAGAAAAGCAGCCAAGTTCTTGCCAATTTTCCTCTCCAAAAATTCAGAAATTCAAGGGTGAGATAGAGTAAAGAAAAAATTTGAGGAACTTAGGGGTTTTGGTGCTTATAGTGTTAGGTTTGCACTAGGGTTTCCAAGCCAAAATTTTGGCAGTTTTTGTGCTCAATTTTGGGGCCTAAAGGCCAGCTGCTAGGGGGGTGAGTGAGTGAGAAAATTTGGGATTAGAAGTACTCAGTTTTGTGTGCAAGCAACCACCAAGAATCAGCCACAATTTTGGTGCAACAAAACCGGCTTTGGGTGGTGACTTAGGGGGAAAATTTGTGTTAGCAAACCCTAGCCCCAAATTCTTCAATAAATCAAGGTAAACCTTCATAAACCTTAAACTCTTTAAATTGAGCTTTCAATTTAAAATTTAAGTATATTTCAAGTTGAATTTGTAAGAGTATAAGCTCAATTTATTTTGTGCCCAAAGTTAGAAACCTAGGGTTTGTGCTTGAACTAGATTAGGGGTGGTTTGATTTTAATTTGCTTTCTTGCTTTAAATTTGTGATTTGCATGCTAAATTTTAGTTTGTTGTATGTCCCCTAATCTGCCCTAGTGTGTGTGTGGATGAAAATTATGTGCTAGGTTGCTAGAATTTAATGATAATGCTTGATATGTTTGATGCAACCTAAACCATGCAAGCTTGATTGATCCAATGTCAATTAGGATTTGCATGCTAATGTTAGAAATTGTGTTTAAAGAAAATTTACATTAGAAAACCGCTGCATGTGTGTATTAGAGCTCCCGCAGTGGCTGGTTGAGTTAGGTTTCACGTTTAGGACGTAAAACAAATTTAAAACCGAAAAACTGCCAGGTTCGGGTAAATTCTGACCAGTTTTCTGAAAAATGGATTTTGAGACCTTTAGAGGCCAAATTTGAAGAAACTCAAAACATGAAAGTTGTTCAGAACAGTTTTTCCTAGAGGACAATACGAACAGTTTTCCAAAATGAGGCTCCAATGGCCTCCGTTTTCATGAGAACCCGAGACTGACGTGCCCAGACCTCTATGCACATCTAGTTGTATTCCAAGGAGAAAACGAAATGGTTAGAGTCAGAACTGGTTTTTCATAAAATATGAAAGTTCTAGGATTTTCAAGATCTAAAAGTTTCATGAAGACAACTTTTCCCAATTCAGCATGGATTTTAAAGTAAAACTATGATCTAAAAACTATGCATGAAACAGTAAATTCCTGTACAGGATTTTCTGAAAACTATGCAGAAAAATAGTATTTTGTTCAAAAACTGATAGTTTGACTATGGGGACTGTTCCAAAGGTAGTTCCAAACACTTAATAGTTTTTTTCAAAATACTTTTCTAAGAAACCCAAAGTTTTTATAAGTTAAATGAAAGGAGTTTTTGAAAAAAGGTGATAAATCACCAACATTTTCTAAAAAGAACAAATAGAACTATAGACCTAAGTTCTCTTAAAATTGGGGTAATCTAAAGGATAACCATCGATAATCAAGTAGAATACATGAATTATAGAACTGGGTCTAAAGCCCAAGGTTACCAATAGTCACCCGATAGTATACCACATAATTGGGCCTTAGGGTAATGACCTAGGTTGGGTCACACCAAAGGTTACCCAATGTAATCCAATATGATACTAAGATTAATGGGCAAAAACTAAGGGTTATCCAACATAACCCAACAACGGACCAAGTCTTAAGAACAAGCTAAGACATAGGGTTACCAATGATAACCTAATAGATTATGGGTTAGGTATGTTAAGACATAGTCCAAGGATTGGATAATAGCCTGACCTTAACCATGTACATATGTGTGATATCTGGTTTTTCATGCTACTAATTCTTGTAAAGAATTAAACATGTGCAGTTTATGCAATATTATGAAAAGGTTCAGTTCAGAACTTTCATGTGTGTATTATGAGTTTTTATAGCCTAAAAAGACTCAAAACGGATGATTTGAAGAAGCAAACTGCTTTTTCGGACAATAAGAAGTGAAATCTGATCATTTTGTGAAAAGTTGAAATTTTGACCAAAAAGTCAACCGTTGACCCGAAAAGTCAACGTTTGACCAAAATGGTCCAAATTATGAGTTATGAATTTTAAGATTTGCATTTTTCGAAAAATACCACAGAAACTCATTTTTATTAACAGATAATGAAAATGAGACACCGGAACCACTATGGAGAAATCCGGCGTATTTTATGAAATCATAGGGCAGAAAGGGTTTGAGAAAACAAGAAAAATATTTTTCGACCCGATTTTCCGACGGCACGTTAAAAATCCAAAAACTGTAAAATAATATTTACAGTATTGAAATTTAAATTTTTGAACTCGACGTTTCAAGAATTTCAGTCAAACAAAAGTTTTGTTCAAGAAATTTTTCTAGAACACTCTTGATACTTATCCTCTTTGGTGTGGTGGCCCAATCCAAGCTTGACACATGTCCCATGACAACTCATTTCTTGTTGTCTTCCACTCCCTTGATGGCCGGCCACTTGCCCCCCCTAAAGTCTAAACTTTCAAAAATTTTGGGGTAGAAAATAGAATTTTTGAAAGGTGGTTTGTGGTCTATAAATAGAGCTCTCTCCTATTCATTTAATTCAAAAAGCTTAGTGGAACTCTTGCAAATTTTCGGCAAGAAAATCCGAGAGAGAGAGGGAGCCAAGTTCAGAAAATTTTGGTGAGCCAATTTCATCTCCAACCTTCGGGTAGCCTGGGGAGACCGAGAGAAAGAAGAAGAAAAATTCTGGCCAGCCTTGGTGCAGCCACTGCCGTGAGTTGGTGCCGGGGAAAGCCGTGAGTGAGAGGCAAAAATTTTTGGGGAAAACCTGAGCTTGAGGGTTCGGGTGGTCTAGGGAACCAAGTGAGTGACTTTGGGTGAGTTTTGAGGCTTGTTGGTGCCTCTAGAGAAGCCTCGGGTAGGCTAGTGTGAGAGAAGGAAAAAAATTTTCCAGCTTGGGCCAAAGGACCCTTAGTGGCCGAGCAAGCCAAGGGGAGGCTCAAGGGACCAAAGATTTGGTGCTTGGTGCACCTAGGAGCAGCAGCCGTGAGGTAGAACCAAGGGGGGAGCCTAGGAGCCAACTTCGGCAACTCCAAAATCTAGGGCCGAACCACACACACTTGAGGTAAAATTTCTAAACAATTTCTCAAGCTTTTAAATTGATTTTAAAGCTTTGATTTTACGTGTATTTTGTGCCAAAAAGTTGTAAGGGCATAAGCCCATGCTTGGTTTATTTTTCTGCCCTATGTGCCGTGTGTGCTTGTGTGTGGCCGAGTGGCTTGGTGAGGCTAGCCGAGTGTTGGCTTGTGTGTTTGCATGAATTTTTGAGCTCGGTTTTGTGCTTGGAAATTGTTAGAATGCATGCTAGGGTGATTGTAGGCTTATGTCCCCATTAGGTCAGTTTTGAAGCATGTTTGTATGTTTAAAATTTCATGAACCAAGTATGCTAGATTTTAGGATGTATGCATGCTAGTGGAACCGTGCAGCCCTAGGCAACTAGGCTCGGTTTGGTGGGTTGCACGAGCACGTGGGTTGGCTTAGCTAGCCGTAAGGGAACGCTAGACGCGCTGCATGTTTTGAACCTAACTCCCGCAGTGGGCGGTCGAGCTAGAACCCTCGCCATAGGCCGTAACACTTGGACTTAAAAACTGAACTGTCTCTCGGGTTCCCAGGAGACAGCTTCGGTAAATCGTCACAGTTGGCCGATAGAGGCCGAATTGGCAAAAACGTAAAACATGAAAGTTGTAGACTAGGGTGTTTCCTAGGGGGTAACGCGGGCACTTTGCCAAAATAAGGCTCCAAAGGCCTACTTTTTCAAGAAAAACCGTAGGTGGGTCAGAAGACCCAGTTTTTATGTTAAGCTCGGTTTTGATTTAAAACTGACACCAAACGGTAAGGAATCAGAAAAAGTGTAAAACACGAAAGTTTTAGAACTCTTCGAGAGCTAGAACTTTCGTGAAGGAAACCTTTTCCAAATCAAAACGGATTTTTAATTAAAACCTAAAATCTGAAAACGGTGCAGGATTCAACAAAATCCTGTGCTTGATTTTATAGAACCAACTTAGGAAAAATGATTTTCGGACTCAACACAGTATTTTAAGCACGGAAACTGTCCCAAAAGCAGTTTCCGACCCTTGACCATTTTATGAAAATATAGGCTAAGATTCGCGAAATTTTTACGAAGAAAGTTATTAAGTTTTAAGCTAAGTTTTATGAAAAGGATTTTCAAGACAAGTTTTCAAAGTAAAGAAATTTTAAACTAAGTTTTGAAAGAAAAATGTAGAACGCAAGGTAGCCGGGATTCAGCACCCGAGTTACCGGGCTTCGCCCCAAAGCCCAGAGTTGACCCGAAGAGGGTTGACTTTAGCTAACGAAATGGTTGACTTCGGTTGACCAATAAGATAACAAGTTCTTATACAAGCCCAAGGGTAGGTGTTCGACCTAACCCAATAATTTTTATAAATGGGCATAAGTACGCGGAACGATTTTTCAACGTAACCCTATGGGTTACAAATGGCTCTAAGTTAAGGGGACATATAGCCGAAAACCCGTAAAAATGTTGGTTAGTACCAACATATGATAGAGATGGACTTGAAGACTGACGTACATCCTTTAATCAAGCAGGAGGAGTCCTGCAGCAGAGCTCGGACGAGGATCTGCGTAACAACTAAAGTATAGACGGTAAGTACAACACCGTCTACAGCACAAGCTAATAGGGTTATACTATTAGACTCGATGATGTGCTCTGTGTTAAATGCTAAGTATCATGTATGCAACATGAAAAATGATAAGTATATAGTTATATGCTCAGGCAAGATAAGCAAGAAGCTAAGTTAGAAAGATGATATCAGAAATGTATGTTCACATGTAAACAAGATTAAGTAAGAAAATAAGAGCCGTGTCGATCCACCCGCGCCAGGTCGGGTTGGACTGTAGATTGAACTAGAATTGGTTTGGCCGCCCCAGACAATCCATAGTCGCGCGCCGGATATGAACACGTAGATTAAGGGCCCATAAGATATAATGAAAGATAATGAAGCATAAGATGACCTATGCATGCTAAGTATGTTATGCATGCTAAGTATGTTATGTATGCTATGTATGCTAAGTATGCTAAGTATGTTATGTTAAGTTATTGTGTGTTAAATGTTATATTGTTGTTATTTGTTTTACGGCCTAGGAGTTGTACTTACTGGGCTTTAAGCTCACGGTTTTGAGTTTGTGCTGTAGGTAAGTCGCCTGTCAGCTGATAGTGATGCGGTGGGGAGTAGCGGGTCAAGCAATGTAAAATCGTGGTATATGGAGC
The DNA here is from genome assembly GCA_025413485.1 of Ficus microcarpa. Taxonomy (NCBI): domain Eukaryota; kingdom Viridiplantae; phylum Streptophyta; class Magnoliopsida; order Rosales; family Moraceae; genus Ficus; species Ficus microcarpa. Next base: position 589,977 of record CM046387.1, on the reverse strand, counting down.
CGCTACGCATTTTGGTGTGGTATACACTGATAAAAGACAAGATACTTTTTATAAGTAGTAATTAGTATATTATGCAAAGAAACAGTATATTAAGTTATGTACATAGTTTTGTGTACTATAAAAAAAAAAAAATCCGCTGTGTTTTTACAAGCTAAGTATGTAAGTAAGTTTATGTTACGAATGTATGTATGCAAGCACGGGTAACGGCATTTGTGAAAGAGTTCGTTTCAAGACTCTATTATGTGTTACGAGTTCTTACAGCTTTGTAAGACTCAAATGTGCTTGTTTTGATTGATAAATGATTTTTTTCGGATGAAAAGAGATAAATTTTGCATCATTCTAGGAAAGTCAAAGGGTTGACCAAAAAAGTCAACTTTGACTCGGAAAAGTCAAAGTTTGACCAAAATGGTCAAAACCCTCACTGTACAATTTTATGAGATACAGTATGGGAAAAATACTGTGGAAAACTCATTTTTCAAATAAGATGACATATTTGAGAACTAAAACCACTATAGAAAAATCAAGCACGCAAAATTAGGGTATAAAGCAAAAGGGTTCAGAAAAATAAAGAAAAAATTTTTCAGCCCGGTTTTTCACAGATAAAATTTTTATGACAGTATAAAATATTAATACTGTGTATTAGTACAACACAGTATTAGATTTATCTATGTTAAGTTTAAATTATACAGTTTATTGGAAAAAGGAGCCAAACAAGCCATTTCCTATTTATGACATCATAAATTTTTGATTTATGACATCACCCACTTTTTCAAGAACAAATCTCCACATGACATGTGTCTTGTGCTAGCTAATTTTTGGTTGTCATCCACTCCAAAACAGCCGGCCAAGGGAGGGGAGTTTTGTGAAAAAAATTCAAAAATTTTGGGGTCAAAATGAGAGAAACTTTTTGTCCCACATTGCCTATAAATAGGGCTGCCTCCTCCCCCATTTAAATCAGAAAAATAGAAGAAATTCTGCCCATTTCTCTTCATGAAAACCGAGAGCTAAGTGGGGAAGAAAATCTGAAAATTTTCTTGAGACAAGTTGGTGTGTTGTTCGGCTTAGTGTAGGAAAATAAGAGGGAAGTGAGGAAAAAATTTTTCCAGCTCATTTTGGTGGCTGTAACAGTGGGCAGCAAGCAGTAAAAGAGAGGAAAAAATTTCAGGTTTTGAAGGAAAACTCCATGGGAGAGTTCGGGGTTCATTCGAGCATGCTTAGGGTGAGTTTTCGGAACTTTGTTTCTCTTCCTAGCAGCCCACGGTTTGTGCAGGAAACCAAGAAAAAAATTTTCAGTTTTTGGGTCTATTATAGGGCTGTAGCCGAGCTTAGGGAGGAGCCAAAAATTGAGGTCCCAAATCAGCCAATTTGGTGTCAAATTGGTGAGCCAAAACCGGTTCTAGGGAGCTAAGTCAAGGGGTGTGAGATTGGTTCAAGTCCTAGAGCCAAATCCTATCCATTTCAAGGTAAAATTTTCCAAAAGCTCAAATCTTTTTCCAATCAAGTTTTTAAGCTCAAATTAAAATGTATTTGTTAAAGTTATTGGTTGTAAGAGCATAAGCTCACTAAATTTAGTTTATGCCCTTAAAAGTGCTTGATTAGGGTGCTAGATGTGGTTTGGTTCCTTATTGCTCATTTATATGTTTATGTTTGTTTGGTATGCTAGGATTGCATGCTAGAAGTATTATATGAGGTTATATGGCCCTTAGGGTATGAATTAGCATGTGCATGAATGGTTTGAATTTATTTTAGTATGTGATGAATGTATGGAATGAATGGTTGAACATGCTAGCCATGCAACCCTAGGTTAGGAGCCGTTTTCTATGGGCTGCATGAACGGGTTAGGGCTGCATGTTGGGACATGCAAGACGTTAGGAACACTGCATGACATGTCTTTAAGCTCCCGATGTGATCGGTTGAGGTAGAAACCGAAAATTAGGACGTAAACCAAACCTAGTAAGTAGGGCTGCCAGTTCGGGTTCCAAACTGGTCAGTCGTAGGAAATGGGCAGGCCTTTAGAGGCCGAATGGGCAAAAACGTAAAACATAAAAGTTGTAGAACAGGGTCTTTCCTAGGGGGCAGCACGAACCGTTTCCCAAAATGAGGTTCCAAAGGCCTCTGTTTTTACAAAAGACCGTAGGTGGTCCATCAGGACGCCGTTTTTAGGATCACCGAGATTCAAATAAAAACTGGTATTAATTGGTGCAGAATCGGAATTTTTGTAAAACACGAAAGTTTTAGATCTCTTCGAGAGCTAAAACTTTCGTGAAGGAAACTTTTTCTAATTCCCAAAGGGTTTTAAGCTAGACCTTGAAATCTGAAAACTGTGCAGGGAGAAAAATGTTCCTGCACAGATTTTTATAGAACCCATAAAGAAAAATCGTTTTTCTGTTTAAACACTCTGTTTTGAACACGGAAACTGTTCCAAGGGCAGTTTCAAACCCTCAAATGTTTTAAAAACCCAGTTTTAAGATTCAAGGATTTTTAAGGGGAATTATAGCAATTTTTCGGCTTTTATGCCAAAAGCTTTTTCAAAGATAAAGATAAGGGATTAAAAGTGTTCAAGTTCAAGGTTTGCTAGGTAAAAAGTTAAGACGAATGGTGATCGGGAATTTATACCCGACTCATAGGGCTTAGCCCCAAAGCCCGAAGTTGACCCAAAAGGAGGGTTGACTTTAGTAATCAAGAGGTTGACTTCGGTTAACCTAATTCGGATTAGGAATACGATAAGTTAAAGGTTAGGTGTTAGTCTAACCTTTTTACGCTCTCACATGTGATAGATTTGAAAGGTTATCCAATGTAACCACACATAAAATGTTTTAAGATAGGGGGGACATATAGCCAATGCATTGCATGAATGTTGGTGGATAACCAACATTATTATGGTCATAGGCTAGAGTATTAACTAGTTCTTCGGTTAAGCAGGATATAACCTGCAGCTGAGCCCCGAGGTGGAACAGCATATCAACAGGCATAGACAAGGTAAGTACAACGCCGCCTACAGCATAGGCTAGTAGTTGTATACTTGCCTAGATTTTATTGTTGTGCTATATGTTATGAGATGTTACGATGCTATGTGTATGTATTAAGTATATGCTATGAAATGTGTTAAGTAAGCAACGTATGCTTACAATATATATTAAATGCATATGAATGATGATAAAATGTCATTGAACGGGATGTTCATGAAATAAGATTATGTATGACACGAATAAGAATGACAAGGTGAAAAGTAGGTAAAGGCGATACGTCGCCTATGTTGTGCCACCCGCACCAGGTCGGGTTGGACTGTGGATTGAGTTGGATATGGTTTGGCCGCCCCAACCAATTCATAGTCGCGCGCCGGGTACGAACACACATGTTAAGGGCCCCTAAGTAGAACAAGTAGTTGCAGAAATAAGTGAGCATAAAATGAACATAAATGGTTCATGCATGCTATATGTCTTGAAGTATATGCAATAGAATGATGATATGTTTTGTTATAAGTCCCAAGTCGCGGTATAGGAGTTGTACTTGCTGAGCGAAAGCTCATTGTGTTAAGTTTGTGCTGTAGGTAAACAACCTGCTGGCATTTGATGATGCAAGGTGAAATCGCGTGGCCGGGCACTGTGAATGGTGGAAATGGGGACTGCTACGCGTTTTGTTAATTATGTTAAATTATGGAATGTTTAATTATGGCTACTGAGTAGTATACACAAGAAATGCTACTGTTCATATTTTATGTTTCGTATATGTTTATACGCCCTATAAAAAAAAATTTCCGCTGTGTTTCATGTAATAAATAAGTAAGTATGTTGTAAAAGCTATGTATGAATGCATGTATGTATGTACGGTAACGGCCTGTGCTAGGCGGGTCGTTACAAGTCCAACCTGACCTCGGACGGGTGGTACGACACAGGCAAGCTCGCTTACCATCTTGCTCTCTTTTCCTTATCTCATTAGTCTTATAAGAATTAGTGAACATGCATCGTGATGTCACATATTCTTAACTCATACTCATACCATTATCTTGCTTAACATACATTCTTACCTTATGTACATCATATCAAGATCATACTTCAACATTTAACATAACATAACAATGTTGCATATAACATGGCAATCAACATAACATAATAGCATATCACATAGTAGCGCATAGCATACAACTGGCATACACTCCTAGCATACATCTAACATACTTAGGCAAGTATCAATTAAAACCTATACTGTAAGCGGAGTTGTACTTACCTCTCTTGCTATGTCCTCCAAGTTATGGTTCCTCCTCCGAGTACAATTGCAAGTTTCTTCCTGCTTGAGGAAGGACATAGGTAAGAGTTAATTTAATATTGTGGGATGTTGGTGACTCAACCAACATGCCTATCTAATCCTAGTTGTATGTCCCCAGTGCTAGATATCTTATTCAACTCAGCCCATGCCTTATGGGTTATTATCGACAACCCTACATTTTAGCCCATTTCCACGTTTTCGGTGTCCCTTAGGGTTATATCGGGTAACCCTGAAGGTAGTCGATCTAAATTATTCTGGGTCAACTGTGATCAAACGTGGTCAAAGTCAACATTTCGGTCAACTGTAGTCAACTACAGTCAAGGTTAACCGTTGTCAACCTTGATCAACATCGGTCAAAGTCAACTATTGTTATTATGGTCAAAGTCAACCATGGTCAACTCTGGTCAACCATGGTCAACTTTTTATGGTCAATCTTGGGCTTCGGGGCTAAGCCAAGTAACTCGGATACTATTTCCGGTTGCGGTCCGTAGTCGGCTTGTTTACCCATTTTATCTTGAAAATTCCATTTTCTCACCTTTTTGAAATTTTGAGTAATTTAGCTTCAAAATTCTTTAATCTCCTAGTAAAAATTCATATCTTTGAAATGGATCTTTATAAAAGTCGTTTAACGTTGAAAACTGCCTTTGGAACAGTTTTCATAATTAAAAACAGCGGTTTTAAACAAAATACAGTTTTTCGGAATTGTTTTTAGAAAATTCTGTGCAGAAATTTTATGTTCCCTACACATCCTTCGTAAAACGGATTAATGTAGCTCAAACGGATTCATGCAAGCCAAACCCAAACTGCCCTAGTCCTAGGCTTGCATGGTTCTAATTTTTGCATCTCATTCCATCAAGCACCAAACATGCACCCTTAAGCTAGCAGCCAAGCATACACTGCCTAGGGCAGATTTGGACTACCAAATCAGGGACACACAACCATTCACATCTAGCATGCAACCTAACATTCATCAAACACAAACCAAGCAAGCAATTAAGCTAATCACCCTTAGTCACCTAATCAAGCACATCTAACCAACCTAGAGCATGAAACTTAGATTGGACTTATGTTCTTACAACTTCAACTTTTAATAAAGTAAATATCAAATTAAAGGCTAAATTGAAAAATTAGGGTTCAAAGGATTACCTTGGATCAAAGTTAGGGTTTGGGCACCCAAAAATCTTTTCTCCCTCCTAGGCTCATCCAATCCGGTTTTCACACTACAAGGGACACCAAAAATTTCTTTTGGTTCCTTGGTTGATCCACACCAAAACCGAACACCACCACCAAGCTTTCTCCTCAAAATTCCAGCTTTTCCTCTTCCTTTTCTCCTCTCCCTCACTCTCGGCCACTATGCCAAAATGGCCTAAAAAAATTTTCAAACTTTTTTCTTGGTTCTTCCTAGCAAATCCGAATATCCCCTAAGCAAAACCCCTATGGAAATTTTTGATTTTCTCTTCTCCCTTTCTCTTCCTTGGCTGCGGATTTTCAAGAGGAAAATTGGCAAGAGTTTGACCAAATTTTGTGAATAAAATGAATAGGAGGACCACCTATTTATAGAGGTGGAGAAACTTTTGGAAATTGTGAAAAAAACCCCATCAAAACTAATATTTACACTAATACGGGGTTGAGGTGGCCGGCCAAGGAGGTGCTAGAAGGCTCCAATAATTCTTTCCAAGCTTGATTTAATATTAATGATGTCATAATTAAGGGCTTGGATGATGTCATTCCCTTTTAAGCCTTGTTTGGCTATTTTTCTTAAAAAGCAGTCCATTTTAGTGCTACACAGATATTTCCAATACTGTGCTTCACTAATACACAGTATTTTTATATTGCACTGCAGTACAAAATTTATCTGTGTAAAAACGGACAGTATAATTTTTTTTCTTATTTTTCCAAGTCCTTTTTACCTTTAATCCTAACTTGGTGTGCTTGATTTTCTAGGGTGGTTTTAAGGCCTGTTCATACTATCTTAACCATAAAGAAGGTTTTCGCAGTATCTTTTCTATAATGCATTTCGTCATACTGTAAAGCCAACCCATTGACCATTCTTGGTCAAACTTTGACTTTTTCGGTCAAAGTTGACTTTTTGGTTAAACCTTTGACTTTCGTAAAATCATATACTTTTTCATCCTTTTCGACTCAAAAGGCTGTTTGCTAACCTTAGCAACCCGTTTTGAGTTTTATTGAACCATAAAAACTCATGAAATGTAAGAAAAACTCTTAACCGAGCTTTTGCATAAATACCTTTATGGTATACATGTAATTCCTTATAAAGGAAATAGTAACATGAAAAATCTAGGTATTACAATCTATCCCCCTTAAAAATTTTCGTCCTCGAAAATTAGAACAATTCGGGGTAGTTCTTTTCGATTAGCCATCATTTTGGGGGTGAATTACCGTACTGAACTTCAATTTCGACCCCATGATAGTGTGAACACTTGTCCAAAATCGAGAAGTGACGCGTCAATTGTGGTCTGAAATGCTTGATTTTGGCGCTCTGTGCAGTCTAACGATCTGAGCTACGTAAACTTTCTGTCAATTTTCCTACCGGGAAGGTAGCTTTAATTGCAATAAAGTGGGCTGACTTAGTTAATCTATCCACGATAGTCCTAAATCGTGTCATTCGCGCTTGTAATCCTGGGCAATCCTACCACAAAATCCATGGTAGTTTGTTCCCATTTCCATTCTAGAGACTCTATTTTCTGCAAATCTCCTTCAGGATGTCGGTGTTCAACCTTAACTTTCTAACAAGTCAAGTATTTTGACACGTATTCCGCTATTTCATTCTTCATGTTAAGCTCCGCAACTGTCCGTAACGGTTAGGTCTTTCCTTATTATAATAGCTAAACGTCTTACAATGCTTTTGGCAGTCAAACTTAGCGTTGTAATAACTTAAGAAATTCATTTCTAATATCACATCGAAATCCTAAAGCTTGATTGCGATGAAATCTACAAACAATTCTCTGCCATAGATAATTATGGAAGTATTTTGCATTCAGAAATTTGACCACAAAATCTCTCCAAAAAGCAAAGAAATTTTAAAAATTATTTTAACTTTCTATACTACTTCCTAATTTCTGGGTACACTCCAAAAATACAAACAAATGAGTGGCACAAAAATTATATAATACGAAAATGTCATAATTATATATGGCAATAGAAGTCTATTTTGTCATCGTATGTGAAGTTCCCGCTTCGGCATCTCCATTGGTGTAGGCATAAATCCTGGTCTGGGGTTCCGGAGCCTCTAATCTTCCTTGCATAATTGAGGGTCCTTCGAGCCTCGCCTCGACTGCATGCAGCTGGTGACTGTTGGGGTTCTGGTTTGGATATGGAGGGTTCTGATTTTGGTTGTTCTGGGGACAGCTCCTTGCATAGTGTCCCTCCTTGCCACACAGAAAGCAAGCATTTGACCCCATTCTGCACATTTCCGGATGTTTCCTCCCATAACTTGAGCACATCGGGTAGTCAGTATTAGTATCCTCGTTCCCGCGATTGTTCTTCTTCTGAGGAAATTTCCTTTGTTGACCCTGGCCCGAGAAATTTCCCTTTCTCTTGTTCCTTCCAAATTGTTTGGAATCTTGCGCAGGGTTACTCACTTGGCCTTTCCGGTGCGACTCCGAGTCTTGTCGAGGCTGCGTTGGCTTTGCCATAGCCTTTTCCTCCCTTTTTGCCTTGAAAATTTGAGCCCTAGCCTCCTTGTCTTGATTAATCCAGTATTCGGTCCTTATTGCTCTATCTATGCAGTCAGACACCAAAGTAGGCAGGCTACTGCCAGCACTCACTTGCTTGGCAATATCGGTTCGGAACATCTTCATCATCCTTCGTACTTTCTCCGTTTCACTTGGTACAATATCCAGGCACAACCGAGCTAGCTGTTCGAACTTCCTTACGGCCTCCATGACTGTCATCGACTCCTGTCTGAAGTTCGTGAACTCGTCCTGTTGAGCAGCAAGGATCTCCTGGTTGTAGTACATCATATGGAATTCGATCACGAAATCTTGCCAGTTCATGGCCATGACATCTCGACTCATTTGTACCGTCATCCACCAATGTCGCGCGTCCTTTTTGAGGGCAAATGAAGCGCAGAGAACTTTCTCTCGTTTCGTTAGTCGCATAAAATCCAAGATAACTTGGATATCAATCAGTCAATTATCGGCAGCGATCAGGTCCGTCGGCCCTTCGAACTCAGGCGCCTTCATTCGCCTGAATCGTTCGTACAGTAAGTCCTCCCTTACTGGCTGTAGATTCATTGGCACTTCGACGGGTGCCATCGGAACGTTCACGTTCTGAGGAATTTCTAGCTGCTCCTCAGGTTGAGCTTCCAGTTGGACCTCGGGTACCGGTGGTACTACTGGGGGTATTGGTTGAGCTTAAGGTGGGACCTCGTTAACTCGGGGTCCTTGGTTCATTTGAGCTATTTGAGGTCGAAGTCTTTCTGTCTCCTGCTGCTGTTCTAGCAGCTGCCGTTGCAGATTTGCTACAACGGTCGTGAGATCTGACTCGGGTTGGTTAATTGGTACGGTTCTTCGTGGACGCACCATCTTCTAAGTCCTATTATAAGAAAATATATTAGCATACTGTTAATACCCTTTCTTTCATTCATGACTTATCATATCATATTTAACATATCATACATGCCATATCATAACATAACTTTCATAATAACTTTTCATAAGATAACATACTCATGCTATATATCCCGTGTCTGCACGGTCTTTTTGTACAGTTTCAAAAGTACATTTTCTTTACCGTCTCATTTGTACATACTCTGTACGTTGTAATTTACAAAACTGTAATTACATTTTTGATTACATCACACTGTACATACATATCTTTATATACAAGGTCAAAAATACATGATGGAAGTGTCTATCACTTTACTATCGTGCCGTATATACATGATCAAAAATGTGATAGAAGTGTCTAACACTTTCCATCGTACATAGTCAGGCTGGGATGGAAGCGTCTAACACTTGCCATCCTACATAAGTACCTACAATCCTAAATCAAAAGTACATATACAAACGCTCCTAAATCTAATCTACGATCTCGAGCGTATACACCGAGACATCTGAGTCTGCGTCAGAATCTGGATCCCAATCTCCGTCATGAAACAGGATCTCCTCCGGGTCGTCCTCAAAATCGTCGTCAACGTCTATTACCCCGTCGCCCTGCCCAGCCTCAGGCTCCGCGCTATCCTCCTCATCCTCATCATCACTAAAGATGACAATAACAGGAGGGTCCTCTGGTAGGTCTACCAAAATAACCATATCATCGTTAGCGTCCTCGGCCTCCATATGATCCTCGGCCCCAATATGGCCCTCGGCCTCCCCGGGTGGAATCTCCTGCACCGGGACTGCAGGAATCGGGTCCTCAGGAAACATCGGACCCAGCTCATACATGGGATCTCCCTGACCAGCATCATCAACTGATACCTGGTACTGGTCCATGTAGGCGTCATCCTGCGCCATATGTGCAGAAATCTCGGCCTCCAGGATAGAGTCCATCATGTCTCCAACCGTCCTACCCATCATGGGCTCCATCACGAACCGTCGGATACGAGGTGGTACCCCGTTCCGCAGTAACACTAAGGCCTACATCATGTCTCGATACTGCTTGTCGTCCCCGGGCCCCTCAAGAGGGATCGGCCCATAGCGTGCGAGTACTACTGTGCGGAAATGTGCACACGACCTACCGGGCATCTGTCGCTCGCCATAGGTCATCCACCATAGCCTAGCGTCGGCAATCAAGCACCTGTTGGCCAATGAGACCTGTAGACGGTCCTCGATGTGACACGTGTAAAAGATCATCTCCATGTCGTACAACCATGCCGACATAGAGACCGACCGTCTCGTACCGTCGTATAAAAGTGGTCATGATCCGTAAAACGCCGTAACCGTCGCTCGATCAGCGTTGACCCGTGCGGGATCCATATCTACTCGTCTAACATATCACAATCCCAACATAAATACTTACACATATACAAAAAATAAAATTTTAACTTACAATTGTAACGACCCGCCTAGTACAGGCCGTTACCTTAATATACATACTTACTTGACGTGTCGTACTTATTTACTTGGTGAAAAGCAGCGGAAATTTTTTTTTTTTTTATACTAGCTTATTTACGTCTAAACGTAATAAGCATATCGTGAATAAAATATTTAACGTACAAAAATACTTATTAAACGAAACGCGTAGCGGCATTGTGTTGCCACAATTTCACAGTGTGCCCAGCCTCGCACTTCTATCTTGCATCACCCATTGCAGTCAGGTAGCTTACCTACAGCATAGATGACAAACTATGAGCTAACGCTCAGTAAGCACAACTATTTAATCCGCGATCCTATATGCATGACCTAGCATACATCTTATAACTTAACTTAACCTTTCATATCGTCATACCTCATCACATAACTCGTAATTGCATAACATATCATTTCATGGCATAGCATAACATATGCATGGTCCAGTTATGATCGTTTTAACTTTCATCATTCTTACTTATTATCATGCTTATCTTTCTTATGGGCCCCTACTTACGTGTACGTACCTGGCGCGCAACTATGGAGTGGTTGGGGCGGCCAGCCCAGTCCAACTCAAACCATAGTCCAACCCGATCTTGGACGGGTGGCACGACACAGGCAAGCTTGCTTGTCATCTTACTTTCTCATTCTTAGTCTTATCTTATTTTTAGTGAACATACATCTTGATGTCACTTGCATAAAACATAACATACTTACCGTACATGCTTGACTCACACATTCTTCTTGCATACATAACATATTATCATACTGCATAACATTTCATATTGCACATAACAACATGACATAGCATACCATCATATCATATAGCACGTTACATAACATACCACACATAGTAACATAACATATGATCCTAGCATAGATCTAACATACTTTGGCAAGTATCAACTAAAGCCTATGCTGTAGGCGGAGTTATACTTACCTCTCTTGCTATATCCACGCGGTCGTCGTCCTAACTTGGAGTACCGCTACAAGTCCTCTCCTGCTTGAGAAAGGACATTGGTGAGATTCTGTTTCTAGTTGTAGAATGTTGGTGTCCTAAGCAACATACCTACTGAAACCTAGTTGTATGTCCCCGTCAGATAACTGACTTGTCCAAAATTGGCCTTTTACTGCTAGGGATTAATTTGAACTTGATTAATCCCTTAAAAGGCTACGTTGGATAACCTCTTAATTATCTCCATGATCTTCTATAGGATTACTCTTTAATACCTTGGGCTTTACCATTCTATAATAGCATATTGAGTCAATGGCCTTGACCCATTTTGCTTGGCCCATTAAACTTATGGTAATCCTTAGGGTTACGTTGGATAACCCTTAAGGTTACCTCTTTCTTGTTGTGGGTCAACCAAAGTTGACAATTGGTCAACTACTGGTCAACCCTTGTCAAATTTGGGCTCTTTGGGCCTAAGCCCAATAACTTGGGTCCAATCTCGGCTACGGCCCGTAATCGGCTTAATTACCATTTTCTTTTATTTTGAAAATGTGCTTCACTAATACACAGTATTTTTATATTGCACTGCAGTTCAAAATTTATCTGTGTAAAAATGGACAGTATAATTTTTTTTCTTATTTTTTCGAGCCCTTTTTACCTTTAATCCTAACTTGGTGTGCTTGATTTTCTATGGTGGTTTTAAGGCCTATTCATACTATCTTAACCATAAAGAAGGTTTTCGCATTATCTTTTTTATACTGCATTTCGTCATACTGTAAAGCCAACCCTTTGACCATTCTTGTTCAAACTTTGACTTTTTCGATCAAAGTTGACTTTTTGGTCAAACCTTTGACTTTCATAAAATCATGTACTTTTTCATCCTTTTCGACTCAAAAGGCCGTTTGCTAACCTTAGTAACCCGTTTTGAGTTTTATTGAACCATAAAAACTCATGAAATGTAAGAAAAACTCTTAACTGAGCTTTTGCATAAGTACCTTCATGGTATTCATTTAATTCCTTATAAAGGAAATAGTAACATGAAAAATCTAGGTATTACAGTTACGATGAAAGTATGTCATGGATATAATACGAGGCATGTTAGAATATGAATATATAGGTGTGACATCATGAAGCATGTTCACCAATGATTAAGATAAGAGTAAGATCAAGAAAGAGATCATGAAAATCAAGTAAGATGGCAAGCGAGCTTGTCTGTGTCGTATCACCCGTCCGAGGTCGGGTTGGATTATAGTTTGAGTTGGAAATGGATTGGCCCCCCCAACCACACCATAGTTGCGCGCCCGGTATGAACACTTATGTAAGGGGCCCATAAACAAGATAAGTTAAGTTAAGATGTGAATCATGTTAAGGAAGTATAAAAAAGCATAATGAAGCATAAATGGCTCATGCATGATTAAGTATGTTATGCCATTATGTTATGACATGTTGAGAAGTTCTAAGTTTTGTTATGTGTTATATTGGTGTGTCGCGGGTTAATAAGTTGTACTTGCTGAGCAAAAGTTCACGTCTTACGTCTATGTTGTAGGTAAACAGCTTATGGGCAACAAGTGATGCAAGGATAGGGGAGCGTGGCGGAGCAACCGTGAAAAGTGGGAATACCGACCGTTACGCATTTTGTTTTATTTTATGAATATTTTATTTGACGTTAGAACATCGTTATCTTATTATTGTTCATATGCTTACCAAACACCGCTAGTTAATTATCTCACATATACGTATGTATGTTTGTATAAAAAAAAAATTCCGTTGAATTTACGCTAAGTTAACAAATACGTTATGTATGCATGTATGTACGGTAACGGCCTGTGTTAGGCGGGTCGTATCAGTATTGCTGGACTGCAGTCCAGAATTTATCTACACTTCACTGACAGCGTATAGGTTTTTCTTAGAACTTGAAACTACTTAATCCTCCTTGCTTCAAATTTATTCCTGATTATTCTAAAGTGATCCCAATCCTTATTCTCAATTCTACATCCGTAATGATGGTCGGCTGTAGTACAATTTTTATACTGCTTATTATACGGAAGTGCCATCTTAATCATGTCATAAATTATCCTGGTCATTCATTGGCCCAAACAAAATCATAAATCATGATTCTGCCTTTTTCACCATAAGGCCTCATACTTGACTTAATAAAATATCATTAAGTCTCCTAATACTAATTAGAACTCAAACATACTTTGATAATCAAATCAGATCATGAGCTTCATATTGACATACATTATATAGACTTAGATTTTCTTTGTATCTAAGGAAATCACAAGACCATAAAAGGTTGGGTTGTTACATATAAAATGGGTGTAGGGTTAAAACGGTAAAATGAGCCTTAATGAAATAATATGTCTCCTAGCTTAGAATTTTGAGTAAGTCTAAACTAAAAAACTTACGGGACATGAAAAGTAAATAAATAAATAAAAGCTGAGCTCATTGAAGTATTACTAGTAGTGATTCAGTTTGGTTTAAAACGAGTAACGGAAAAAGTTAAGTCGGCAACATAAGTTAACTACACCTACATAATTCAAAATGGAGACATGACAAATATGATTAAATAGACATCATATGTTAGTTTAATTAAAATGATTTGAATGATTCTCGGAGATACAATGGGAATTAATGATGGTGCATCAAACTCCATGTAACACCCGGAATTTTCATGGACTTGTGATTTTCTTATTCATAAGAAATTAGAAGTCCGTATGATGTGTTTATAAGATGTTTGATGGAAAATTATGAAGAACAATGTGAAATTCATAATTTTACTAGCAAATGTTAGATTTCTCATTGAATCGGCTAAAAGACCCAAAATAAAATACCAAGGTTAGCAAACGGCATTTTGAGTCGAAAAAGTACATGATTTTATGAAAGTCAACTTTGACCGAAAAAGTCAAAGTTTGACCAAGGATGGTCAACAGATTGACCATACAGTATGATGAAAGGCAGTATTGAAAAGAGACTGCGAACACATTTTTATGGTTAAGATAGTACGAATAAGCCTTAAAACCACCTAGAAAATCAAGCATACAGAGTTAGGATTAAGGGCAAAAAGGTCTCCGAAAAATAAGAAAGAAATTTTTACGGTCCGATTTTACACAGAAAAATTTTGGACCGAAGTACAGTATGAGAATACGGAGCACAGTATTGGAAATAATTGTGTAGCACAAAAAAATGGACAATTTTGGTGAACTAACCAAACAAGGCCCTTGTTTTTAAGGGTGATGACCTCATGTAGCTCTTAAGTGATGACCTCACAAAGGTGAACTAAGCATCGAAAAAACTTCTACAAAACTCTAGAGCCTTCCACCCTCCCTTGGCCGGCCACATACACCCCCCTCCTCTATAAATAGTTGAACCCAAAACCCATTTTTATTCACAAAACATAGCCAAACTCTTGCCAAATTGCTTCAGAAAATCCGTGGGTTTGAGGGAGAGAAAGAGAAGAGAAAAATCAAAAATTTTTGAAGGCTTTTGCTTGTAGAGTGCTCGGGTTTGCTAGGGAGAAACGGGAAAAAAATTGGGAAGTTGGAGACCCATTTTTGGGCTAGTGTGGCCGTGGGTCTGGGGGGGAAAGGAGAGGAAAAAGTTGAAAAATTTTGGGGGAAATCCTTGGTGAGTGTTCGGGTTTGAGTGGATCTACCAAGGAGCCAAGAAAAATTTTGGGTATCCCACCTAGAGCCAAAACCGTGAGCTAGAAGGAAGCCAAGGGAAGAAAGGGGATCTTGGAAATTTCCAAACCCTAACTTGGGTTTAAGGAATAGGAACCTGTTGATATATCACGAGGAACAATAACTCAAGAGCGTAGGACCTCAGGTAAGTACAAACTTCACCTGCAGTATGAAAGCTAGTAAATTATTTTCAAGTATGCGGTTTTTTTAAATACGCTACAACATGTTTGTGTTACGTGTTACGCAATGCCATGTTTAAATGTCATGCTTTACAAAAATGCTATGTTTGCATAAATGTTATGTTTACAAGATGCTATATATGCATAAATGTTATTTTTACAAAAATGCTATATATGCTATAATTGCAAAATGTCATGTTTTTAAAAGTGCTATGTTTGTACAAATGCCATGTTTTAGAAATGCCATGTTATGAATGAAGAGTAAGTTATGTTATGACATAGTGACATCATAAGGCATGTTCACTAAAGATAAACAACATGGTAAGAAAACACAAGTAAAGTGTCGTACCAACCTCCCATCAGGTGGAGGGTTTTTCATGTTCAAGTTCAAGTTTATGTTTTCCAGAATTGTTAGGGACCTTGCATTGCAACCCCTAACTTTAACTGGAGAGCGTGCAACCGGTACATACACAAGGGGCCCACATGTTAAAAGAAGATGATAAGTTCAAGTTAAAAATGGATGCATAAATGAACATAAATGGTTCATGCATATGTTATATGATGACTGTATGTTTTCAAGATGTTTTTAATAAAATTGGTTTGTGAGATAAAGTTTGTGCTTACTGGGCGAAAACTCATCAGATATATTCCATACTGCAGGTAAAGATAAAAGGCCTGTAGCTTTACTTGGTGGGCTTGGAGACGATACAGCAAGTGGAGGGCGGTGTGGGATACCACCACGCATATTTTTCCGCAATTCCTTAATTATGAAGTTTTTCAAGTATGTTTAAATGTCAAGTTACATTATGTATATATGTACTATTTTCAAGTCACGAATTCAAAACGAAGTTCAAGTTTTCAAGTTTCAAAAGAAGTTTTAAAAGTAAGAAAGAAAAAAAAATGAAAGAAAGAAAAAAAAATTTATTCTGAAATTTTCTACAAAGGTTAAGTGTTTTAAGACTAAGGTTTTTAAGTCAAGCCAGTAATGTAACGGTCCCCCATCCGCGTGGTCGGCCCTACGTGGGTGGTCGGGGTGTTACAGAGTTTGAGCACCTCTGTGATGCCCCGACCACCCACGTAGGTCCGACCACGCGAGTGGGGGACCGTCACATTACTTGCTTGACTTAAACCTTAGCTTAATCTTAAATACTTAGCTTTGTAGAAAATTTCAGAATAAAATAAATAGTACATACATACATAATGTAACTTGACATTTAAACATACTTGAAAAACTTCATAATTAAGGAATTGCGGAAAAATATGCGTAGTGGTATCCCACACCGCTATCCACTTGCTGCATCGTCTCCAAGCCCACCAAGTAAAGCTAGAGGCCTTTTATCTTTACCTGCAGTATGGAATATATCTGATGAGCTTTCGCCCAATAAGCACAAACTTGATCTCACAAACCAACTTTATTGAAAACATCTTGAAAACATACAGTCATCATATAACATATGCATGAACCATTTATATTCATTTATGCATCCATTTTTAACTTGAACTTATCATCTTCTTTTAACATGTGGGCCCCTTGTGTACGTATCGGTTGCGCGCTCTCCAGATAAAGTTAGGGGTTGCAATGCAAGGTCCCTAACAGTTCTGGGAAACATAAACTTGAACTTGAACATGAAAAACTCTCCACCTGATGGGAGGTTGGTACAACACTTTACTTGTGTTTTCTTACCATGTTGTTTATCTTTAGTGAACATGCCTTATGATGTCACTATGTCATAACATAACTTACTCTTCATTCATAACATGGCATTTCTAAAACATGACATTTGTACAAACATAGCACTTTTAAAAACATGACATTTTGCAATTATAGCATATATAGCATTTTTGTAAAAATAACATTTATGCATATATAGCATCTTGTAAACATAACATTTATACAAACATAGCATTTTTGTAAAGCATGACATTTAAACATGGCATTGCGTAACACATAACACAAACATGTTATAGCGTATTTAAAAAAACCACATACTTGAAAATAATTTACTAGCTTTCATACTGCAGGTGAGGTTTGTACTTACCTGAGGTCCTACGCTCTTGACTTATTGTTCCTCGTGATATATCAACAGGTTCCTATTCCTTAAACCCAAGTTAGGGTTTGGAAATTTCCAATATCCCCTTTCTTCCCCTGGCTTCCTTCTAGCTCACGGTTTTGGCTCTAAGTGGGATACCTAAAATTTTTCTTGGCTCCTTGGTGGATCCACTCAAACCCGAACACTCACCAAGGATTTCCCCCAAAATTTTTCAACTTTTTCCTCTCCTTCCCCCCCCCCCCAAACCTACGGCCACACTAGCCCAAAAATGGGTCTCCAACTTCCCAATTTTTTTCCTGTTTCTCCCTAGCAAACCCGAGCACTCTACAAGCGAAAGCCCTCAAAAATTTTTGATTTTTCTCTTCTCTTTCTCTCCCTCAAACCCACGGTTTTTCTGAAGCAATTTGGCAAGAGTTTGGCTATGTTTTGTGAATAAAAATGGGTTTTGGGTTCAACTATTTATAGAGGAGGGGGGGTGTATGTGGCCGGCCAAGGGAGGGTGGAAGGCTCTAGAGTTTTCTAGAAGTTTTTCCATGCTTAGTTCACCTTTGTGAGGTCATCACTTAAGAGCTACATGAGGTCATCACCCTTAAAAACAAGGGCCTTGTTTGGTTAGTTCACCAAAATTATCCATTTTTTTGTGCTACACAATTATTTCCAATACTGTGCTCCATATTCTCATATTGTATTTCGGTCCAAAATTTTTTTGTGTAAAATCAGACCGTAAAAATTTCTTTCTTATTTTTCGGAGACTTTTTTGCCCTTAATCCTAACTCGGTGTGCTTGATTTTCTAGGTGGTTTTAAGGCTTATTTGTACTATCTTGACCATAAAAATGTGTTCGCAGTCTCTTTTCAATACTGCCTTTCATCATACTGTATGGTCAACCTATTGATCATCCTTGGTCAAACTTTGACTTTTTCGGTCAAAATTGACTTTCATAAAATCATGTACTTTTTCGCCTTTTTCGACTCAAAATGCCGTTTGCTAACCTTGGTATTTTATTTTGGGTCTTTTAGCCGATTCAATGAGAAATCTAATATTTGCTAGTAAAATTATGAATTTCACATTGTTCTTCATAATTTTCCATCAAACATCTTATAAACACATCATATGGACTTCTAATTTCTTATGAATAAGGAAATCACAAGTCTATGAAAATTCCGGGTGTTACACTCCAACTAGAAAAACTCAAGTTAAAAGAAAAAAATCAATGGTGTCGTCACGACCCTGCACCAACATTAATATGGGAAATTACTGAAACCAATAGGTGGAACCAAAGAAGAACCTAGTCTATGTTTTCTCATCTAATATCCAAGAAGTCTAAAGTCATCGGGACTTAGTCTCATTTGACAAGCCATCGGAGAGGCTTAATTGCAATCTCACAATGGATGATAAGAGTTGTGATTGATCATTTTCTTCCTGTTATGTCACCGGGTGGTAATCAGAAATTGGAATATTTGAAGCACCAAAAGTAGAAATGATTGGAACGGTATGGGGCTTTATCAAATTCCCAATGAGCCTACTGCCTTGCTGAGAATTCCAATAAATCGTATAAAATCTCATTCTAATTAATGTGTCCGATTATGATAGGCAAATCACTTGTTTTCAACTTTTTTTTTTTTTGACTTCCAGGAAAAATAAAAAATGAGACCTACAGAAACATCCTCATTTTAAAAGGAGTAGATTTTCATGTATAGGAATGATAAGATTACATTACATTTTCTTACAACAATATAAGCATGTTCCAAGGTTTTAATGTATTTCATATAATGTATCACATTTAAAATATATATGTATATAATCTTTTTTTGAACAGATTCTACAAAAAAAAAAAAAAAAAAAAATTCTATTTAGAAACACGAATTACAAAAATAAATAAAAATCTGTCAACATCATTAAAAAAAAAAAAAAAAAAAACCTGAATTACAAAAAGTTACCTGTTTGTAACAATCTACAAGACATGTCATAAGCCACAAGAGTCACCTTCAAACTCTCTTGCATGCGCTTCCATGCACTCTCGAGATACAGACGATTTCCAGAGCTCATAGTTTCGCGCCCTAAATTTTGAGATATCATAACTTTCTCATCTTAAATCCAATTTGAACAATATATACACCGTTGGAAGGCTCCCGAAAAAAACTATAAAAGATGCCAATTTTGATTTTTTTTTTTTTCTTGCTGTAGAAAATTAATATGATTAACATTGAAAGTCCGCCACTGACTATGTTTGTCTAGAAATTTTCACGAGGATCATAGTTCATGTGCTATCCATTCAAATTTAACAAAATCGATCTTAAACAAATCCTTAAACGGTGAAGATCCATATTTTGTGAAGTTTAACCTAATTTCCTCAAAATATATATTTGGAACTCATCTCACCCAAAAAAATCGTAATATTTGCCAAAATATTTCAAATAATTGCATGAAAATACAACCCGTTTGAGATTCTCACCTCAAAAATTAAGTGGAAATCATTTTTCTATCATGTATTCATATTCTTTAAGGGTGAGATCCCCCTCTTTCTCCGCGGATCATTAAAATAAAAAAAGGCAAAAAGTTTGATTAATGAAGCATATTCTTTAAGTGTGTGTGTGTGTGTGTTTTTTTTTTTTTTTTATTAGATAGAATCTATTCTAAAATTGCTAATTATGCTTACACTTAAAAGCATCCAGATGGGGACAACTTTGTCATTTCTCAATTTGTTATTATTATATCTTTGTCTTTCCTTTGTGTTGTACGTGTGATAATGTTTGCTGCCAGTAGCTCGAACTTTAGATTCTTTATTATCATTAGATTCTTTATTATTAGAATTGCAACAAATATATATATATATATATATATATATATATATTATGAGATGCTAACTGTTGTTGTTCTTTTATTTGCTTTTAGATCAGAACCAATTAGTTCGAGCTTTACTTGTTTTGTTTTCACGTTACAAAATAATGAAGATATCGACGTTCCGGTCTCAATCACCCATGGTACGGGCACAATTTCCAATGAACTTCCGTTTGAGCTTCAAACTTTACATTTCAATGCTAATCATCAGACGAGTATATAGTTGCTATTAAAAGCTAAGCTGATCAAGCACTGTATAACGAAGGGTTTACTTTAGTGACTAACAAATTAATAAGGGAAAGTGACTTCGCTAAAAGACAAATGACGAATCCCTATAGTGCTAATTAAGTCTGGAGATGTAGTATATCATGAAGAAATTTTGAAGGATCACTACTTGGAAGTGAGCTATATGAACTCAGTAATCATATGCTAGCTCAAAAAGAGATGAAAATTATTGTTTTGAGCACTTAAAATTTAGCATAATTAGATACTTAATTTGAGGGAAAAAGTTAAACAAAGTGTCTGACGAGCAAAAAGACCTCTGATAAACTTAAAGCTTTTAAGGGGAACGGTTTTAAATTGAGCAACCTTTTTGTTTTGTTTTTTTTTTTTTTTTGACTTTTTGGTTTTTTCTATTTTTTTTTCTTTTTTGGTTGGTAGAAATTACTTTACGAGAATTTACGTTTGTTTTACTGATATATAACTTGTGAATTTAGCAACTGACAAGTTATTTTCCAAGCAAGAAAATAACGATCTGAGGGTTGTGATGTGATCTGTTAGTTTCTCTAGAGATAAAAATCAAACAGCTTCATCATATAGAGCTTTTTCTCTACTACATAAAGTACTTGTACTGTCAAAATATTATACTTTTGTGACATTTTAATCAAACAAATTTGAAAAAAATTCAAAAAGTAAGTATCATAGTAGATACAACGACGGCAATGAAAGCATAACAACTTTTTCAAAAGCCACAGAAATAATAATAATAATACAACAAAGGATGAAAACATGATTAGAAACGACTAAATTCTTAAAAGACAATAAATTACAAAGGAATACATGACAATAAAAACTGAAAAGACCATAAGAACAATGAATGACAGTTTCAAGAAAAAAGGACGACACACGATAAGAAAATGGGGGGTCTATTGCTACCCTTTAGTCCACTTTTCTCAAACCTTTTTTTAAACCAACTACCAATTAAATCTTATTACTCGTTACACCTCTCTAATTTTTCCAAAAATGTCCTTATAATTCAGTTATACTTTTTTTTTTCTTTTTTTTTTTTTACCCACAAATCAATAAGTTATCTTTTTTTTTTTCCTTTTCTAAAACAATCTTTTTTCTTTTTTGTCAATTCTTGTAACTTCTATTATTGTTCATCTTCATATTCATCTTCATCTTTTTTTCCCCCTCCATGCCAAGGCATAAAAGAAATTTCAAAATTGTTAAACTAAAAAGAAAAATCGTCCTCGAAATGACTCGTCAAAAATATATTCTTTCGAATAAAATAAAATCAGCCTTCCAATTTTTAACTTAAAGCACCAGAAGGACATAGACAAATAAACAAAATTTAAATTTAAAAGACGTCAAGCAAAGTGCTGAAGCAGTTCGCTTACGGACTATCAATCCTTATGTAACTTTTCCATCTTCCTGGCCAATGCCGGAATTCAAACATACAACTCTTAAGGTTCGTTTTTCTTGGTTATATATAACTACTTTCGGGAGGGAAAAAAACCGACAAACAATGACATGATATTTTTGAGAAATAATTTCCTTACGGTTGTGTTCGCGATTAACTAGTGTATATAAACCTACGCAAGTGCACGTAATCGCACAAGTAATATAGAAAGTGAGTAAAGTATCGTCTCCACAGGGATTGATTCACTAAAATAAATTGTAAAAGAACAAGCACAAATTAAATTGAGTGTGGAAATGAAAATTAGGAAAAAATGCAATAAACAAGAAAAATAAAAGTGGGTATGATAAAAAGGCACTAAAATAGTCAAAAAGAACAATATTCAATCAAGAAGTTGTAATCAAGAATTTGAATTAAACTAGGATTGCCAAATCCCCCTCCATTGCAAGTCAAACCCGAATGCTGTAGGAAATGCTGCAGCAAAACCTGTCCTGTTAACCGAAATTCGATTTTCATCATAAAATTCTTCCGAATTTAGTATGACTAAAAGTTATTAAACCTTTTTCAACATATTCCTATGTGAATCTAGTTCTCATAACACAATTTCAAGCATCAATTTCACTGGGTTATACAAGGCAAACAATATATTCCTATATCATTCACAAATCAATATAAACTTAGAAAGCATATTGAACTTGCATCATCTAAGTTATTTCTAGCTTAACTTAACCTTTCCAGAATTAAACAAGCCTAGTTCCCTATATATTGATGGCCAATCAACAATAGAAATAATCATTCAAACACTCAGATGAACAGGAAAATTTCGCCCAACATTTCAAAAAAAAAACCTTCAGATCATCCTCACAATTTCAGGTTCATCAACAATCCTAGCTAAAGAAAATTAGCTCATGTTTCGGAGTACAAAATCAAAAGGAAAAACGTCATCCATTGTTCAACAGAGAAATGAAAATCAGAAAACAAAATAATCGAAGCAAGAGTACGAAGAAATGAAAACTCCAAAATGGCTAAGATGGGTCTTCGTCTCCTTTCTCCTTCCTAGCTTGCTCTCCAAAAATGGCGCACAAAAATGGACGAAAACTCTCAGCCCAACTCTCTCTCTCTCGCCCAATATTTTCGTCTCCTCTTTTCTCTTGATTTTCGCTCTTTTTCTCTTCTTTTTCTCTGGTTTTTCGCTCTTTTTTCTCTTCTTTTTCTCTGGTTTTTCGCCCCCTGTTCTTCCTTTTTCCTTTTTCTCTGTTTTCTTTCGACCTCCCTTCTTGCTTGCGGCTGCCTCCCTTCCATCCTCAAAATAATACCCTTTAGGGCAACAAAACCAGCCCACGTGTGAAGCTACCCAGCTGAAGAAAAAGAAGTGGCCCCCACCATATGAGCTGTCAACTTTTCTTTTACTTAATCAGAAAAAAATTCGCCAGCTGGACAACTTTGCTGCAGAAATTGCTGCAGCATTTCGCTGAGTCTTCACTGCTTCTGCTACAAAATGCTGTAAGGAATGCTGTAGCATTTTCTACAGCATTTTCGGTTTAAGCTCTCCTACAAGTCAGAATAGAATTAAAACGCACGTCAAAAAGCCGTCAAATGATCCTACTTTTTCTTCCCATTATCCATGATTTCACCAAACAAAACCCAAGACAAAAGAAAAGACATACAAACCTAAAACAAGGGAAAAACATGCTAATAAAAACACAAATACTCACAAAACCAAGTTCAACCAAGTCTAAAAGTGCCTAAGATAACTCTAATTTCTAGAGTTATCACACCCCCAAACTTAAAACATTGCTCGCCCCCGAGCAATGCCAAAATAAACTCACAAATCACAATACACACAAAGAAAATGCAAAACACATACAGGAAAAATGCTCAAGCTGCTAAACAAGTTGAGTCTCCATTCTCAAAAGAGCTTCTTAATTTCCAACTCATTTCAAGATTCAGCTTTCATTAAATATCAGTTCTATCTTTTATAAACTTGCTCCCAAGTGAGGTTCCTCTATAGATGCGTGTGTGCAAGACTATATCTAAGCATCTTCAGATCACCTATGTCCCTCCTATCACGATCGTCAAGCTTAGTTTATAATCTAGCAGGCTGGATTCATGACTTCCTTTCTACTATCATTAGCTGGGTAAAATCTAAGGATATACATATTCCACTGCTTGTTGAGCTGGGTGCATGTGTATGCATACATTAATTTATTAAATCATAACTTTCTTTTCTATTTTTTTTTTTTTTCGTTGTTTTTTTTTTTTGTTTTTTTTTAAATTCGTCATGTCACCTTTACCTTTTTACGCGAATGCCAACATTGGTGATGAAGACACCCGGTTACTCAGCAACGTCACACTTCAGAATTGCTATAGCAAACTCATATTATGAACCACTGTTTGACGCAAAAGTACACATGGGGCTCATGTTACTCCTGGTTACTAGGCAGCTCAAAATAGCGGAGTTCTTTATTCATAGCTTTTTTTTTTTTTTTTTTTTTTTTTTTTTTTTTTTACACCCAACTCTATACATGAAAAGCACACCAACTATTCCCAGTCTATTTCACTTTCTAAAGCTTCGCCTCACGGGTTTAATACAACCTATTCTCAAATTCTAAATTCTCTCGATGACTTTGGAGTTTCCTAGGCTTTCCTCAGAAATACAAAGATATAGTCTATTGTGGAAAAAGAAGTAGTCTCACTCAAAGAGCAACTAGATAAAAGACATTACCTACACCCAACTCAAGCTTAATCAATCCACAAGCTGACAATTCTCAAAACTCTAGTGATCTTCACCGAACATCATCAAATCAACAACTCAGCAGCTAAAATAGAGCAATTTCAAACAAATAACATAAAGACACACAGGAATTTTTTTTTTTTTTTAATGTATATATAAACATAAACAACACCACAAACTGACTAAACAACATAAATAACACAAACAAGAGAAACGACACATAAACAAAGAAATAACACAAAAACAACAAAAGCTAACCACATAAACAACAAACAACAAGAGAAACATAGAACACACCCAACTGAATAAAACAAAAACAAAGCTAAATAACTCCCCCAAACTTAAATGAAGCAGTGTCCTCACTGCTTTGAACAAAATAACATGACACAAAAACAACACAAAACAGAACAAGCACGAAGTCATGTACAAAAAATAACGAAGAAAAAGTTTGGACTTCCCTGAAGGAATGGCGGATGGAGCGCTGCTTCAATCATCGGACTCGTCTGCCTCCTCTTCCTCACCCTCATCGGATGCGACATCAGCAGCCATGGCCTCAAGCACAATATCCGGGAATTCGGGAAATTGAAAGATAGGCTTTGTGAAGTTTTTCTGTAAGGATTTCTTCAAAGCAATATCTCTTTGCTTGGCATAGGCCCAGAATTTCTGCTGCTGCGCATGCATGTGCTGCAGCATCTCCATCGTCTGATACTGCTGAACCTCAGCGAGGCTCATCCGCTGCTCGAGCATTCTCATGGAGAGGGCGATGTCGGCTTGAGGTGGAGCTTGGCTGCTTGATGCAGCAGCGGGTTCGGTCGGATACGCCGGAGGAGCTTGACCCTCAGCCTCCCCTTGATCGTGCGGCTGCTGTGACGGAGGCGCGGCCACTGTACCTCTCAGCAATCTAGATATGGTAGTATTGATAATCGCGCCCTTGGAAGATAATAGCCGCTCCTCGGCGTCGAACATGGGCACACCATGCTGAGCACAGAGGCTAGTGATGAGCGACGGGAACCAAAGGCTACCACATTTCTTAGCGGCACACGCTCCGAGCTTTTTGAAAATAAGGCTGCCCACGTCGATAGGCCGCCCTGACACGATGGAGTCTAGGAGGAGAATCCGACTTTTGGAGACCGTTTGGCCGTGCGTGGATGGCATGAGGCGCGTCTTCAAGAAGTGATACCAAACCCTACATTGAGGTGTAAGGCTGGTCCTGTGGACGGTTAATTTCCCTTGAGACGACACCGTCCAAGTAGTTCCGGCCACACATACGTTCTCCAACGCGATCTCCAACCAGTCACTTGGGGCTCTAGCAGCATACTCGGAATGAAGCTCTTCCACATCACCAAGGCCGTAGAAGTGGTTAATGATGTCCTCATCGATCGGTACGTCCACACCACGAACATACACAGTTCGCTGCCCTTCCCCTGCGAAGTGGGCGTAAAATTCCTTGACAACAGGAACTACCGCGTCGCCGGGATGGGCACAAAACTGCCTCCAATTGTGCTTGGCGATGACCGTGTGGATATAATCTTCATACCCCATTGTGGGTGTGTCCTGCAAACGAAATCCTTTTTCCGCACATAAGGTTCGGTCAGAAATCTGAGTTTGATACCTGTGTTGATCTGCTGCCGTTCGAAATGTACGGTAACTTGTGGAGGCGCTCGGTGGTTGGTGGCCCGTTTGCTTGCGCGCTAGTTTCTTCGTGCGAGGCATTGTCGCAAGCTTCAGTTCGTCTTCGAGGGAGAACGGGTTCTGTTCTTTGTGTATGGAGAAGACACGGCCTTCTGCTTCTTCTTCTTCTTTTTTTCTCTTTTTTTTTTTTTTTTTTTTTTTTTTTTTTTGAACAGGAAAATATCGAATAGATATATTATACTATATATATTTATTATATACTATATATATATATATAAATTTTTTTTTTTTTTTTTCAAATGAACAAAAATGGCATAATAATGCTAATGGAGAGGGGGATCGGTGGCCGAAGTTATAAAGGAGGGGGATGGTTGTCTGGGTCGGAGAGAATGGTGGAAATGCGGAGTAGTGGAGGCTGTGAGTCGGTGGAAAGGGGATCTGTGGATGCGAAGGGGATGGGTGGCTGCGTGAGGGTGGAAGCACGGGCGGAGAGAATGGGGGAAATGGGGAGAAACTGACCTGGCGACGGCAATGGTGCGGGTTGCGTGGTGGATGTGGTGGATGCGCGGCTGGTTTCGGAAGTGGCTCGGTGGTTGGTGGGAAGAAGCGCTGGCGCGGGGGTGAAATGGGAGGAATGCGGAGCAGAGGCGCGGACGGTGGAAGTGTTGGGATGTTGGGGAAGTGGTGACGGCTGAAATGGCGGTGAATATGGTGGATGGCTGACGGCGCAGGGGAGAATAGGGAAAAATGGTGAAATAGGTGCAGGGGAGGAATTTATGGGACTCGGGTGGAGAGAATGGGAGCTGCTCTGTCAAAATGGCGTGGGTTGGTGGCTCGGCGAGGTCTGTAGGAATCTATGGAGGCGTTGGCTGCTGGCTGTTTTCGGATGGAAGCGACGGCGCAGGGGAGGTCTGTGGAAGGCAAAGAACACAAAAAGGTTTAGGGCTGCAGAAAGAAGAGAAACGACAACAAAATATGTATATGAATATATGTAAATTCTACTATTAACTACTATTAATCTATATGTATACGCATATATATGTATTTATATAATATAATATATATATTTGATATATATATAAATATATGTGCTATAATATAAAGACCGAAAATACAAAAAAAAGGCAATATATTATATATAATATATATTATGTATATATATATATATATATTTTTTTTTTTTTTTTTTTTTGAAGAAGCCCTTTGCTGTAGCATTCCCTGCAGCATTTCTACACAGAGGCTCTGCCCAACTTTGCTGCGAGTTTTGCTGTAGCAATTCCTGCAGCATTCTTATACAGATTCTCTGCCCAACTTTGCTGCGAGTTTTGCTGTAGCAATTCCTGCAGCATTCTTATACAGATTCTCTGCCCAACTTTGCTGCGAGTTTTTGCTGTAGCAATTCCTGCAGCATTTCTACACAGAGTCTCTGCCCAACTTTGCTGCGAGTTTTTGCTGTAGCATTCCCTGCAGCATTCTTATACAGAGTCTCTTTAAGGCATAATCCTGGGCCAATTTCTGCATAGAAAAATTTCATGAACTCAGCTAAAATTTCTTCACAACCCTAAAAACAACGACTTAAACAAAAAGACATGAACCAAAATAAAATAAAACAAAATGAAAATAATTGGGTTGCCTCCCAAGAGCGCTTGTTTTTAAGTCATCAGCCTGACTACTTCCCTATTTCAAGCGTCTTTAAGAGTGATGGAAGACTTGGAACGCTCCACAGGACTTCCCCAATAGTGCTTGACTCGCTGACCATTTACTAAAAATTTCCTTCCTGTTGGATCATCTTGTAGTTCTACCGCTCCGTGAGGAGAAACCGAAGAGATTGTGAATGGGCCAGACCACCGAGACTTCAATTTCCCAGGAAAAAACTTTAATCTTGAATTGAACAATAGAACTTGTTGCCCTGGTTCAAATGTCCTGTTGATGATCCTCCTGTCATGCCAACGCTTGACTTTTTCCTTGTAGAGCTTGGCGTTCTCATAAGCTTGCAATCGGAATTCATCAAGCTCATTAAGCTGCATCAACCTCTTTTCTCCCGCAGCACTCATGTCCATATTCAACTGCTGAAGTGCCCAATATTGCCTTGTGCTCCAACTCCAGAGGCAAATGACATGCTTTCCCGAACACAAGTTGATACGGTGACATTCCAATGGGAGTCTTAAAGGCAGTTCTATAGGCCCATAATGCATCTTCCAACCTCTTGGACCAATCCTTTCTTGTTGGACATACCGTTTTCTCCAAAATGGCTTTGATTTGCTTGTTCGAAGTTTCCGCTTGCCCATTAGTCTGCGGGTGATACGCCGTAGCTACCTTGTGACGGACATTGTACTTTGCCAACAACGCTTCAAAGTGCTTGCTACAGAAATGTGTCCCTTCGTCACTGATCACTGCCCTTGGTGTACCAAACCTTGTGAAAATTTGCTTCTTCATGAATTGGACCACCACCTTTGAATCATTGGTTGGTAGGGCGGTAGCTTCTACCCACTTGGAAACATAATCAACTGCCACTAGTATGTATAGATTGCCAAAAGAAGGAACAAAAGGGCCCATAAAATCGATTCCCCACACATCAAACAACTCTACCTCAAGAATGTTGGTCAATGGCATTTCATGTCGTCTTGAGATACTACCAACCCGTTGACATCTATCACATCGTAACACAAAATTCCGAGCATCTCGAAACAAGCTTGGCCAATAAAATCCAGATTGCAAGACTTTCGCCGCTGTCTTGTCGCTTTGAAAATGACCTCCATATGGGGAATTATGGCAATGTTGCAGCACCTGTTCGACTTCTTCCTCCGGTATACACCGTCGCAAAATCTGATCAGCACATTTTCTAAACAAGTATGGTTCATCCCAGAAGTAGAATTTCACCTCATGCAAAAACTTCTTCTTTTGTTGACCGTTTAAATCAGGAGGTAGCAGCCCACTCACTAAGTAGTTGACCAAGTCAGCATACCAAGGCCATGGAGTAGTAGCTCTAGTGACAACCAATAGCTGCTCATCCGGAAACACTTCGTTGATAACTTCTGAATCGGTGCTCTTCTCAACTTTCTCCAATCGAGACAAATGATCAGCCACTTGATTCTCTGTTCCTTTCCTATCTTTGATATCGAGGTCAAACTCTTGAAGTAGAAGCACCCATCTAATCAACCTTGGCTTAGCATCCTTCTTCTCTATCAAGTACTTGATGGCTGAATGGTCTGTGAAAACCGTTACCTTTGCTCCTATCAGATAGGCTCGAAACTTGTCAAATGCAAAGACAACAGCCAACAACTCCTTCTCGGTCACCGTGTAGTTCAATTGAGCTCCTGAAAGAGTCTTGCTAGAATAGTAAATGGGATGAAATACCTTGCTTTTGCGCTGCCCTAGAACAGCCCCCACAGCCCAATCGCTTGCATCACACATTACTTCAAACGGTATCGACCAATCCGGTGCTACAATGATTGGCGCTGAGATAAGCTTCCGTTTTAACTCCGAAAAGGCTGACAAACATGCTTCGTCAAAGTTGAATTGGCTGTCTTTCTCCAATAGGCTGCAAAGAGGCTTAGAAATCTTGGAGAAATCCTTGATAAATCTTCTGTAAAACCCTGCATGTCCAAGAAAGCTCCGAATCCCTTTCACATTTGATGGTGGAGGAAGCTTTTCTATTACGGCAATCTTGGCTTTATCAACTTCAAGGCCATTCTTTGAAACTCGGTGTCCCAACACTATGCCCTCGTTGACCATGAAATGACATTTCTCCCAATTTAGGACTAGATTGGTCTCTTCACATCGCTGCAAAACCTTTGCCAAATTAGTGAGGCAATCTTCAAAACTTTCTCCAAAGACTGAGAAATCATCCATAAACACCTCTACAAATTGCTCCACCATATTAGTAAAAATCGCCATCATGCATCGCTGAAAAGTAGCAGGAGCATTGCAAAGACCGAATGGCATCCGTCTAAAAGCAAATGTACCGAACGGGCAGGTGAATGTGGTCTTGTGTTGATCCTCGGGAGCTATTGCAATCTGATTATATCCAGAATACCCATCCAAGAAACAGTAGTACTCCTTCCCAGCTAATCTATCAAGCATCTGATCAATGAAGGGAAGTGGGAAATGATCCTTCCTTGTGGCCTTGTTTAGCTTCCGGTAATCCATGCAAATCCGCCAACCTGTTACTGTCCTTGTGGGAATCAATTCGTTGTTGTCGTTCTCCACAACAGTAATTCCTCCTTTCTTAGGAACACACTGAACGGGCTAACCCACGAACTATCGGAAATTGGGTAAATTATCCCTGCATCCAACCACTTAATGATCTCCTTCTTGACTACCTCCTTCATGATCGGATTCATTCGCCGCTGACCTTCTATAGACCCTTGCTTATCATCCTCCAAGAGAATCTTGTGCATACAAAATGAGGGACTTATACCCTTTATATCTGCTATTGTCCACCCGATGGCACCTTGGAATTCCCTTAAAATGCCAAGCAACCTCTCCTCCTGATCTTTGGTCAACTCAGCCGAAATGATCACCGGAAGAGTTGAAGATTCTCCCAAATATGCATATCTCAGGTGAGGTGGTAAAGGCTTCAATTCTAGGACTGGTGGCTCTTCTCTTGATGACTTGGGGGGTTGGTGTTCACGGTCGGCCAAATCAAGTGACTCAAACTTCCTTGGAGGTCTAGGTATAATGGTATTGGCATTTAACCAAGCTAGCTGCTCAACAACTTCATTTTCCACTTCAACTGATTCTAAAGACGAGGAAAGTTGCACTAACTCCGAATGGTCACTCGTTTCAAGCTCTTCAGCCACTAAAGAATCAATGACAGATATAGAAGAGCACTCCTCCATCTCATTAGGAAACTTCATTGCCTTGAACACATTGAAAGTCACCTGCTCATCTTGCACCCTCATAGTCAACTCGCCTTTTTGCACATCAATCAAAGTGCGGCCTGTAGCAAGAAATGGTCTTCCCAAGATAATCGGCACTTCTCGATCCGCTTCATAGTCAAGGATGATGAAATCCGCAGGAAAAATGAATTTGTCGACCTTTACAAGAACATCCTCTATCTTTCCTTCGGGAAGAGCAATAGACCTATCCGCAAGCTGCAAAGATACTGTAGTGGGACGAGCTTCTCCGATTCCCAACTTCTTGAAGATAGACATTGGCATCAAGTTAATACTTGCTCCCAAGTCACACAAGGCCTTACCAAAGTAGTGGGCTCCAATTGAACATGGGATTGTGAAACTCCCCGGGTCCTTCAACTTAGGAGGGAGTTTGTTCTGCAAAATAGCACTACATTCTTCCGTCAAAGCCACAGTCTCAAATTCCCCAAGTCGACGCTTCTTAGTGACCAAGTCTTTCATGAACTTGGCATAATGAGGCATTTGCTCCAAGGCTTCCACAAGAGGTATGTTGATGTGAAGCTGCTTCAAGACATCCAGAAATTTGCGAAATTGACCATCCTTTTGCTGCTTTTGAAACCGCTGAGGAAATGGTGGAGGAGGTCGAGTTTCGCTGCTCCTTGCTGCTTCAGAATGCTGCGAAAATGCTGTAGCATTTTCTGCAGCAAAATCTGCTGATTGATTTTTCACCAGAATTTCTTCTTGTTGAGGCTGATCATCTTTTTCTTGGATTGAAGAGGGCTCGATCCGTACAGCTTTTGGCTTTTCACTTCTCTCAACTTCCCTTCCATTCCTTAATACGATTGCCTTGCAATGCTCCTTCCCGTCCCTCCTTGGATCTTCTGTATTACTTGGGAGAGAACCCGGCGGTCTAACATTCAAGGCGTTTGCAATCTGCCCAATTTGATTCTCCAAGGTCCTCAATGTTGCATCATGACTTTGAACTCTAGCATCATTCTTCGCTATATACTCCTTGATCAAATTCTCCAATGAGCTAGATGAGTCCATAGCTTGTGTTCTTGGTTGCTGAGATGGAAAACCCGGTGGGTGAGAAGGTCGATGATGATGAGAGTTTGCTCCACTAGAACCGGCCCCTTGATTACTCCATGAAAAGTTGGGGTGTTGTCTCAACCCTTGGTTGTAAGGTGCCGAATAAGGGTTGTTCCGGTTGAAATTACCTACATAGCAAGCAGAAACTGGATTAGATGGACAATCCTCATATAAGTGTCCCTCTCCGCAATAGACACAAGTGGCGCCAACAGATTGCACAGAATTAACCCCCGCCGACATGTTCATATTCTTGATCATATTAGTCAGACTCGACACTTGGGCGGAAAGTGCGGTGATAGCATCTACTTCATGAAGTCCCGCTGCCTTCCGAGCATTGAGCCTCTCGGTGGGCCACTGATAATTGTTGGTAGCCATCCTCTCCAAAATCTCATAAGCTTCGTTGTACGATTTAGCCAAAAGAGCACCATTAGCCGCCGCATCAACAATAGTACGTGTTTGCCCATTGAGCCCATTGTAGAAAGTTTCCATCTGAATCCAATGGGGAATCCCATGGTGAGGGCATTTTCGCAGCAGCTCCTTGAATCTCTCCCATGCCTCGTACAAAGATTCTCCCTCTGATTGTTGGAATGAGGTAATGTCGTTTCTGAGCTTGGCATTCTTGGTCGGAGGAAAGTACTTCATGAGGAATTTTTCAGCCAAGTCATTCCATGTTGCGATTGAATCCGGCGGCAATGAATTAAGCCATGATCGAGCTCGATCCCTCAAGGAATAAGGGAACAGTTTCAGCCTCAATGCTTCATCAGACACCCCTGGTAGCTTGAAAGAATCACACACTTCCATGAATAGCCGAAGGTGCATGTGAGGATCCTCAGTTGCCATTCCACTGAATTGGCCTACGGTTTGCAACATTTGGAACATAACCGGCTTGAGTTCAAACTGTGGCGCTTGTATTTCTGGCCGAATGATACCAGGATTGAGCCCATGTAAAATGGGTACAGCATACTCCCGAATGGCCCTGTCTCTATCATCCAACAAAGCAGGTTGAGGCAATAGATTATTAACATCCACTTGCTGCCCATCATTAGCCATATTGACAGCCACTCTTTCTTGTATTTCTTCCACTCCTGCTAGACCTTGTTGCTCCCTTCTCCTTACTCGAAATGTTCTTTCAATTTCAGGGTCCAAGGGCATCAACTCTTGATTTCGCTGATTGTTCATGTAGAGAAAGAAAGCCCCTGAAAATAAAAACACTCAACTAATAAGAAAATGCAAAAACAAAAACTAAACAAATTAACTTTCACAACTATTTTAACGCTTTCAATCCCCGGCAACGGCGCCAAAAACTTGTTCGCGATTAACTAGTGTATATAAACCTACGCAAGTGCACGTAATCGCACAAGTAATATAGAAAGTGAGTAAAGTATCGTCTCCACAGGGATTGATTCACTAAAATAAATTGTAAAAGAACAAGCACAAATTAAATTGAGTGTGGAAATGAAAATTAGGAAAAAATGCAATAAACAAGCAAAATAAAAGTGGGTATGATAAAAAGGCACTAAAATAGTCAAAAAGAACAATATTCAATCAAGAAGTTGTAATCAAGAATTTGAATTAAACTAGGATTGCCAAATCCCCCTCCATTGCAAGTCAAACCCGAATGCTGTAGGAAATGCTGCAGCAAAACCTGTCCTGTTAACCGAAATTCGATTTTCATCATAAAATTCTTCCGAATTTAGTATGACTAAAAGTTATTAAACCTTTTTCAACATATTCCTATGTGAATCTAGTTCTCATAACACAATTTCAAGCATCAATTTCACTGGGTTATACAAGGCAAACAATATATTCCTATATCATTCACAAATCAATATAAACTTAGAAAGCATATTGAACTTGCATCATCTAAGTTATTTCTAGCTTAACTTAACCTTTCCAGAATTAAACAAGCCTAGTTCCCTATATATTGATGGCCAATCAACAATAGAAATAATCATTCAAACACTCAGATGAACAGGAAAATTTCGCCCAACATTTCAAAAAAAAAACCTTCAGATCATCCTCACAATTTCAGGTTCATCAACAATCCTAGCTAAAGAAAATTAGCTCATGTTTCGGAGTACAAAATCAAAAGGAAAAACGTCATCCATTGTTCAACAGAGAAATGAAAATCAGAAAACAAAATAATCGAAGCAAGAGTACGAAGAAATGAAAACTCCAAAATGGCTAAGATGGGTCTTCGTCTCCTTTCTCCTTCCTAGCTTGCTCTCCAAAAATGGCGCACAAAAAATGGACGAAAACTCTCAGCCCAACTCTCTCTCTCTCGCCCAATATTTTCGTCTCCTCTTTTCTCTTGATTTTCGCTCTTTTTTCTCTTCTTTTTCTCTGGTTTTTCGCTCTTTTTTCTCTTCTTTTTCTCTGGTTTTTCGCCCCCTGTTCTTCCTCTTTCCTTTTTCTCTGTTTTCTTTCGACCTCCCTTCTTGCTTGCGGCTGCCTCCCTTCCATCCTCAAAATAATACCCTTTAGGGCAACAAAACCAGCCCACGTGTGAAGCTACCCAGCTGAAGAAAAAGAAGTGGCCCCCACCATATGAGCTGTCAACTTTTCTTTTACTTAATCAGAAAAAAATTCGCCAGCTGGACAACTTTGCTGCAGAAATTGCTGCAGCATTTCGCTGAGTCTTCACTGCTTCTGCTACAAAATGCTGTAAGGAATGCTGTAGCATTTTCTACAGCATTTTCGGTTTAAGCTCTCCTACAAGTCAGAATAGAATTAAAACGCACGTCAAAAAGCCGTCAAATGATCCTACTTTTTCTTCCCATTATCCATGATTTCACCAAACAAAACCCAAGACAAAAGAAAAGACATACAAACCTAAAACAAGGGAAAAACATGCTAATAAAAACACAAATACTCACAAAACCAAGTTCAACCAAGTCTAAAAGTGCCTAAGATAACTCTAATTTCTAGAGTTATCAGGTTGTCTTTATGAGAAGTTGTCTATTTTTTTTTATCAATATTAAATTAGATTTTTCTGTTTATGCATGTTGTTTAGTATTTCTTTGATTAATATTAAATTGATTTTACTGTTTATCTGTGTTGGATTTAAAAGGTGTCGTACTATTATGATATATAATTGTTAGGGTGACATGTGTGAAAGTATCTTTATAGTAATTTTTGTTCTTAAATATAAATTTATTTAAGGGTATTTCAGTAATAAGAAGAAAATATGAAAAAGAGGACTATGATGAACAAATAAAGGGTGTCACTGAGAAAATTAAAAGGAACAATATGAACGACTAAAAAAATGAGAAAACGTCATTAAATAGAAAACTACATAAAGAAATCGGAAGTAATAAAACGAAAACAAGAAATCCCGGACAAAATAAATAAATAAAAATGAATAAATCTACCTTCCACGAAAATTAATTTCGTGTGTATCGGTGGCTTTTGGTAAATTATTAGAAACTATTTTTAGAATTTTGTTTGTAACATTTGAGTAGGATTTTGATTTTAAAATTAATTCTTCAAACATGTTCCCAAATTAAACATCTTTTATTGAATCCTATTTATCAATTAGGTTATTTTTTCTCGTCTTCTTTCAATAAATGCGGCTACATTTTAATAGATTTATTTTAGTTGAAAAAATTGCTATTATTAATTAGTGCCCATTGAAATATAATATCTTCGTCTGTGACAGCCATAATATCATATGTCTCGGTAGAAAGGATCATGAAGACTGAAAATAATAATAATAAAGACAATATTATTCATGAAGCAATAAAATGTGGTAGTCCCTTTCAAAATAATAATTTACTTGGCTAGCTAGCTGATTCGCTGCATGGTGGATTAATATATATTACATTGGTGTTTGTTGTACCTGCTGGTAAATTTGTGTTACAAAGTATAGCACATGTCAAATTTAGTACAAAAAAGAGAATTGCATTCTGGAGTAATATTCCTAAAAAGATGGGCATTAATCACGTACAGTAGCGTAGTTAGGATTTTGATTCAAGAGGGGCATGAATTAAGAACGTAAAAAATTTTTAAAACCCTTAAAACACCAAATCTTAATACAATGTATTACAGTTTGTTGAAAATTTTCTGCATGATTGTAACTTTTTTAAAAGAAGTTTATTTTTTTTCTTGATCTATTATTCTCTTGCATGCTTAATTTGAAAGGAAAAAAAAAAAATTAAGTGCAACCTTTTTAAAAAGAGATTTTAATCGGACAGATTAGACTAAAGAGAAATATAAGAAAATGAAAGGAAAAAAAAAGTTTTATTACTTCAATATTGGAGAATGAGAGGGAAAAAAAAGGCATTAATGAGAAAAATAGTAGTTGAAGGGACTATACTAAAAACAAAAAACCCCCTTAAGGATGAATACATTGGAGAAATATTATTTTAATAGTAAATTAGAGACAAAAGATTTCGATTAGACCCATTTAAAAGTATAATATTTAAAGGGAAAAAAAAAAACAGAAAAGATTACACATATCTAAAAAATATTTACAAATTACACTAACACGGGTGTGTATATATATATCACAAGGTCTAAAAGCATAAAATACTAAAATAATACTACTAATAATACCACCTGGCTCCGCCAGTGTTTACCTATACTATGATTTAAGACCATGCTCAGTGTAAATACTCATACTAGTACCAAATGCTTTATTTATTGTTAAAAGTCATGTGAATGTTCATATATATATATATGTGTGTGTGTGTGTGTGTGTGTGTGTGTGTGTCATCTCCGACTATGTGCTTCAAAGCAAATTTGGCAATGAAATTAAGCAGAGTTCATAATTTTTGCAGCATCAAATCCATGATGTGAATGAAACTGAGTACATTTTTTTATTTGAATTGGATCAAACAACTTCCTTTACATTGATGGACCACGAGATTCTTACATAGACTATGAAGAACGGAAGTGGGATGACACCAAGACTTCCCTTATTTTAATTATTACAAAAAAAAAAAAAAATCACACCATCAGCGCCTCTTGCAACCATACCATTGTCGTGGTCTCATGCCCTTACCTCATTATGGTGGCCTGTCGCCATGAGCTTCCATTGTCGTTCCTCGGATCTTGTGTTACCTTTTCCTTGGGTCAAGTTTTTTTGTGTGTCGGTGGTTTTTGTAGGCTTTAGGGATTTAATATAGATTTTATTTTACAAATTTGGTAAATTGGAAATTATGTTTAGAATTTTTGTTTGGAATATTTGTGTAGGATCTTTACAAGTAACTTGTTTGTTTAGACATAATTTTTTTGGACATTACGAATTTATTCATAAATTCGGCAAACTATTTTAAATTATGTTTAGGAGACTACCCTTTCTATTTTTGAAGTAAGAAAACCATTTTGGCCAAAACTATTTTTTTAAACTTGTTTTACGATTTTGTAGCAAGATTTTCAAGGAGTCACGCACATATTTTCCTCGATATATAGTTAAAAAGATGTCCCGTTTAACATTGACTCCCGGTTTTACAATTGTTTTCAAATGGTCAAGCTTTTGGATATACAACATTTAAAATCTGCTGTAGAAAAAAAATGCATTTTGTTTTTTATAGTGCCTCATGCATGGATGGAGCTACCTGCCCCACTATATATTTTTTTTGACTTTTCTTGTGTGTCCTCACTAATATACTTTTTCTTCAATATATCTCCAACTGAAATATTTTTAACGTATCCTATTCAACATATATTTTATTTTTTGCTGAATTATATAACATTTTGCTGTTTTTCTCCTTTGCTTTTTATAAATCCTAGCTGCATGCCCTTTTTTAACTCCATCCACGTAAAAGATTCAGTTCAGTGAAATTTTTTTTATTTTTTATTCTTGTTACTACCCGTGACATAAATATATATAATAATAGACGAATCCATCTAGTGCTCAAATATTTACTTGTTATTAATTTTTGAAATCGTAACGACCCGCCTTACTTGGCTACTACTTACCAAAAGTTACTTAAGAATAATAATAACAATTCTATGACTTGAGTAAATAGTAGCTAAGAAGATAATTAATCACAATGTGATAAAGGATTACAATGTGATAAAAGAATCAATTAAAAGAGATCCTCTAATTCCAATTAGGAATTCATTAGGCCCTTCAGGAACAGCCTGTCAAGTTACAAATATTTATTACATTTTAAAAACTCATAATCAGATCTCGGTAATTTAATTATTTAACTAATATATTATAATAGATATTATAACTTATGGATTGCTAAATAATAATACAGAGTAATTCTCATGCTCTGTTTGAAAATAGAAATATAACTTATTGTTTTGCCTTTTCGTATGCTAAGACAAGAACGTAGGACAGCTTGTAAGTACAAACCTCGCCTTTAGTATGAAAAATAGTATATCATTTTCAAGTATGACATGTTTACATGTTTGCCATGATTATGTATATGTCATGTTTTTACCAGCATGTCATGATCTTGTATATGCTAAATTTTGCGACTATGACACACTTTTTTATTATGCCATGTTTTACAATAATGTCTATTTACAATAATATCACAGATTCAACTATGCCACAATTTACTATTATGACATAGTTTACGACAATGCCATATTTTAAAATAGTGCTATGTTTTATAAACATGCCACAACTTATTTTATGCCATTGATCTTTATGTCACACTAAATTTATATATCATATGTATCATGACTAATAAGATCACAAGTTAAGAATCTTAGCATTAGAACTAGCCATTGTTAAAAACTTCACGTAGAAGTATGATTTTAAGCATATTCATCAAGAATTAAGTAACAAGACTAAAACTAACTCAAGACAAGTAGAATGTTATACCAACCTTCCGTAGATCATGGAGGATTATGTATTTTTCAAGATTCCCAGAATTGTTAAGAACCTTGCAAACCCTAACTTTCTGTGGATTGCATGCATCCGGTACGTACACAAAGAGCCCATATGTTAAGCAAGATAAAAGTCCATTATGGAAGATAAGAGATCCATTATCGATGATAAATGGTTCATGCATAAATAATACGATACTTGTTATGTTTTGTGAGATTAAATTTGTACTCACTGAGCATAAGCTCATTAGTATATTTCATACTTTACGTAAAAAGCCTGCAGCTTAACTGGTGGGCCATGAAGACGATGCGGTAAGTGAAGGGCAGTGTGGGATATTACTACGCAAACTTTTTTGCAAATTCTTTTGAATTATAAATATATACATATATATTTAAATAAAATGTATTATACTACGTATGTGATGTTTGAAGACTTCAGTTAAATGTAAGGGTTATGTATGACTTTATAATTTGTTAAACAAGTAATTTGTGTGCATGGTAAAGTTTATGTATAAGGACTAGTCTATTTATGTTGTGTTTTAAAAAAAAATTAATCTAAAATTTTCAATAAGTTTAATTATTTAAAATTAAGATTTAATTTCAATAACCATGGTAATAGCCTACGTAGTCGAGTCATTACAAATTCGGCCTCTAAGAGGCTCAAAATTGAGTTATCAAAAAACTGTCCAAATTATTTCAAAAACTGGCATTTTTTTTTTTTTTTGGTTGGTTCTACTTTAAAAGCCTACACACAATGCCTTGAATGGTTAAAGCCATGAGCCTAAGTCATCATGCAACGTGTGTGATTCATTCTTAAAACTTAACCATTCACTTGTCTATTTACTTGAAGAACATAATATTGAGAACACACTAATTTAGCAAACTATGTTTTTATGTTGATCTCTTAGCCAACATGCATATTTCCAC
>CM046387.1:465260-550208 GCA_025413485.1 Ficus microcarpa | reverse complement strand
CACCTATTTTTATTTTTCATTATTCTCTTGTCACTATTATGTAAAAATTTTCTTGAAGATAAATTTATAATTTATATTCTCAATTAAAATTGAAGAATTAAATCGTAAAGTTTCTGTATGCTACACTATTTGTCACTAACCTCCGGTTTAAGAGCGTGACATGTTGTTGGAATACTGTGTACAATGGATGAGATCAAACCATGACTTGTACCAATGAGTCACACTTTTTTTTATTACCGATAAAAAATATTGTGACATAAAATTAAGTGACATAGAATATTTATTATATTAGTCACATCATTTGAATATAACAACATTTAATATCAAAACTTTAAGCTATCCACATAACCTAAGCTTTATTTTAATACATGAAAATTTAGTGAATTAAATTATTAATTCACTAAATTTGTAAATTATTATTAATTAGATAAAAATCACTAAAAAATAACTACTGATGAAATAATTGTTTGATTAGTATTAATTAATTCTAATATTTTCATTCACTAACTGATAATTTCGATATATTTTTTTGACTGCATGATGCTTTTCTTTAAGCACACCCTAATTGTGATTCCTCACCGAATCGAAAAAACATGGATATATAGAAAAAATCATATTTTTCATGCCTAACAGTGAAACTCAGAATATTCTGCCATTGCAAACACTATGTCACGATGTAAGAGGCCCTAAAAGTGTTATAAACAACTTCACATATACAAAGTATTAAAATCAAAGTTATTATTTTAATTGGTGAGTGGTTTAAAAAACAGTATCAAACACAAAAACTCAAGGTGACAATATATATATTTTTTCGGCAGTTAGACCATCTCCAATGCATTTATGTATGCCAATGCTATATTTATTATAAAATAATATAAAAAATATATAGCATTATCTTATTTTATGCGACAATGCATTATGCTATTTATAATGCTTTTTCTACCTTTTGTCATTATTATGAGCTTTGAAAGTTGTAAAATTGAACTTTTAGCATTTAAATAAATGAAAAATAAAAATGTTGTGATAATCATATGACACAACAACTAAAGAGAATTAAAAGTGAAATTTGACATTGTCTATATCTTGTAACAAATTTGCTATAAAGTTTAACATATGATTAATTTGACAAAAAAGATAACACTACATTGGAGATCATTTTTTTTCATGCAAATGCCAAATTTTAGCGTTGACACGCTAATTTAGCATTGCTTTGGAGATGCTCTTACAAAAGGAAACAATGGCAGTACATAATAAAAGGAAGTCTATGGATGATACAAGTATACATATACGTCTGGAACAAAGTCAGAGTGTCAAAAGTAAGCCATCATGTCATTATTATGTGCACATCATGGCGACGAGGATTTTGCTCACCAAACTCCACATGACACTATTATTGTGCACTATCACCTGTATCATAAGAAGAATGTGAGCTAATGCTCAACAAGTAAAACATAAGTATAAAAGTACTGCTTGAACAATATCGCTAACATGCAAATGCAATAACATTGACAAGCATGCATGCATCTTTTTCTTGTTACAATCATAAAATTTGTGCACGTTTCTCTGCTTCTCTAGAATCGTTTACGAAATGTAAAATAACTACAAAATGTGTGGTAAAATTGTACTCAAAAAAAGATTTTTTTTAACCGATATTATCAAATTGACAAGTTCGAGGTAAACAAGATAAAATAAATGTTTAGAGATCATCTCTAGACCACTTGTGGGGTGGGAAAGAGGGTATTTTTTTTGGGTTTTAATACACGTACGCTCCAAAAAATTGAATTTAATTCAAAAGTTTTCAAAATTTCCGCCTTAGTACTTACCACGACTGTTATTTGGGAAAACAGTCGTGGTATGTGAACATACCATGACGGTTTTCTCCAAAAAAACCGTCATGGTAGAGTCCAAAAATTTAAAAAAATATATGAAAAAAAGACCTTTCCACGACCGTTTTTTAAAAAACCGTCGTGAAAAATGCGACAAAAACACGGAGTGGAACAGAGTTTTTGAAAACCGTCATGGAAGCCGAAGCTAAAAAAAATACTTGCACGATGGTTTTCGGAAATTTTGTTCCGCTCCGTGTTTTTATCGCATTTTCCACGACGGTTTTTTAAAAATTGGTCGTGGAAGTTCCGTCATGAAATTCACATTTTGTAGTAGTGTGGAACGTGAGAGTTTGTGGCATGTTAGGAACCTCAGGGCAATCCTAGTGAGGTGGAGACGGAGGCCAAGTCATAGACAGAGACAGAGGCCGAGGTGGAGGAATAGACAGAGAAGAATGCTCCTGATCAGCTACATCATTTGTACACATTTTAGATGGGTCAAGAGTATGAGAAGGCCCATCATGAGTTGCGGGTGGAAAATGGTTGATTTCGGACATGTTAATAAGAATACTACTAGAGAGA
Source organism: Ficus microcarpa (assembly GCA_025413485.1). Lineage (NCBI taxonomy): Eukaryota > Viridiplantae > Streptophyta > Magnoliopsida > Rosales > Moraceae > Ficus > Ficus microcarpa. The sequence continues at coordinate 547,803 of CM046387.1, read as the reverse complement.
GTTGTTGATGAAAATAGAAATAGAAGAAGCAGGGTCTACTCTACTCTTGCTTTGCCCACTTCGGACCAGCCAATCCAAGAAAAGGGATTTATAGTGGCTGAAAGATACAAAGTGAGATTTTTTTTTTTGTTTTTAGTTTTATAGTTTCTTCAAAGGCTACTCTCTGGACGACAAGTTATGCGGAATTTTTGCACACGATGCTTCGTCTGACCACAGGTACACCGAGCCAGTAGCTTTCGTGGACCTCTTTATAGCTTTTTCTCTCTCAACTTTTCTTTTTGTGGTTTGTGGCTTTTTTTTTTTCTCCCCCTTCGAGTTGGGTCTTTATTTAAAATTAGTGGTCCATGTGTAGAATATGGTGCACATAATTGTTTTCCGTTTTTTTTTGGGTAGATATGGTGCCATAATTATCGAAGTCCAGGAGCAATACGCATTTTTTTTTTTTAACTTTTTTTCTTTTAAGCTGATAACTCCAAGGATTTGTTCTAGTCTTAGCATTGGCCATGGTATCAAGAGAAGCGGATGGAAAAACAACCCTTAATTTAGGGAGTTTGTTTGATATTTTAGCTTAATATTTTAGGGTAGGACTGTGGTTGAGGGTCTCTACTGGTAAAATCTTTTTTTTAGGCCATTGAGATTTAATCGAATGGTCAAAATGTTGTTGGTATACCATACTTATCATACACCTTACCTCATATTACTCTTCCCACCTAAAGTCTCCTCCGTCGCTGGCAACCTTCCCACCACCGGATCGCCGGCGACGGACGCTGGCAACCCACCCTGGACGCCGATAACCCACCACTGGGCCCCCCTTGGCCGCCCCCCACCCAACCCTGGACCCCAGCACCCCCCTGAGCCCTCCCCCGCCGGCCCCTCAGCCCCAGCCCCCACGGCGCCCCTTGACGCCCCCCCGACGGGGATCCCCTCATCCTCTCTTCCCTTTATCTCTCTTGTCCTTTCTCTTTCTTCCCAGCCCGCGGCCCCCTGACCCCCGACGGGGACCTCCCATCCCCCCTCTCTCTCTTTCTCTTCTCGCGTCGGGGGTGGGGTCGGGGGGAGGGGCGCGGGCCGGGAAGAGAGAGAGGAGAAGAGAGAGAAAGGGGGTGGGGGTGGGGGTGGGGGTGGGTGGGGGGAGGGGGACCTGGGGTGTGGGCTGCGTCGGGGGGGGGGGGGTTGGGGCCGGTGGGGAAGGGCTGGGGGGTGTCGGGGTCGGGGGTGGGTTACTAGCGTCCGTCGTCGGACGGAGGAGACTTTGGGTGGAAAGGGTAATATAATGTAAGGTGTATGATAAGTATGATACACCAATAATATTTTAACTGTTCGATTAAATCTCAACGGCCTAAAAAAAGGCTTTACCGGTAGAGACCCTCAAAGGGTGGGTCTCCACCACAGTCCTACCCAATTTTTTAATATCAGTTTTTTTTAATTAATAAAAATTATGATTAATTTTTAAAAAAATAATCAATTTTATCTTATAATTTTCTTCTCTAATCCAGAACCAACGCAAGCTTTATTTTAATTTTTTTTTTCTTGGATTAATAACGCTATGGGTTCCTCAATATTTAGTGTTGCCTTTTAGTCTGCTGTTTACTTTTACAGGCAAAAAAAAAAAATTTTTTTTTTTGAAAACATTTCTCGAATTAAATTTCTAGTGACATTAATTAGTGTTTTAATAAGCTGTTAATTTTTGTTAAACGTCCGACAGAAATGTGATGTGCACATGACCACCTTTATAAGTATAATTGCAAAAAAAAAAAAAAAAAAAAACCCTAAAAACCTATAAAAATCAGAGTAAAAAAGTAATACGCTTGAAAAATAAAAACACTGATGGTTTGAAAGCAAATCATGGTGGAAGGAGATGACGTGGGTCCACTCTTCGGAGACTTTCAAACCAGACTTGTAATACTAAATTGTAACTGAAATTCATTGTCTGATAAAATCTCCCTATTTGAGCTAGTGTGTTTAACACATTTAGTTATTTTCTTTAGATATTTTTTTTTACGGCGTTAAATAATCATGTTACTGAGTTGATGTTGAGTTAACTACTCATTAGGTCTTATAGCTTGGTTTACTGATGTTGGGCGAGTAGAACATCTAAGAATTTTCTCTCTTTTAAAGCAAAGCCAATTTACACTAGTACACCCTGAACTTTTTACTAATTGATAAATGACAATTATGGTTTAAAAAAAAAATGTAAAAAGGTTACAGATCACACTTGTCAACTAATATAAAGTTTAGGGACGTTAATCCGAAAAACAATTGTTTGGCAAAAAATTCCTAGCTTTCGTCTAGATTCACTTTAGAAGGGGGGAAAAGAGAAAAGAAAAGAAAGAGAAAATGTATAATATTTTGTTCTATATATTGTCTTTGAAAAGTCTACTAGAGTTTCCGAGCACCTTTCTTGAGTGACCATGCATGGTCCAACAACTCCATAAAGGGCTAGGCGCAAATCGGCGAAGAATGGCTTAAAGTACCTAACAAAAAACAACATGGTGGGGTTTGGGGGCGGAAAAAGTTGTCCCATTTTTTGCCACACTGTCCAAAAAAATTTGCTACCGATATTAAAACTATTGATCATAAACACATGTTAGGGATATTTTTATTGAACCTATAACTAATAAAAACGGACAATTTTCCAAATAAAGAAATATATAATAGAGACTTTTTTTTTTTAAAGGAATATATAATAGAGACTTGAACTATAAGAAATGAAAATGGGTGTATAACACCATGGAAGAGTCCTTTTTTTTTTTTTTTGGAATTCGACACATTTGTCCTTTAATTTTTGTCCCATTACGTATCTATTTAATATTTTTATAACTCTTGTTTAATTAATATGAATTAGTGTGATGTAAAATTATAAGTAAAAAGGATATTTTTAATTAATGCGTCAATAAAATGGAGTTGAATTATTTATTAAAAAAAAATTAAATAAAACAGAGGTGAATCCTTTTTTCCCCAAGGAGGTACACCTTTGAATGGATAACTTTGGACCACCTATCCTCGGTGGGAAATGTAGACCAATAAAGTTTTAAATGAGTCAGAAAAAGCACATGAAGTTCCACAATGACTTTTCCACAACTTGTGCAATTTGGGCACACCTCGTCTAAGGATATGCAGACCAATAAAGTTTTTTATTTTTATTTTTTCCCTCTCTCTCTCTCTCTCTAGTATAATCTTCTTTTGTTGTTAGTGCAACTTAATTTAGAGTTAGTTGTCGCCGTTTGGAAATGAGTGTTTTCATCAAATTGTTGATATAGAATCCTCTAATTTAGACAAAGATCACAAAGCTTTTGAAATTAACATAGCTTTATTGCCTTATTGACCTCGTTTGGATGGAAGGTCCAAATTCTTTTTTTAAGGTTTTTTTTTTTTTTTTTTTTCCTGAAAAGTCAACAAAAATTATAATTAATTTATAAAAAATCAGGTTAACTTAATATAAAAATTTCATGTATTTTAAACAGAAGCTTACCCTTATTTTTCCAATAAAAAGTAGTTTCATCAAGGATGGCCGTCAACCAGGCGGTCCTTCAATACTTTAATTTTGTCTTGTTGTTCTAATCTTTTATTTCCTTGGTTTGAAGTTATTGAATATATTTGTACCAAACTGGAGCACATATTAGTTCCTTTAAAAAAAAAATTAACAATAAAAAATAGATTCACAACTATTATTTCCCACTCTCAAGCACTTCTTTTTTTTTTTTTTTTTTTTTTAATAAACATAGAATCAGAAGGGACATTAAAACATTCTAACTAAATTGACACTCCTTTAAGCCATTTTCATTTTTCCGTCTCAAGAAATATTAATAAAATAAAATTAAATTAAATTAACATATCAAGTTAACACATGAAGCAAATAAAAACACATAGACCAAAACCAAGCTGAACACCTAAAAAACACATCAAATTAAAGTTAGTCGAATGGCAGATTCAGAGGATTAAACAGAAATTTCGAGGAAAAATCTCGGCCAATCTCATGCACTTACTGGTGCAGTTGACCAAAAGATGTTCAAATTTTGTACTGAACTTCAAACTTCGAGGAATGTAGAGTGGACTTATAATCAGAGAATTAATATGGAGTACTCGGATTATTAATGAAAATCTCTCTATCTTTATTTTGACCAATATGTGTATTTGGTTCAACCAACGAATGATAATATTTTCAGATGAAAACATTTTTAAAAACTCAAATATAATAATTTAAATTGTAATCTAGAACAGTGTTTAGGTGTTCGCAATCTGAATAAAAATGTTGAAACAAAACATTTAAATGTATGTTTAATTGGATATTTAAAACAATTCTAAAAATTTTTAAGAAATGTTAATATCCATGACAAACATTAATAGGGTCTCTAGACAAGGTTTTGTTCATCTTTGTACTTTGAACGCATAGAAAAATCGTTTGAATCGGGTTTTAAACGACAAAATTATGGTATTTTAAAGTTTTAGATATAAGAGAAATAAAAAGTTTTTAATTAAAGAGAACCAAGATATATTATTGCATATATACTTGAATGAAGTCAAATTTAGTGGAGTTCAATTTCATTTTTTCTTTTTAAATGACAAAATAGACCATTTCCTACTAATTGAATGACTTCCATTGGCCAGTTCAAATCAACCGACACAAATATATGATAGAAACAGACAATATTGAACTTGCAGATTTAAATTTCTCTCTTTTTATGAAGAACACCTTTTTTTGGGTGATCCGAAGTGTAGGTAGCATCATTATGACCTTGGAAACCATCCAGAGTGTTCCTCCTCTAATGAAGTTGATTCATATCTTTTTCTTTCTTTTTTATTTTTATTTTTATTTTTTGCCCTTTTTTGATAATATGGGTAATTCATATCTAGTTATTGAAAATGATACTAACGCGCTTTGTCCCGTGGATGCACCGAGACTAGCTAGAAGAAGAAATAAAACCATAAAATAGATGTTGAAGAAAATTTCGTAGTCAAACTTTACAAGACGGAATAACTAGAAAAAAGAGCACCAATCTCTTCATCTCTTGTGGTGTATAATAGAGCACCAAGTTATCTCTTGTGGCGTATATTTTTGTGTTATTCAAAAGTACACCATTAACTAAAAAATAATTGCATTTAGATTAAATACAATATTACACATGCATGCATATCTAGAAAAACATCAATTCCCTCTGAGCAAAGAATTTCGAGAATGCGATATTATTATTTATTTTCTAAATATTAAAGAATAAATAAACTTTACCGTCAATCAAGCACCTTTTTTTTATGTATCTTAATTCTTAGGAAGATATTACCTGAAGAGAAAATTTGACCGGATGACGGAAGCTACAGTCGGCATAAGGGATAAAAACTTTACATGTTGAACTTTGGGACTCAATCAGACGTGCATAAAGTGGGCATTCTTATGTGACAAAATCATTTATTTGATAATTTAAATCCCGCAAACTCAAATATTTTCAAATAGTGGATTATCTGTTAAACTCATAATCGTTAAGGGTTTTGGTTATTAAATTACACAACAACACAGTGGAATAAATTCTAAAAAATATTATTATAACACATGATCTTGCAAATTTGTTAAATAAAATAATCAATTATTACCTATCATCAATTCGACATTCTACGGGATCTTTAAGCCTTTCGCACAACAAAGAATCCTTGTATGGCAGTGGAAACTCCAAAACCTCTCATGATATTCTCCTCTCCTTAAAACAAGCAGCATGTGGGCACCTATGACGATCCAACTATTTAAGCCATCTCTAAACTGATTTCTTAACTTAAACTTTACTTAATTACTTGTAAAAATTAATGTGGAACTTTTTTTTTTTTTAATACCCATGACCTAGTTGCTAATTACCATACTAGTATTAACTATAAATCATAAACATATACCATGTCTTAGAAAAATAATACAAAACTTATTGCCATACTATATTATTAGTATGATACTGAATCAAAAAGACGTATTAACTTACAGCAGTACGATAATGTTTTACGAAATATTTTTTACTAATATTAAATCAAAAACAGAAAAACTACAACGGTATTCATAGTCCATTCTCGCACACATCTCACCGCTATGCCACTATCCACCAACCAATTACATCGATCTTTTTGCAAGATCAATTACCTACAATACGAAGGAACTGGAAGAACTTTTCCTCAACAAGTCCAAACATATATCACAAAAATTGAATAAAATATGTGAAGATGAAAAAACATCAAAAATTTTAATTATGCCTTCTTATGAAACTTTTATCATGTACATCTTATTTTTAACTTGTAAAGGGCCCACTTGACTGTATCATGTGCGCATGACTCTAGAGGGGACTAGGGGAGCGACCAACAAAGTCTCACCTATCAGTCCTTAATTGACATCTATCCATTGAATATCTCACTCTTGTGGAGATCTTTATCCTCCCCTTAATGAATGTTGATACATTACTTACTTAACTTGTTTTTATCTTATTATCATTGCTTGGTTATAATATGTTTTAAAATGTGAGCATGCTTACATAATAAGGCACAGTAAAAACATTTAAAGGAATAATTTAACTTCATACTGGATGTGAGGTTTGAAAGTACCTTATTCTGAACAAGTCCCTCAGTCTACAGCTAGCTACGGATTTATGTTTTTGCCTGTAAAACAAATCCAACATAAATATAAGTCTAATATTCTATCTTGTGTTTTGGGTAAAAGTTGTTAAGCTAGGCGGGGACTGTCTCAATACTTAGACTAGGGTATAAAACTTAGATTTTTGGCTTTTCAAGAACACTTCTAGGTTGGTGTGTGAAATTGAGGCCCGATTTTTTTTTCTTCGTTGACCTTTTCACAAGGACTTACATAAACTTAATTTCTATGGAGACCTAATAGACTTGTTAAATGAGTCTTTTAAGTTTTATTTGGACTTCGGAAGGTTGACGTTGGATTAAAATGCCGATTTTTGTAACAATCAACTTTTGCACTTATTTGTTTGCACATTGAATTTGGGAGGCCAGTGCTGGTTCCCGTTGGCTTCATCATACTTCAATACAGGAAGTGAAAATCATTTTTTTACTTGCTATGGAGGACTCATGGTCCAAGTTTCAGAAATTTTAAAATTTCATAAACCAAAATTCCCCTTTCGCCTATCATGAATATTTTGTATAATAACTCGTATCTTAAAATTCGTCGGGAATTTGACAAAGCTCCCTTCATAAATAAGTACATCTTTTTATTGTCTAAAACTTTCGTGTTCAGTCCGAAAGTTGGTTCGGCCCTTAACTGTCTCGCTCTCTCAAAAAGCAAAAATTTTTGTTTGACTTGAAATAAAAAACTGCTTGCACGGGTTTTGGAACAACGTCCCAAACAGCGCCGCAGAGTCGAAATTTCGCGGTGGCTATTTCTTTCAAAAATGTTCCTTACATTTGGGCCTATATTTTCTTCTTGGGCGCTAAGCCAAGTAACTTTGGCAGAGGAATTCGATGGGTTACCCAAAGTATAGTATCAGTTTACTCAGCTTTCCATGCATTATTTTTGCTTGTTAAGTTCTCTAATACACCCATGAGTCCAGTATCCAGTCCAAACTTGTGTTTTGCGTCCTCATCACAAGTTACCAACATCAAACACAATCCTTTCTTTGGATTACAACCATAAAACTATCATCTTGAAATCACCATCTACCAAGCATAAGGACATCAACTTTTTAAGCATGCATCTACTTGGGAAAAAAAAAGCCATATAAGCCTTGTCTAGACATAGTTCACGTAAGTTTAGCCTAGGCAAGAATCACATAAGTATGGTTAGTCACAACTCATGCAAACAACATCAATATATTCTTAAACATCTTTATAAATATATTCCAATAATATTTTTAATGAGGATTAGAGATTTAATTTATACCTAAAATACTTGAAAGAGGATTGAGTTTTTCTCACATCTTAGTAATCTTTCTTAATTTGAATCACAATAAACCAAAATAAATTTCTTAGTATGTGCACCTCTAAAACAAATGCGACCGACTAGAGAGAAAACACAAGATTTTCTTTTAATAAACTTACTCTAAGTGATGCTTCCTCCCTTGGTCTTCCATTGATCCCTTAAAGCAAGCTTTGTAATATCTAGTTTTTCATGTTACTAGTTTTTGTTTAAGAACTGAATGTATGTAGTTCATACAATTTCATGAAAAAAGTTCGGTTCAGAGCTTTAATATGTATTATGAGTTCTTATAGCTTAATAAGACTCAAAAATGATTATTCGGAGAAGCAAATAGCCTTTTCGAACAAAAAGGAACGAAATCCACATGATTTTAGAAAAGTCAAAATTTTGACCAAAAAGTCAAAGTTTGACCAAAAAAGTCAAAATTGCGACAGAGGAATTTTAAGATCTGCAGTTCGAGAAAAATACTGCGGAAAATTGTTTTCTATGACAGATAACAAAAATAAGAACTAAAACCACCGTAGAAAAATCAAGCACGCTAAGATAGGACATGGGGCAGAAAGGATTTGAGAAAATGAGAAAAATATTTCCAATCCGATTTTTTTAGACTGTAAGTATAAAAATCCAAAACTGTAAAATAATAGTTACAGTATTGGAATTTAAATTTTTAAACTCGAAATTTCAAGATTTTCATTAAACAGGTCAAACAAGGCCTTGATTTACAATATCATAAAAAAATTATTTTTTTAACCTCACATGTGTGGTGGACCAATCCCTTGGTGACATGTGGACAAATGCTAGCTCAATATGAGTTGTCTTCCACCTCCCATTATGGCCGGCCACCTAGCATCCAACAAGTGCAAAGTTTTGAAAATTTTGGGGCCAAAATCTAATTATTGAAAGCTCACTTTTTGTCTATAAATAGAGGAGCCTTCTATTCACTTTTAATGCAAAAAACCAGCCAAACTCTTGTCAAATTTCTGACCAAAAGCCGTGGGAGAGAAGAAGTTGAAATCAGAAAAAAATTTCCAAGCCAATCTTCCAATCTTGCTTCGGGTAGCTCTAGGATTCAAGGGAAAGAGAAAGAAAATTTTCTGCAGCCATTTCCAGCCCTTTGCCGTGGGTTTAGGTGCAGGGGAAAGAGAGGAAAAAACAAAATTTTTAAGGGAAAAAGAGGGCAAGAGAGTTCGGGTGAGTGAGCAAGCCAAAGGGTGAGGTGTGATCAAGTTTTGGAGCTTGATTCTCCATTGGAGCAGCCACGGGTTTGGTGGCTAGAAGAGGAGAAAAATTTTCATAATTTGGGGCAAGCAGCCCTTGGGTGCCGAGCAAGGAGGGGAGGAGCAATTGGGACCAAAAATTTGATTTTTGGTGCACCAAATAGGGAGTAGCCGAACCTTGGAGCAAGGGGGAGCAAAAGGAAAATTTTGGGAACCCTAACCCTAGGCCGGATCTACCTCAATTTAAGGTAAAAATTTCAAAAGCTTTACCAAGTTTTCAATTGAGTTTTTAAGCTAAGATTTATGTGTATTTATGCGAAAATGGATGTAAGAGCATAAGCTCCTTTGTGCTTTAAATTTCGGCTCCAATGTTTAGTGCTTGATTAGGATAGTTCTTAGGGTGGTTTGGTTTGATTGCATGCAATTTAAATTATGCTAAGTTGCTTGATTGGCTAGAATGGCATGTTAGGGTTTTGTGTGTGGTAATATGTCCCCATTAGGTTATTTTAGATTATGTTTGCATGATGGAATTTTTTTATGAACCAAGATGTATGAGATCATGTATGTGTTGTATGCTAGGATAGAAAATCATGCAACCCTAGGTTGTTAGGCTCGGTTTTTTTTAGGGTTGCATAATCACGTGGGTTTGTATGGTTAGACTACGAGGGACGTTAGACGCGCTGCATGAATGTTGATTAACTCCCGAAGTGGTCGGTCGAGCTAGAATCCGCGACTTAGGACGTAAAATAAATTTTAAGAACCAAACTGCCAGCTCGGGTTCCCACTGGACAGTTTCGGTAAAACGGTAATTACAGGCCTTTAGAGGCCGAACGGGCAAAAACGTAAAATATGAAAGTTGTAGAATAGGGTGTTTCCTAGGGGGCATCACGAACAGTTTTCCAAATTAAGGTTCCAACGACCTCCATTTTCAAGAAAAACCGTAGGTGGTCTGCTAGACCCAGTTTTTATGTTAAAACTGTTTTCGATTTAAAACTGGTACTAAACCGTACGGAATCAGAATTTTCGTAAAACACAAAAGTTTTAGAACTCTTCGAGGGCTAGAACTTTCGTGAAGAAAACTTTTTCTAATTTAAACGGGATTTTTAGATATAATCTGAAATGTGAAAACTGTGCAGAAATCAAGAAATTTCTATACAAGATTTTCTAGAACCAAATTAGGAAACTTGTTTTTCGGACTAAACACACTGTTTCAAGCATGGAAACTGTTCCAAAAGCAGTTTCCGACCCTTAAACATTTTCTAAAAATATGATCCAAGATTTACGAATTTTTAAGAAGCAATTTACTAAGTTCAAGTTAAAAGTTAAACCTTTTTAAAGAAAGTGAATTTTAAGTTAAGTTTTTGAAGAAACTTGTAGAACGAATGGTGATCGGAAAATAATAACCGAGTCACCGGGCTTAGCCCCAAAGCCCAAAGTTGACCAAATAGGAATCAACTTTAGTAATCAAAAGGTTGGCCTTGGTTAACCTAAAAGGAAAATAAATTACACATAAAAGCCCAAGGGTAGGTGTTGACCTAACCCTATACTATGTGGGCTTAGTAAATAAGAGGTTATCCAACGTAACCTATTAGACCACGAGATAAGAATCGATAGGGCTATTGTGGTAGCCACTCTTTCAAGAATGTATGATTTTTCTTTCTAGGGGGACATATAACCAAACCCCGCATGAATGTTGGTTAGTTACCAACATAGTATGATGATAGAATTAGAAGACTTACGTACGTCCTTCCATCAGCAGGAGGTGTCCTATCGCTGAACCTTGAGGAGGAGCAGCTTAACATCGGACGTGGAAACTGTAAGTACAACGCCGCCTACAGCATAGACTATTAGTAATATATTGTTAGAGTTCGATGAAGTGCTCTGTACTATATGTTAGATAACATGTGTGCAATAGAAAGTAAGTTAAAGATATACTTACATACTAAGATAAGAAGCTAATGGGAATAGAAAAGTGACATCGGGATGTATGTTCACCAATAATAAGTTTAAGGAAAATAACAAGTGCCGTGTCGTACCACCCGCGCTAGGTCGGGTTGGACTGTGGATTGAATTGGAAATGGTTTGGCCGCCCCAATCAATCCATAGTCGCGTGCCGGTTACGAACACACAGGTTAAGGGCCCATAAGAAATAAGGATACGAAAAGTAAGAGATCATAATATGAACATAAATGATCTATGCATGTTATGTGTTATGATATGCTGCTATGTATATATGGTATATGTCTTACAGTATATTATTGTTTAATGTGGTATAGGAGTTGTACTTGCTGAGCGAAAGCTCATTGTTTAAGTTTGTGCTGTAGGTAAGCAACCTGCCAGCGGATGATGATGCAATGTGGAGTAGCGGGTCCGGGCACTGTGAATAGTGGAGACTGGGAATCGCTACGCGTTTTGTGGTATATATATAAGAGATAAAAAATGTTTTATGACAACTAATAGCTAATATGCTTGTACACAGAAACAGTACTATACTTCTTATTTTATGTTTATAGTTTTCTTGTATGCTATAAAAAAAAAAAAAAAATTTCCGCTGTGTTTTATGAGCAAAGTAAGTAAGTTTCATTTAATTATTATGTTATAAATGTAAGTCAATAAGTACGGTAGCGGCCTACGCTAGGTGGGTTGTTATAAGAGTTGGTATCAGAGCGGTTTCCTTGCGACACGATTTCACAGTTGCCTGACATCGCCTCCATCATTGCAAGTAAGTTTAGATTTATTTCTGTTGATATTTTATTTTATATGCTAAATGTATTTATGATTAAATTATGTGAAATAGACGTGAGACCATGGACCCGGTGCAAGTCAAGAAGGATCGGGATGCTGTTGTCGCCTTCTACCAATCGCAGCCTCTATATTTCGATAGTACTAGACGATCGATGTCGGTTGGGACATGGCTACATGATATGGAGCAGATATTTGGGATTTGTTATATTGAGGCGCATTTACAGGTCACTCTGGCCAGTAGGTGTCTGATTGGTGATTCTAGGATATGGTGGGTCACATTGGGAGAGATGCAGATGCCTAGTCGCACCTGGGCACACTTCCACGCAGCAATGATGAGACGTTACGGTCCACTTCCAGCTCGAGCAGCCGGGGAGCCGATCCGTGATCCTGCTATTTACAGAGACCTGCGCCATTCTCACTACCAGAGACTCTCGCAGGATTGGCATACCTATCCAGGGGAGACCATGAGCCATTACTGCTGGAGATTTCAGGAGACCATGCTCCCGTATGTTCCTCAGGACATAGCAGAGCCCGAGTTATCGGCGTTGCTACTCCTAAGGAACGGAGTACCGACTCACATCCGTCAGTTCGTCCTGACACCTAACAGCGAGATGACTGTCAGCAGCTTCATTGATGACATATTAGAGGCAGAGATGATCGCTCAGGACGTGCCTGTCGCTGATCATGAAGACGAGGCCCAGGCTCCCGTCGCTGACAACGCCGAGGCCCAGGTTCCCGTCGCTGATGACGCCGGACAGGAGGATCCGCAGTATGAGGTAGGGGCTGAGGATCCAGTACCCGAGATGCCTGCCCAAGAGGCAGCGGACCCGATGGATGCGGAGGACGCCTCAGACGATGACGTCATACTGATAGACCCACCAGAGGACCCTCCAGTCATCGTGATCTCTAGCAAGGACGAGGATGATGAGGAGGATCCCGAGGAGTTTCCTATTGACGATCCCGAAGAGATAGCGGTTGGCGACGCACATGGACATGTAGTTACAGATGCTGATTCGACTACGTCTTCGAGCACCCTCGGTGTCATCAGATAGACTAGGACTGACTTTGTATATTTCTTTTGTTGGAACTGAATACAGTATTATGTTATTCGGATGTTAGTTTGTATATATATGTAGGATGAGAAAGTGTTAGACACTTCCATCCGAAGTTTTGGCTGTAAAAATGTAAATATGAACAGTATGATGTATTTTGAAATATTGTAAATATAACGGTAAGTATTTTGGACCGTGCAAGTATGTACTTTTGACATGATGATGTACTTTTGAGTTTGTACAAAAAGACCGTGTGATCACGGGATATATGAAAAGCTATGTTATGGTGTTAAATGTTATGTTAAGTATTTATGTAAGTTGATGTATGTTACTAAGTTATGGTATGGCATGTATATTGATGCGATGTTATGAATGGAATGTATGATGATAATAAGTTTTTCATGGGAGGAAATATATTGATATATGATGATATCCTTTCCTACATTAGGAATATTAGAAGATGGTGCGTCCGCGAAGAAATGCACCCGCAGATCCACCTCAGCCGGATCTCGTAACCTTGATGACCAATTTGCAACAACAAATTTTGGAGCAACAACAGGAGATGACTAGGCTCCGGGAACAGTTAACGCGGATGGATCAAGCCCGCGAAGCTCCACAACCAGCACCGCCAATTCCACCAGTAATACCTCAGGTACCCCAGGATCGCCCGGAAGTCCAACCAGAAGTTCCTCGGAACGTTGAGATTCCAGTGGCTCCAGCTGCTGTACAAGTGGATCCACCGGTTGTACGCGAAGACTTGCTATACGAGCGTTTCAGACGTATGAAGGCACCCGAGTTTGAAGGGCCTACAGATCCAATAGCCGCAGACAATTGGCTCATAGATATCCAGGTTATCTTGGATTTTATGAGATTGACGGAGCAGGAAAAAGTACTGTGCGCTTCCTTCGTTCTCAAGAAGGATGCCAGACATTCGTGGATGACAGTCCAAATGCGACGAGATGTGATGACTATGTCCTGGCAAGACTTTGTGTATGAATTTCGCAACATGTACTACAATCGAGAAGTCTTAGTTGTGCAACAGGACGAATTTACAAGCTTTAGACAGGGATCCATGACAGTTATGGACGCAATCAAGAGATTCGAGCAACTGGCTCGCCTGTGTCCAAACTTGGTACCGAATGAGACGGAGAAGGTTAGACTGATGATGAAAATGTTCCGTACAGACATTGCTAAGCAAGTTAGTGCCGGTAGTAGTCCGCCAGAGACGGTGTCAGACTGCATTAGCCGGGCCATCAGAGCAGAATACTGGATTAATCGGGACAAGGAGGCTAGAGCCCAGATTTTTAAATCCAGGAAGGAAGAAAAGGCTGCAGTCAAGTCAACACAACCTCGTCAGGGTACGGAAACAAATGCTAAGGGACAAGCAAGCAACTCCGGTCAAAGTCCCAAACAGTTCGGAAAGAACAAGCGGAAGGGGAATTTTAATGGCCAGGGACAACAGAAAAACTTCCAGCCGAAAAAGAACAACCGGGGAAACGAGGGCAATAATGTCACCTATCCTACGTGCGAGACTTGTGGAAAGAAACACCCAGGTGTCTGCAGGAAAGGAACAAACGCTTGCTACCTTTGTGGCAAAGAGGGACATTATGCGAAGAATTGTCCTCAGTATAACCAGAATCAACAACCACAGTATCAGAACCGTAACCCTAATCAATTGCAACTGCATGCAGTACAAGCTAGGCTTGAGGGGCCTGAAATAGCACAAGGCAGACTGGAAGCCCCGGAACCCCAAGCCAGGATCTACGCATATACCAAGGGAGATGCAGAGGCAGGAACATCGCATGTGGTGACAGGTCAGGTTTCTATCACCACTTATGATGTGATTGCATTATTCGATTCTGGCGCTACTCATTCGTTTATATCCATGGAGTTTGCTCGAAAGTTAGGAGACAGTGTACATAGGATAGAACAACCCTTCAATGCTTCTTTACCATCTGGTGAAATTTTGTGGTCCGATTTCTGGATCCAAAATGTTCTCATTATTATCAATGGCAGAGAATTAGTTGCAGATCTCATCGCAATCAAACTCCATGATTTCGATGTGATCTTAGGGATGGATTTCTTAGGGAAATACGACGCTAGGATTGATTGCCGAAGACGCCGTATAACGTTCTGCCAAGGTGAGAAGGATGAGTTTAACTTTCACGGGCAACCTCGAAATTCCACCACTAAGTTCGTATCAGCTATAAGGGCCTGGAAAATGTTAGCTAATGGGTGTCAAGGGTATTTAACAAACATGGTGGATAAGAAACAGGAGAAGGAGTTAACGCCAGAAGATGTTCCCATTATCAGGGAATATGCGGACGTATTTCCACAGGAGTTACCAGGACTACCACCAGAACGTGAAATTTCGTTCGAGATCGAGTTATTGCCAGGAGTGGCATCGGTATCGAAGGCACCATACAGAATGGCACCGGCAGAACTCAGGGAGCTTCAAGTACAGCTACAAGAGTTACTGGATAAGGGATTCATCAAGCAGAGCCACTCTCCGTGGGGAGCACCTGTCTTATTTGTGAAGAAAAAGGATGGATCGTTACGCATGTGCATCGATTACCGGGAATTGAACAAAATCACGATTAAGAACAAGTATCCTCTCCCAAGGATAGATGATCTTTTCGATCAACTTAGGGGAGCGACAGTATTTTCGAAGATCGACTTACGTTCCGGCTATCATCAGCTTCGGATTAAGGAGTCAGACGTCTCCAAGACAGCTTTCAGAACACGATATGGGCACTATGAATTCCTAGTCATGCCCTTTGGACTAACCAATGCCCCAGCTGCTTTCATGGATTTAATGAACCGAGTATTCAAGGATTTCTTGGATAAGTTCATGATCGTTTTTATTGATGATATTTTGATATACTCGAGATCCAAAGAGGAGCATGAGCATCACTTGAGGTTGGTAATGGAAATGTTGAGGCAACACCAACTGTATGCTAAATTCACGAAATGTGAATTTTGGCTTGAAAAAGTTCACTTTTTGGGGCATGTGGTGACAAAAGAAGGAATTTCTGTAGATCCAACTAAGGTGGATGCAGTTAGTTCGTGGCCAGCACCCAGAAACGTCACGGAGATAAGGAGTTTTCTCGGATTGGCCGGGTACTATAGAAGATTCGTGGAAGGATTCTCGAAGATCGCAGCACCTCTCACCGCCCTCACTCGAAAAGAGAAGAAATACGAGTGGACTCCGAAATGTGAGGAGAATTTTCAAGAGCTCAAGAGGAAATTAACAAGCGCACCAGTGCTGATAATCCCAGATGTTGAAGCAGGAAACTTTGTGATTTATAGTGACGCTTCTAAGAATGGATTAGGAGCTGTCCTGATGCAGAATGGGAAGGTAGTAGCATATGCGTCACGACAGTTAAAGAATCACGAGAAGAACTACCCTACGCATGATCTGGAGTTAGCAGCAGTGGTCTTCGCCCTCAAGATATGGAGACACTATTTATATGGGAACAGATGCGAGATCTACACCGACCATCAGAGCCTCAAGTATATTTTTACTCAGAAGGAGTTAAATATGAGGCAAAGAAGGTGGTTAGAACTCGTAAAGGATTATGATTGTGAAATCCTTTACCACCCTGGAAAGGCGAACAGGGTAGCAGACGCGTTAAGCAGGAAATCAGTAGGCATGCTGATGTCTATTGAAGCATTTCCTAAGCCATTACAAAAGGAGATCGCTGATTTTAGTATAGAATTGATAACGGGAAGGTTATCTTCGCTTACTCTTAAGTCTGATCTGCTAGACTTCATCAAAGCACATCAAGAAAGGGACTCTTCATTGTTGAAGGCTCGACTATTTAGTGAGAAAGGTACAGAATTCAAGACTTCCGACGATGGCATAATCCACTTTAAGGGGAGAATCTGCGTTCCGGACGTGGAAGGCTTAAAGAAACGGATAATGTCGGAGGCACACCAAACGCCATACTCTGTACATCCAGGAGCTTCTAAGATGTACAAGGATCTCAGGGAGACCTATTAATGGCCGAACATGAAGAATCAGGTGGCAGAATTTGTGTCAAAATGCCTAACTTGTCAAAAGGTTAAGGCTGAACACCGACACCCGGGAGGAGAATTGCAGAAGATAGAACTTTTTGAATGGAAATGGGAGCAGATTACGATGGATTTCGTAGTTGGATTGCCCAGAACTACGGGTGGAAATGACACGATTTGGGTCATTGTTGATCGTTTGACCAAATCGGCTCACTTTGTTGCGATTAAAGCCACCTATTCAGTGGAGAAATTGGCAGAAATCTATGTAGCACAAGTCGTCAAACTACACGGAATTCCAAAATCGATCATTTCAGATCGTGATGGGCGCTTCACCTCGTGATTTTGGATGAGTGTTCATGCTGCCATGGGGTCAAGATTGAAGTTTAGCACGGCTTTTCACCCCCAAACCGATGGACAGTCGGAGAGGACTATCCAGACATTAGAAGATATGTTGAGGTCGTGTGTCTTAGATTTCAAAGGAAATTGGGATCAAAAGCTGTCACTGATCGAATTCTCCTACAACAACAGCTATCATGCCTCAATTGGAATGGCTCCATTTGAAGCTTTGTATGGACGAAAGTGTCGATCGCCTATTCATTGGCAAGAAGTCGGACAGAAACAGTTGCAAACTACAGACTTCATTGAAAAGACCTCCGAAGATATCAAGAAGATCAAATAGAGACTCGACGTAGCTTTTAGCCGGCAGAAAAGCTATGCGGACAAACGTCGACGACCATTAGAGTTTCAAGTTGGGGATGCTGTCTTCATCAAAATCGCTCCTATGAAAGGAGTAATGCGGTTTGGCAAGAAAGGAAAACTCAGTCCACGGTACACGGGACCGTTCGAGATCCTTAAGAAAGTTGGAGGAGTTGCGTATAAGCTCGCTTTACCGCCAGAATTAGCCTCAATGCACGACGTTTTTCATGTTTCGATGCTCAAAAAGTATGTCCCAGATCCTTCCCATATACTCAGTCAAGAACCAGTGGAGGTTCAGACGGATCTAACTTATGAAGAAAAGCCCGTTAAAATTCTCGATAGAAAGGATAAGGTCTTGAGAGATAGAGTTATTCCCATGGTCAAAGTGTTGTGGCGAAACCACAAGGTCGAAGAGGCGACGTGGGAGCTAGAAGATGCGATGAAGAAAAACTACCCTGAGTTGTTTTAATTTTCGAGGACGAAAATTTTTAAGGAGGGTAGATTGTAATATCTAGTTTTTCATGTTACTAGTTTTTCTTTAAGAACTGAATGTATGTAGTTCATACAATTTCATGCAAAAAGTTCGGTTCAGAGCTTTAATATGTGTTATGAGTTCTTATAGCTTAATAAGACTCAAAAATGATTATTCGGAGAAGCAAATAGCCTTTTCGAACAAAAAGGAACGAAATCCACATGATTTTAGAAAAGTCAAAATTTTGACCAAAAAGTCAACTGTTGACCCGATAAGTCAAAGTTTGACCAAAAAAGTCAAAATTGCGACAGAGGAATTTTAAGATCTACAGTTCGAGAAAAATATTGCGGAAACTTGTTTTCTATGACAGATAACAAAAATAAGAACTAAAACCACCGTAGAAAAATCAAGCACGCTAAGATAGGACATGGGGCAGAAAGGATTTGAGAAAATGAGAAAAATATTTCCAATCCGATTTTTTTAGACTGTAAGTATAAAAATCCAAAACAGTAAAATAATAGTTACAGTATTGGAATTTAAATTTTTAAACTCGAAATTTCAAGATTTTCATTAAACAGGTCAAACAAGGCCTTGATTTACAATATCATAAAGAAATTATTTTTTTAACCTCACATGTGTGGTGGACCAATCCCTTGGTGACATGTGGACAAATGCTAGCTCAATATGAGTTGTCTTCCACCTCCCATTATGGCCGGCCACCTAGCATCCAACAAGTGCAAAGTTTTGAAAATTTTGGGGCCAAAATCTAATTATTGAAAGCTCACTTTTTGTCTATAAATAGAGGAGCCTTCTATTCACTTTTAATGCAAAAAACCAGCCAAACTCTTGTCAAATTTCTAACCAAAAGCCGTGGGAGAGAAGAAGGAGAAATCAGAAAAAAAATTTCCAAGCCAATCTTCCAATCTTGCTTCGGGTATCTCTAGGATTCAAGGGAAAGAGAAAGAAAATTTTCTGCAGCCATTTCCAGCCCTTTGCCGTGGGTTTAGGTGTAGGGGAAAGAGAGGAAAAAACAAAATTTTTAAGGGAAAAAGAGGGTAAGAGAGTTCGGGTGAGTGAGCAAGCCAAAGGGTGAGGTGTGATCAAGTTTTGGAGCTTGATTCTCCATTGGAGCAGCCACGGGTTTGGTGGCTAGAAGAGGAGAAAAATTTTCATAATTTGGGGCAAGCAGCCCTTGGGTGCCGAGCAAGGAGGGGAGGAGCAATTGGGACCAAAAATTTGATTTTTGGTGCACCAAATAGGGAGTAGCCGAACCTTGGAGCAAGGGGGAGCAAAAGGAAAATTTTGGGAACCCTAACCCTAGGCCGGATCTACCTCAATTTAAGGTAAAAATTTCAAAAGCTTTACCAAGTTTTCAATTGAGTTTTTAAGCTAAGATTTATGTGTATTTATGCGAAAATGGATGTAAGAGCATAAGCTCCTTTGTGCTTTAAATTTCGGCTCCAATGTTTAGTGCTTGATTAGGATAGTTCTTAGGGTGGTTTGGTTTGATTGCATGCAATTTAAATTATGCTAAGTTGCTTGATTGGCTAGAATGGCATGTTAGGGCTTTGTGTGTGGTAATATGTCCCCATTAGGTTATTTTAGATTATGTTTGCATGATGGAATTTTTTTATGAACCAAGATGTATGAGATCATGTATGTGTTGTATGCTAGGATAGAAAATCATGCAACCCTAGGTTGTTAGGCTCGGTTTTTTTTAGGGTTGCATGATCACGTGGGTTTGTATGGTTAGACTACGAGGGACGTTAGACGCGCTGCATGAATGTTGATTAACTCCCAAAGTGGTCGGTCGAGCTAGAATCCGCGACTTAGGACGTAAAATAAATTTTAAGAACCAAACTGCCAGCTCGGGTTCCCATTGGACAGTTTCGGTAAAACGGTAATTACAGGCCTTTAGAGGCCGAACGGGCAAAAACGTAAAACACGAAAGTTATAGAATAGGGTGTTTCCTAGGGGACATCGCAAACAGTTTTCCAAATTAAGGTTCCAACGACCTCCATTTTCAAGAAAAACCGTAGGTGGTCTGCTAGACCCAGTTTTTATGTTAAAACTGTTTTCGATTTAAAACTGGTACTAAACCGTATGGAATTAGAATTTTCGTAAAACACGAAAGTTTTAGAAATCTTCGAGGGCTAGAACTTTCGTGAAGAAAACTTTTTCTAATTTAAACGGGATTTTTAGATATAATCTGAAATGTGAAAACTGTGCAGAAATCAAGAAATTTCTGTACAAGATTTTCTAGAACCAAATTAGGAAACTTGTTTTTCGGACTAAACACACTGTTTCAAGCATGAAAACTGTTCCAAAAGCAGTTTCCGACCCTTAAACATTTTCTAAAAATATGATCCAAGATTTACGAATTTTTAAGAAGCAATTTACTAAGTTCAAGTTAAAAGTTAAACCTTTTTAAAGAAAGTGAATTTTAAGTTAAGTTTTTGAAGAAACTTGTAGAACGAATGGTGACCGAATAATAACCGAGTCACCGGGCTTAGCCCCAAAGCCCAAAGTTGACCAAATAGGGATCAACTTTAGTAATCAAAAGGTTGACCTTGGTTAACCTAAAAGGAAAATAAATTACACATAAAAGCCCAAGGGTAGGTGTTGACCTAACCCTATACTATGTGGGCTTAGTAAATAAGAGGTTATCCAACGTAACCTATTAGACCACGAGATAAGAATCGATAGGGCTATTGTGGTAGCCACTCTTTCAAGAATGTATGATTTTTCTTTCTAGGGGGACATATAACCAAACCCCGCATGAATGTTGGTTAGTTACCAACATAGTATGATGATAGAATTAGAAGACTTACGTACGTCCTTCCATCAGCAGGAGGTGTCCTATCGCTGAACCTTGAGGAGGAGCAGCTTAACATCGGACGTGGAAACTGTAAGTACAACGCCGCCTACAGCATAGGCTATTAGTAATATATTGTTAAAGTTCGATGAAGTGCTCTGTACTATATGTTAGATAACATGTGTGCAATAGAAAGTAAGTTAAAGATATACTTACATACTAAGATAAGAAGCTAATGGGAATAGAAAAGTGACATCGGGATGTATGTTCACCAATAATAAGTTTAAGGAAAATAACAAGTGCCGTGTCGTACCACCCGCGCTAGGTCGGGTTGGACTGTGGATTGAATTGGAAATGGTTTGGACGCCCCAATCAATCCATAGTCGCGCGCCGGTTACGAACACACAGGTTAAGGGCCCATAAGAAATAAGGATACGAAAAGTAAGAGATCATAATATGAACATAAATGGTCTATGCATGCTATGTGTTATGATATGCTGCTATGTATATATGGTATATGTTTTACAGTATATTATTGTTTAATGCGGTATAGGAGTTGTACTTGCTGAGCGAAAGCTTATTGTTTAAGTTTGTGCTGTAGGTAAGCAACCTGCCAGCGGATGATGATGCAATGTGGAGTAGCGGGTCCGGGCACTGTGAATAGTGGAGACTGGGAATCGCTACGCGTTTTGTGGTATATATATAAGAGATAAAAAATGTTTTATGACAACTAATAGTTAATATGCTTGTACACAGAAACAGTACTATACTTCTTATTTTATGTTTATAGTTTTCTTGTATGCTATAAAAAAAAAAAAAATTTCCGCTGTGTTTTATGAGCAAAGCAAGTAAGTTTCATTTAATTATTATGTTATAAATGTAAGTCAATAAGTACGGTAGCGGCCTACGCTAGGTGGGTTGTTACAAGCTTGGTTTACATAACTATTTGGAGATATTGGTGGGTGTGGGCCATGGCCAGTAAAGGGGAAAAGAGAGAGAGGTTCATGTGTTGGTGGATGGAAAGAGGAAAATGAACTCTCTTAACATGCTAAATTTATAGGCAAATGTTAAGGATCTTTTCTTAATCGCTTAAGCTCTGTCTAGGCATAATTAATTAGCAAAATTTTGGCTTAATTTGTTAATAGTGGCTGATTCTCCAAGCAACAAAAAGGGGTGAAAATTGTCTTAAATTCTTGACATCCCATCACTATTCAACCTAGTTCTAGCCCCCACCTTTTCCCAATATTTTTCCCTAAATTTGGGGTTGATATCAACTTGCTTCCCATGATCTCATCCATTGGATGTTGAAGTGAATTTTTGTCCCAAAACATCATCAACTCATAGCCGTTGGATCAAATCATGCACTTTTTCTTCACTAACTAAGCTCAATTTTGAGCTACTAAATTAAGCTTTAAACTGCTAATGTAGTATGAAGGAAATATTTAGTGGTAATCATACTTTGACTTGTAAAATAAAAATATTAACCTTTCCTCCTGTCGTTTGAACATGTGAATAACACATACCATTCGTGCCATGACTTTTCTTAATTAATTATAATATTTTAGCACATAAAAAAAATGTTACAAGTGACAAGGGCCTATGCTAATGGAAATTTTGTGAATTAAATTTTTAATCCACTACTTTTGTTTAATTCGCAAAATTTACATATTAGAGAAAAAATATATTGATCACTACAAACGGACAATTCTCAATCATATCAGTTTTATCCTTCAGATCCTTAATGACTATAGAGTACTTATCTTTAAAAGAGAGAGATTAGAAGTCCTAGATGGGGATAAAAAAGAAATCTGACCTAGGAGACACCTACAAGGATCTTTACATAGCACTAGGTCTAGATCTATAGGGATGTAAAATTCCATCCCGGCTCTTACTTTGTGGACACAAGACACGACCGCTCCCTACAGATGGAGTGGGTGGCGCGCGCTCCCCAGCCCTGGGAGGCACTCGTGCGAGACATGGCACAAGGTGTCATGTGACCTCTTCTCATTGTACCATGTAGCCTAATTTCCTCCAATTACTTTCCAAGTAGACTGCCATTAATAGTGAGAATAAAACTAATATTTATTTATTCCAAAAATGATTATCCTATCCCAAAACTCGACTCTGAGTTAACTCTTATTTGAAACCCAACTTTGACATCGATTCCCGTCATAAAACCTGATTCCCGCCATCCTGAAACCCAATCCTGATCTTGATTCTGAAACCCGACCCTGACCCCGATATTGAAAACCAACCTTGACCCTGTCCTAAAACCCAAACCCCGATCCCTCACCCCCAACCTTTTTTCGTTAACTAAACCCCGGTCACCATCCTGAAAACCAACCCAGTAACATACCAACCATCCCCAATCCCAAACATGCCCTTGAATTTTGATTTTCCTCACTTATTTTTAAGGAAACATTTCCTTTTTAAAATCTAGGTTCCAAACATACCCTAACTCTATAAGAAACAATTAAAACTTCCAATTAGTTAAGAAAAAAGCAACAACCGAAAGGGCCCTTCTTGATGCAAAAACAAAAGAGCACCAACGTTCTAGGAATTTAGGGTAGGGTCATACTCAGATAATTAAAAATGCATTTATAAAATTATAAACGAACATGTTCAATAGTGATATCATTTTAGCTCTGCAATATAATGACAATTCGTCTTTCTTTTGTCTATGACATAATATAATATTGAACATGCATATTTAAAAAAAAAAAAAGGCAATGAATTAGAAAAGGGAAAAAAGATAATAGCATCGAGACTACATGAAAAACTGAGGAATTTCATAGTCTAACTTGCATAAAAATCAATGTACGAAAGAGCACCAATCTCTTGCGGTGTATGGCAGAGCATCAACATCAAATTCTAGTGATTGCATATTCGAAAGAGCACTGCAATATTTCATCGTGCACATATCTTTTCTGGGTGGTCTGAGAGTAAGTCTCTTCGCCCTATAAATAGGAGTCAATCTCCCGCATGATTTTCAAATATTTCTCTTCTTTCTTTCAATGTTCAATTGCCTATGGCAAACACTTCTTTTGCTGCAATGCCGATCGCAAACACTTCAGGAACAAATAACTTCTCTTTCGCCGACCAATCCAACGGGCAGGGCTCTCATCAACATGCACAAACTTCCGTCAGAGTCGTGTACATCCCTACAAGAAACTACTTTCTCCAACAACAGCAGTTTCTCGTGCCCGATCATTCACCTCACGCAGTTCTCGTTTTTGTCATCCCCGTGGTTGTCAGCTTCATTCAACTCAAGTGTCAATCCAATGGCAATTCTCCGTTCGACACAGACCCCGTGACGATGTGGTTCAGCATGTCCTGTTTGCTGGCATATTGTGTGGCTCATAGGATTGAGCTGAAGTTTGGTCGTCATCTTCGGTCTCCAATTACTAATTCTCTCACTCTTATCCGATCCGCTTCATACCTCTGTGGTTCTCTCTACTTAGCTTCTTTAACCTCAACATTTTTTCCGAGCAAGACGAAGCCCGTTCTTTACACTTTCTACGCGGTTCTGTCGACGGGTGACATACTTGTTAAGTACACCCCTATTGGAAAGCTGTGGAAATGGAGTGCCCAAAGAATTGTGAGGATCTTCTCTCATCAAGGTGACATACTCCCGGTGTAAAGCAGAGATTCCTTCAAAAACTGTGTGTTTTATTGTTTAAATTCTTGAATTTTCTATTATGTATTGTGTTTGTTTTATGTTGTATGAATTTTTCATTCATATCATTTTGTAGTTATGTTGTATTTCATGAATTTTTCAATTATGTTCAATAAAAATAGTGATCTTTACATTTTGTTCATGTAATAATTTTCCTTGCAATATGATATTTTTTTTTGGCCAATAATCAACAGAGACAAATACAAAATCCACAATAAAGGAGCACAGTACATCTCAATAAAAATGACTCTTTCAAGAAAAGGGGAAAAAAATACAAAAGAAAAAAGAAAACGACGACCGACCTCTTTAGTTTCGTATGTACACACTAAAAAAACTGTGGTCATTTGAATGAACTAAAAAACACCACGGATAAGACAAGTTCTTGGAGCACCTAGGACTAAACTAAAATCTTTACCAATATTTACAATATCATTACTAATAATCACCCTTATGTTGGAGCTAGCTCCTAGATTTGAAAACTGTAAGTTTTTTTTTTTTTTTTTTTTAATTTATTTAAATAAGCATGAGTCATAGCTCTATATCACAGGAAAAATTAAAAAAATAAAAACTACGTGCTTACATTACTCTTTTAAGTGTACATGGATGGCCTCTCAAATTTGTAGAACACCCATCTTTCGTAGTCTAGGAGGAGCACCCAAGTTGACGTCACCTGCAGAATTGCTTCAAATTTATTGTGACCACCAATCTTTTCTCCCTCCCCTACCTTAATTAGGTGGTCTAAAAAGAGTACTAAATTTCATGCTGCAACTGAACTCCTGATCATTTCATCTGCCCGCTTATAAATAACTCAAAATCTATATGGGTAACCACGTCTTCGGTACAAACCTCTTTGCTTTCTTTCATAAACCCAAAACCTCTTTTCTTTCTTTCGAGTTGAAATCCCATGGCCAGCTCCTCAACACCAGGTTTCTCTCTCACTACTCTTCGGAGACAGTACTCTTTCCCACATGGACAACATTCCTTCCATGTTGTCAACCATATGCCCACCAGAAACTTTTGCCCACAAAAGCTGCTAGAGCTCGATTCGCCCCATGCAATTCTCGCCTTTTTCATTACTGTGATCTTTAACTTAATTGAGATCAAGTGCCAATGCAAGGGAAATTCTCCATTTGACACAAACCCCATATTTATTTGTCTCAGCATCTCTTGTTTGCTGTCCTACTTTTTTCTTCATGGGATTGAGCTGAGTTTTTCTCGTCATCTGCAGAATTCTTCGAATTATTCGACTGCACTTCAGTTCACCACTTCATTGTTTGGTTCACTTCTATTGGCTTCGTTAGCATCTATAATTTTCCCGGACAAGATAAAGCCTGTTTTGTACACATTCTACTTGCTGTTGTTGATTGTTACATACTCCACAGGTACGCCATTGTCAAAGCAGTGTGGAAGTGGATAGATGAGAACATCAAAACTAAAATACTACCTCGTTCAGTTGAGAGGCGAGCATCCATGTCAATCAACCTCGTGGCCAACACCCATTTGTATGAGGGAGACTTGCCTCCTGTGTAGAGATGACAAAAGATGTTCTGAAACTTCCTCTATTGCCGACTAGATAATTACATGAAATACAGGTTATATCCGTGTCAAGTTAAATGGTTCCATATGTTTTTGTCAATTTTATATGGTTTCTATGAGTTGTGTCTATATTTAATATGCTCTAGAGCTACAGCTATCACAAAATCCTGTGGAAACGGATTGATGAGAGGATTGTGACTGACTTCTCTTGAACGTGTGAAGAGGAATAGCCATGCTTTCCGTGTAGCGAAGAGAAATAAGTTGATAGACAAAGGAAAAATTAACCATATGCAACACACCCTGAGGAGCATGCTTCCTAATTGGATTGTTGATGTAAGGCTAAGATAGAAGATGTTATGCAAATTACTGAAATTCAACCTGGAAATTATCAAATTCAATGAAAATTAAATTGGAATAAACACAATCAAAAGAACAGAAACCAGGAAATGTACAGAAATCCAATAGCACATAATTTTAAATAGGCTCAATCTCTTGGATTTACTGTCTTTTGCAAATAGCAGCTTTCTCATGCCAGAGCTTCCTGACGTAAGAGTCTTTAGAGGATACAATTTACTGGCCTAACCCGGATGGAGGATGGAACTAAGAGCTCCAAATCCACCTAACACAACCCAAAAAGGGAAACAACGAGAGAACTTTCTGCAAAGACTTCAAAAAAGATAAATCCAAGTTCGAGAACTCTCACAACGAGGAACATGAAATATAAGACATAAGGAAATTACGAAAACACTCTTCACTCACAAAATGACTTAACACAACTAAAATAAAACGACAACCAAAATCAGATAAAGAATAAACAACAGTAACAAGTAGTGATAGACCAACAACAACATAATAAGAGCAAAGCCCTTCTTACATCAGTTCTACCCCTCCATGAGAAGAACCTGCCCTCAAGCTCAAAAACGAAGTTCAAATGTTCGAAGAGTCCAGTACCAATCGACAATTGAAAGCTTTTCATACTATCAGAGACCACTAATTATTATTATTATTATTTTTTCTGCGATTTAGGAAGACACCAACTGAAAATATCTTCAGTTCTTATCTCTTCCAATGACACAATGAAACAAACCCCTTGAACTCCTTTTATTCCACTGATTTTCCTTTCTTGAAATGTGTGAGCTACGGCAATGTCGAGTACATGCTCATGATGGAACTCCACGAACATATTCCTAAGCTTCATTCCTCCTCTTCCGTAGTACTTGATTCCAGCACTAACGAAATCAGCTTCTACCAGATTGTTACACCAGTTTTGCCATCTTTAGCATCCCTCAAAGTTACACAAGTATTACCAAAGTCATTAAAGCACCAGGTCAATGTCACCTTTGCAAGTTCAATAGTAGCTTCATTGGCCAACTGCTATCCTCCTATCTTATTTCTTTCTTCCGCACCAGAGAAAATTCAGAATAAGGGCTAATCCAGGGAGTCGGGCCTGTACAAATCTTCACCAATAACTGAGAGAAACCATAAAAAACAATGCCTATAAAAGTCTAACAATAAGCTGGGGTTGACATGTGAAGTGAAAACAAACCACCAATAGAATAAGAGATGGGTTCAAGAATAATGGAGAGAAACCATTACTAGTCATGTTTTCCTTAGGATACCAGGAAGGCAATTTGCCAAAATCAACCTTTAAGACGAGCACATTTTGCTGGATATTTTTATTGGAACCCTCTATATTCTCCTCCTCATAATCCTTTAAAGCATCTATAATATCCATTTCAAAAAGACGACAATGCTATTAACATAACATGGGGCAGCTAGTGTTTCCACTTCACCTTCATTTAGCTCTAAACTCTCTGTTTCCAGCTTCAGATACATAGAAAATATATCTGGCACAAGAAGGCCAGCGGAAGCTTTTGACTTTCGATTTTATCCTCTTTTTCAAGGATTTCAACAACAAATTCAGAACCGAAGTTTTCTAACGCAACTTTAGAAGAAAGAAATGCTTCATCACCAATCGTGAAGGGCACCTTGGTCTGCTTGCAGCAAGAAATAAATCAGTTGCTGTCCAACTCCATCATCTTCTCTTGAGCAGCTCCCACTTCCCCACTAGAAGCTTTCATTGTTGTCTCTACCAATTCCCGCTTCCTCAAAAATCCCTATACATGAAATATCAGTATACATTTCTTTGATCAGGCATCGACTACTTTCAAAGTTTCCAAAGCTACCGCAGCCTTCAATTCTGACAAGTTTTTGAACAGGAGAATGTCATGGTTTGACCATAGTACGAAACTGCCGACAGTTTGTAATAGGATCTATATCGGTTAGAACAATCCCTCTCACTCAACCATGATGGCAAGAATCTCTCTTTTAATTTGTTTTTCATTTTCCGCAAGTCCTAATTTTCCTTTTCCCCACATAAACCCATTGGTTCTGGAGTCTTTCCCACCAATAAGTATTCTTTGAATCTCCTAGCAGCTAATTTTGCTTGTTTTTCCAAAGGCACATACACATGTTCAATGAATTTATCATTTCATTTAATCCAACCCAAAAATTTCTCCTCAGAATCATAGTGTCCATTAAAACTAGGAATTCAGAAATTGTGATAACAATCTTGAGGATACCAGCATGTTTCACAATCAACAAAATCCCCAAAATAGGCTTAAAAATCGGCTTGGTCGGAGCATTGAAAATCTGTCCTCACCAATGGTTCACGCGAAACATCTCCTTTCATGATTCGCGTCCAATTTTGTTGCTGAACTCCACAATGAGCACCTCCATTCGCGGATCTGACTATGTGTTGATGTAGATCAGAGGTTTCATCACCAATTTCTTCATAAACACCATGGATCTTCGCTTGAGGATTGCTAAGCAATGGTCTTGGAGACAAATCACCCACTCCATCTCTGCCACTCATCAAAAACCAATGGGCAAGACTTGTCTCTGATACAACTTTGACATAGGAGTCATCACAGGATATAATTTACTAGCCTAACTCAAACAGAGGATGGAACTAAGAGCTCCTAATCTACCTAACACAACCCAAAAAGGGAGACAATGGTAGAAAACTCTCTGCAAATACTATTCAATAAAGATAATCCATGTCTAAGAACCTCTCTCACAACGAGGAAAATGAAATACAATACATAAAGGAAAATTACAAAAATACTCCCTTCACTCACAAAACTACTCAACACACAACTAAAATAAAATGACAAGCAAATTCAAATAAAGACTAAACAACAGTAACAAGTAGTGATAGACTAACAACGATATAATAAGAGCAAAGCCCCTACATCACTTCCACTAATAATTCTTCAATAAAAGTTTACACTCCCAGATTTATCTCACAAGTGCTTACCCTGTCTAGACATAAAATCATGTACTGCCCAAAACAACACAATTTTCAAAACAGAGCACACAAATGTAGTGAAGGATTTTCAACTACCTTGTTTCTAGACAGATCGAAGTCACTTTCTTTAAAAACTTATTTGAGTCAAGTTCTCCTCTTATTCAAATTCCAAACATTTTTCATGTCAACATTTGTTTCAAAATAATACAGAAATTTATACAACAATAGGCTGAAAATTTTCATGTCATACCATAACAAACATGTTCAAATGGAATTTGACATTTGAAAGCTTATACAGCATGTTCATTTGTAACAATAAATCATTTTCTTGCCTTGTTGACTAAATGATACATGCAATCTAATAGCCCGTTTGGATAAGCTATTGGAATGGCAACTATTGTAATCAAAAACAGTATGCCTTTGGTTGGACCACTAACAGGGTGACAATATTTGAATGTTTCACTATTTTACAACTATTCAACTCAACTCCAAATTTTCACTTTTATAAATCTGTACATACTCATTTTCCACCTTCAAACTATTCAAACGTTACTTTTAACAAAAACTATCCAAACACACATTTCATTCAAATACACGACTCGAATTCTACATTAGAATGTAGACATACAATTTGAATGAACAATGCAATCTATGATCCAAACGGGCCATAAATCCATCATATAGTAGATACAACATTTTTGTTTCTTTGCAGGAGGTGACATATATATACAATAGAGAAATAATGAATCTGTCTACACCAAGATTACATAGTAAATATATTGTTTATCACAAGAATAACCAATTCTAGATGAAGAATAATAAAACAAAACACTCAAATCTCAAAAAGTTTACAAATTTTCTAAATTGAGACTGAATGGCATCGTTACAAAAGGCCTACAAAATCATGTGTGTGGCTAAACTAGTTTGGAAATAAGATTTGGATCTGAGAATTGTTCACTTATACTTGTTTCTTTTTCTCTCTCTTTTCTAATCATTACACAATAGTAAAAGAATTAACCAAACATTAGAAACATCTCTTTCACCAGCGTATCAAGCTATACTATGAACAAAGAGAGTTCTAGAACCCAGGGATTAAAGAAAAAACTTGAAAATTTACAAGCTTTACAACATCTTTTTCATTTGAATCCTAAACAGTTTAAGATTGCGAATATGGTGGAGCATGCGTTGTCAACATGAATAGTGTCTTATTCAAACCCCAATTTCAGCCAGAGCCACCCCAGAAACTGAGTCACCAAAACCATTGATGAAGTTAATAACTGAAAAAGAATCACACTCCTTTGAAATCCCAAAAACCGGTTTCCGACATCTATTTACATATAATATAACCCAGAAACATAACCGCAGGGCAGAGAATTAAAAATGTAAAAGGGAGCAAAGTGTTTTCAGACAAATAGCTAACCATATTTTCCGTCAGTTTCTCGACACAACCATCGACGAACACCAATACACTACTACAGGTCCACAGAAGTAACTTCTCAGAGGAGTTGATCTTTATCGAGTTTTCTGGTAAGAGCTCATTAAATCGACAAATCACCACATTGCGAAGCAAAGAAGATTAGAAGCAAATTTACTACGGTGGTGTTTACTTCACCCAAGGGCGAGCTCGAGTCTACCAAAATCAGAATACCCTAAAATTGTCTTTCAATTAGAGAGAGAAACTAAGATTAAGAATAGAGAAGTCATAGAGAGAGAGAGAGAACCGAGAAGAGAGAGAAAAGAGCAAAACATTTGCATTTATAACAACTTGAGTGGAAAAATAAAAAACAACGGTTTAGTTTGGTTTTGTTTAGTGTCTCAGTCGATTTTACAACACCAAGATGCAGTTAAGTTTGAGCAAAACAGTCGTATAATCCGTGTACTCCTTTTTTTGTTGAAAATTTTTGAAGAATTACACTACAGTTATTATAACCGTCATGTAATCCTTTTTTTTTTTTTTTCAAAATTTAAAAATTTTGAAAAAAAAAAGGATTACATGACGGTTTTGAGCAAAACTGTCGTGTAATCCTCGAATTACACAACAGTTATAGAAAACCGTCGTATAATCCTCCAAAAATTTTTAAAATTTTCAAAATTTCAAATTTCAAAAAAAAAAATAAGGATTACACGACGGTTAAAAATCGTCGTGTAATCTTCCTAAAATTTTTAAAATTTTCAAATTTCATGTTTTGGAATTCACATGAAAACCCATTACTTAAATACACTTTCCTCTTCATTTATCATCATTTTTATCTTCAACCCTCTAGACAACTCAAACTTTTCTCCTCCCCACCTCCTTCGCCGCGCCCGAACCCCTAACTTAAAATCCGATCATGCCGCTGCCACTTCAAAATTTTCCTAAACTGCCGCTATAGCCCCTGTTTTTTTCAGCTGCCGCCGTCGCCACCACCTCTCTCTCCCGGTGTTCCCATCAAAGCCGTGACTGTTTTTCTTTAAAGAAAAGCAAGGTGACTTCCATATTGCTCAATTTCTTGTTTTCTAACAAAACTACGAACATGCAATGCTTTAATAACTTGCTGGAGTGTAATTTGTAGTGTTGTTTGGATGTTTTTCTTTTTCTATTGTTGCTATTTTGGAGATGAATGTTTTGTGTACAGTTTTGGCACTTTACACACATTTTTAACATGGTTTTTATTCGCCTACCACATGCTCAATGAAATGTCAAAATGGATTTTTGTTTTGAATAATCATATAGAATTTGATTCTAGTATAATTGGGCTTGAATTTAAAAAAAAAAAAAAAAAGACTTTTTTTTGGTGATGGCACACATTACACAACGGTTTTGCTCGAAACCGTCGTGTAATATGTGCCATCGATAAAATAAAAAAAAGTCAAATTTTTTTTTAATTCAAACCCAATTACACGACGATTTTGAGCTAAAACCGTCGTGTAATGGCATACATTACACGACGGTTTCAGGTCAAAACCGTCGTGTAATGTAGTGATTACACAACGGTTACACGACGGTTTTGAGCCAAAACCGTCGTGTAATCACTACATTACACAACGGTTTTGGAGGAAAACCATCGTGTAAAGTTCTCAATTTGCGGTGTTTGCTACTGTATTTCTTAATTCGACGATGGTGTGAACTGTCGAGTAATATTGAGATACCACAATGGTTATGGGACCGTCGTGGTATCTTCCACGACGCGGGATTACACGACGGTTGTTTGACCGTAATGTAAACTTTACACGACAGTAAATAACCATCGTGTAATCCACAATTTTTACTAGTGATCTCCACATGTGAGATTGCCAAGGATTCATGGAAAATCCTTGAGACCACATATGAAGGGACGTCAGCGGTAAAGATGTCAAAGCAACAATTGTTGACCACCTGATTTAAGAATCTGAGAATGATGGAGTCTGAGATAATAGCCGAGTACAACACCAAAATTTATGACATAGCAAATAAGGCATTTGCACTTGGTGAAAAATACTCCGAGACCAAGCTTGTGATGGAGGTTCTTAATTCTCTCCCAAAAAGGTTTGCTTCACGACAATTAAAAAAGCCTGAGATATGAGCTCAATGAGACTAGATGAACTAATGGGCCCTCCGCAAACTTTTGAGATGAACATGAAGTATAACAAGAAGGAGAAAGACATCGCTTTTCAAGCTGGAATCCAAATATTTGTTGATGAAGAAGACATTAAAGATAGTGGAGACTTGATTGATTCACTTACTATAATTACTGGGAACTTGGCCAAAATATTGAACAAAGTTAGTTCTGGCAAGTCTAATAAGTCTCGAAAAAGGAAAACTACTATAAATACCTTTGATTCCAAGAAAAAAGGTAAAGGAATCCAATGTCATAAGTGTGAAGGCTTCGGGCACAATTAATCTGAGAGTGAAATACCCTTAAGAAAAAGGATAAATCAATTAATATCTCTTGGAGTGATGAGGAATCTGAAGGCAGTCAGGAGGATGATGAAGATGAAGTGAGAAACTATGCTGCTTTAAACATTATGACTGATTGTGACACTATGAAGGATTTTGTCATCTTGTAACAAAGACTTTTGCAACACCTCCTACAACATCATCGGCAACAGTAGCTGAATTTGATGATTCCGGATCAAATTGCAGCAGTAATGATGTTTTAAGTGATGAGGACATCCATAGAGCATACAAGGAGATGTACAACAAGTTGATTCAAGTTTACAAGGTCAACAAGTCACTTGAGATTCATGTTGCTAAACTTTATAAAGAGAAAGATATCTTGAAGAAAGCTGTGATTAATTACAAATTCCTTGCTATTGAGAAGGAAAGGAAGTTTCAAGAGATTAGACTTGAGCTGGAGAACACGCAAAAGTCCTTGAAGATGCTCAACTTCGGCACGGCTAAACTTGATCACATCTTATCTATTGGAAAATCAAGTAGGGATCATTGTGGCCTAGGTTACAAGGGTGAATCTTCTTCTTAAAAGACCGTGATTGTCAAAGATACATCTATTCATGAACCTAGTCCTCAGTCAGGTATGAATTCTAAACCTAAATCTCCTATGTGTAAACCAAAGAGGTTTGTTCCTACTTGTTATTATTGCAACTTGCCGAGACATATTAAGTCCAGATGTTTCAAGTACTTGAATGCTTTAAAGGGATGAATGATTTTTAATCCACCAAAGTCCACTAATTCAACTTTTGTGCTAAACTTGAAAATTGATTTGAAAAATTATTTTTCTCGAAAAATTTGGGTTAAAAAATCTGATCTTACGTGCTCTACTCTTCATCCCACTTTTAAGGCAAGTATGTCTAAAAAACAAGATCATTGTTCTAGATTATGCTATAATAGAAAGTCAACTAGCAGGTGTTTTCCCAAAGCTCGTGAGGTGGTGAAATTTGTTTCTTGAAGTTCTTAGGAAGTTGCATGATGTATTTTTGTTTTTGCATTGCATATTAGGGTTTGAATTTAGACATTAAACATTTGATCTTTTGATTTGATTTATTTCTAATTCATAATTTTCAAATTTTAAATTTTAAATCTGGATGAATTCTTTTGTTGGATATTGATTTTGAATTAGAACCAACCCTTTTGTGCACTATGTGAGAATTATGATGTTTGAGTTAAGAGGGATTTTTTTTTAAATCTTATTATGATTAAAAAAAAAAAGAAAGAGGAAAGAAAAAAAAAAAAGAAGGAAAAAGAAATTGGGTGGGAAGGTTTAAAAGAAAAAAGAGGCCTTTGATGGAAAAAGCTACCTACCCTAATGTGTGAATCTATCTATGAGTAATATGGGTCTATGTATCACCAACATATAGAGGATGATCTACCATGAAAAAAAAAAAAAAAAAAGTTGTCTTAGAGATAGAATGAAAGTTACCGACTGGTCATCCACAAAAATTTGAAAAACAAAGGATGATTATTGCAATTAGGTTTTACAAAGGTCATTCTGAAACAAAATGTACTAGATATTGAACTTTTCACACACACACTTGGTTTTTATTCTTGATCAATTGAATTCAATTGCATGTCATTCTAGTTTAAGTTTTTAACTTTGCATCTTATGAAGGTGAAATATTTTGAATTAAGGTCAATTGCTCACGTTTAAATTTTCTTTAGGGTTTTCTATTTTGTTTAGAAAATTAAAAAAAAAAAAAAAAAAAAAAAGGGTGTGCTTGTGTGTCTCGAGCTTGGGATTGTGTCTGTGATGTTACACATGATGTTGCAACATATTTTACAACAGGCAACTTCCTATGTTCTTGGCTGTTTTTTTTTTTTTTTTTTTTAAAGAAAAACATGTCATTTTTTT
The DNA here is from genome assembly GCA_025413485.1 of Ficus microcarpa. Lineage (NCBI taxonomy): Eukaryota > Viridiplantae > Streptophyta > Magnoliopsida > Rosales > Moraceae > Ficus > Ficus microcarpa. Next base: position 512,602 of record CM046387.1, on the reverse strand, counting down.
TTTTAAATGTAAATCTGGTTGAGAGATTTGTTGATTTTCAAAACATCTTTCAATTTAAAAAGTTTATGATTGTTCACTTTCTCTTTGATTTTCATCTCCCTAAAGGAAAGCCTAACCCCCCAAAAATCACAGAGATTTTTCAAATTTGTGGATTGTTTGTGTTTGCATTCTTTTGTAGGTTCATGTTGACCAAGAGTGTGACATGCATAATCTCCACAAGCATCTTGCTAGCCAAATCAAGAACTACCCCATGATGTGGTACCCTCTCCACTAGCTGTACTAGTTTAACCGGTAGCACCAGTTGTGCCTGCAACACTAGTAGCCCAACCTATTGTCTGACAAGAACCATTGTACAGAAGGGTCGATTTATGAAACCATTAGAATTTGAAGGATCCACCGACCTTTTGGAGGCTGAGGAGTGGCTAACTTCCCTTCAAATCATCTTGAACTTTATAGAACTCACTGAACAAGAAAAAATGCTTTGTACTTCCTACGTCATGAAAAAGGATGCTCATTACTGGAGAGAAACTTGACCAATGAAAAGGAATGTACTTGAGATGATAAAGAGTGATTTTGTTCAGGATTTTAATGACAAATTCTATAATCATATGGCTATGAAAGCACAACAAATTGAATTCATCAGGATCAAGCAAGGCTCCATGTCATTCACCGATGTTGCCCATAAGTTTGATCAAATAGCATGATTCTATCCTCACCTTGTGCCAATCAAAAATGAAAGGGTTAGGTAGATGTTGGACATGTTTTGCCCTAAAATAGCAATGGGGACCGATAGTGGCAAGAGACAGTCTACAACTACTGCTGAATGTGTCAGAAGGACACTACGCGCTGAGTATCGTCTTGCTCAAGCCAAGCAAGAGAGGGCTAAGTTCTTTGAAGAGAAGAAGAAAGATAAGTTACAATCGCAGCAGAATCAAGGAAATCAACTGAACAGCTAGGGAAACAAAGCCAACCTAAATGGCAATCACTTCAATCAAAACTATAACAAGAGGAAAGGGAATTTTAATGGCAACAAGAACTAAAAAAACCATCCCTAGAAGAAGAACAATACCATTTACCCTACATGTTCTAAATGTGTGAAGCAACATCAAGGTGAATGCAAACTCGGCTCGAACACTTGTTACACTTGTTATTTATGTGTAAAATAGAGTCATTCGTGAAAAATTACTATACCAACAAGCAAAACTAGACCGTAAAGAATCAGCTTTGTCACATTGAATACTGTAGGTCCCACCAAAGTACGTTACTTTCTTTCAGTAGTTTCAATACTCATAGCTATGCTAGTATTTGTGCCCTTATAATAAATACTTATATGTGAATGCTCACGTAAATAATTTAGGATTTAGATGTCAATAGTCTTTTATTTTTTGTTTGCTTTTACATATTCAATAATATTATAGTAAATTGGACATTTTTGATGTATGAACCAAATAAATAAAATATAATATTATTCTCCTCTATACTCTCTCGATTTTAAGATCACTTATGTTTCATTACATGAACTCTAAAAACTCACACTTTTTCCCCTAAGTTTTGTGTTTTATCCCCACTTAACTCTTTTATCAGAATTTTTAGTTAAAAATAGACCCCAAAAAAAAATGAATACTGCAGTCATGTAGTCTTTTTCCTTTATTTTAGCAGAAATTCTAACTTATTAGCTTGTCAAAGACTAATTCAACTATTTCTCCATCTGTTTTCAACTAAAATTCTAATAAAAAAAATATTAAAAATGGGGTTCAATTCAAAGTTCAAGAGGTAAAGAGAGTTTTTAAAGTTCAAGAGTATATTAAGAGTTTTCAAAGTTTAGTACGTAAAGTGAGATGGACCATAAAATTCAAGAACATATATGGAAATAATTATATCCTAAAACTTGTTAGTAAAAAAAATCAACAATACATCAAATGTTTATGTTCTTTGGAAATATCCCAAGTGAAAAGAAAAATCTAAGCATGGGAATATAAGAGAATGAAATTGAAGTTTTAATAGAGAGAGAGGTGGCGATTAGAGAAGAGAGACATGAGAGTTTGGGGCTAACAAATTAAATAAAATAAAAACACCATAATGGGCCGTTTTATTGATTTTATCTATTTATTTACTCAAAGCTTGTAATTTGATATTTATCTTAACAAACAAATTAATTTTTTAGAGGAATACTTAAAGAACAAGTGTTCTAATCAAATTAGTTTTTAAGTTATCAAATTTAATTAAATTAAACCCAATGATAGAGCAAACATAGGATAGCATTCATCATAAGCTTATTCAGTGTCGTCCAATCAAATTCTAACTTCACAATAATACCATATCGTACGTACCAAATAATGCCTTACTTTTGAATCGTTTGCCTTTCGCAGTAGTCTTTCAAGAATACAAGGTCAATTTATAGAGGAATAAAACAATAAGGTAATCTCAACAAAATAATTAGATAAACTTAGCCTAATAAATAGAAAACTACAAGAGAAATAAATAATCCTAGCTAATAGATTTCTAACCCAAAAACAATCCTAATAGATAAATATCATCTTAAAATTTCTAATTATTGTTCATATCATGTTTCTTATCACCTAGGTTATTGACGAGGGATATACCAAAGGATCAATGGGCACATGCCCCGCTCAAACTTTTTGGTTTTGGAATTTAGTCCATATAGTTTATAAGTTTTGTTAACTTCGCCCCCACTCAAATTTTGTTTTGGAATGTGCCCCCACTTAACATTAGATTACTTCTTTCTTCCTCTTGTTTTCTATTTTTTCTTGATAGTCTTGCTCCCATTCAACTCATTTTCATCCTCCCCAACTGCTTTATGTACACGTTATTTTTTTTTAAAATTAACTATATATTAAAGTGTCAAAACAAGAAAAATTCCGGGATACAAGTATGAAAACTCAAATAATTGGTAATTTCAATATGTTATTCAAAACTAGTAGAAACAAATTTTTAATCTCGACAAAATCTTGCATTAGTTTGTCAATTTTATGCTTACATGGGACCCCATTTAAACAAAATTCTATATGTGTCACCAAGTCTTTGTATGACCATAACCTTACTAGAATCACATAATGCTATTTCTTTCTTTTCGAATTAATTGAAATATACTGTCACAAAAACAGGACAAATTTGAACTTTTGAAACTTTCCGTGAATAAAAGCGCAAAGAGGTTTACTATTTCGAAAACAAGCTGTTTGCTTACATAAAATATTGGACCAATTCAAAATGAGTCTGTTTCTCAAAATACAGCCCTCAATTACAAAAATCTGGATAAGTAAATCATAAACAGAACAGTTTAAAAGGTGCTCAACAGGCCAACATTGTCCAAGTAAAAGAACAAGCTGAAGCTTAAGAGGACTATGCAACAGCTTTTCTTTCTTTTTGCTGAAGCTGCACAAAAAATAACAAAAGATATTTAGTTGAAAGAAATAATGTATTTCATCCAAAGTATAAACTAAAGTTGGTTTTACCACATATGTTAGTGCTTCAAAAAAGTAAAAATTAAAAAAACAAAAAGACCGTGCTTGTCGGTTGTCGATTCTCTTACCTGGTTTTTGCTTTTGTACAACATTTTAATCTTCACTATGATCCGTGCACTTCATCGTCACTTGACTAAGCCGATCCAATCTTCTTCCTTTTTCCAAACGGACAGTGTCTTTCACCACAGCAGACTTCATCTTCCCTTAAGTCGGTGTGCCGAAGTGCAGTGTGCCAAAGTGCAGTGTTCGGAAGTTTTTCCAGACTCTCTTCAGTCTCTTGCATTGCTGAATCTAGATGACGTTCCACAATTTTTCTAGTCGTCTCAGTTGCTACACTCTTGGTAATAACATTTAATGCTTTGTACATAAGGTTTCTTGAATGCAGCCTCCTGCTCTTCTTATCCATGTTATCTCTAGCAGAGTTCCCTTTCAATTCCACTCCTTGTTTAGCAGATCTTGTCCACCTCTTCAATACGTATTGCTCTGGTATACGGAATATGTTTTTCGCATTGAGTACCTTTAATGAATGACTGCACAAGATTCCCATTCTTTCAAATTTTTTACAACTGCAACTGACTGTGGAACTAGAACAATCGAAGCTCACTTCTTCCTCGCTGCCATTATCTATGTCTTTCAATTTGAACACACAAGTGGGCCCAGGACTAACTTCTTCCATTGCAAGTGACGTGATCTTTTTAAATTGCGGTTTAAATTCTTCATACACAGTGCGAGTATATACATCCTCTGCATGTTTATCCATCCCAATTCTTTTTTTGAATTGCTTTCTGTTGGATTCAAAATCTTCGGACAATTCAAGTGAACGGAATTCCTCTGTTTTTTCTAAATATTCCTCAAAAATATCTGACAGGGTTCCAATAGCATTCCATTCTGGGAAAAAATCAATCCTTAAATCTATTATTGATTGAAGGTCTGCAGGCAAGGCCAGTACTTCACTGAACAAATGAGACCACTTTTCCCGTGATTTGTACACAATAGCAAGCCATGGATCTTCTTGAAGTTCACGTTCTTCCATCAAAAGATTCCATTTTTCCTCAAATTCTTGCTTTGATCGAGCCCATAACCACGCAGCAATCATGGGTGAAAGCTGCTTCTCTTTTTCAAATGGTAGTAAGTTTTTTCCATTAAATTCGCTGAAAATAAATCCCTTAACAATAAGGTGTTTCGTCTCTGGAAATTCTATTTCAACTGCACTAGCAATAACTTCAGACAGGCCAGTAAAAAGTGTCTTCGGTTGACTGTAACCCATCGCTTTCAGGAATGTTCTGAAGAGCCACCTAAATGATTCCTCAGTTTCATCGAGTAAGAAAGCACAACCAAATAAGACAGGATCCATGTGATGATTAACTCCAAAAAATGGAGCACAAATCACATTATTATTATTCATTTGATAGCCGAAGGTGTCTAACAAAAGCAGATCCGCAAAATAAGCATAGTCTATCCTTGACCTGCCATCTCTCCAAAAGAAACTAGCCATTTGGTTTTCCGAATTGAGTTGGATTGCATAGAAGAATGACGGGTTTTCCGCTTGTAAATGCGAAAAATAGTTCAATAAACTTCGAACTTCTTCTGGTGGCAACTTAGCGACGTTTTTATCCGGCAAATAATTGGAAACACGGACTTCCTCAGGACTTCGATTCTCAGCTGTTCCACCTTCTTTATCCACTACATGAGCGCTATCACCAGTACTTTCTCTCGCAACAACCTGAGAGTTATCGAAACAAATATCTGTTTCATGCGTTTGCCCTGGCCTTTCAAGTGCATGATTGTGCTCCAAAGAACTGCTATAGATAACCCATTTACCATTTTTCAAATCTATTCGGATTTCTGCTTTGCAACCTGTTCTCGTTTCTTTTCTTTTATACCTTGGCGTCTTCCCGGATATCTTCTTTGACCGCTCCCCTTCCTTAGAACACAGGAAAATTCGTTTCTGTATCATTCCATTCGACGTGCGTTGTACCTTTCCTTTCCTAACTTTGAAACCAAGCCGCGCTGCATAATTCTTGTAGAAATTGTAAGCTTGCTCCTCAGATGGGAACTCCATACCACATTGTGGAGCCACCAACATCTGTCCACATTCATGATCACTAGGAGCAGTTTCAGATTCCATCCCATCTTCATTGCTTCTAAGAGATGATTCATCTTCATCATTTGCCATTTCATTTTGATTATTCTCGATTGTTTCATGACCCGGACGTTCTGTTAAGAACTGTTCCCAGAACTGATCCAAAACAACAATAGATATTCAAACGTATGAAAGAGCATCAAAAGACAGAATAAAAGTAACGGAGTTGATGAGATTATAGAAGCAGTAGAGCAAAACAAGAAGATGCTAGTATATATGTGTTCGTGATGTCTATTGTCAGGTTGTTTCAAGAAACTAATTCATTATTGAAATTAATGTGCTAAAATTTCACTATGAGAAAGTTATTGTGAGATTTTGTTTAGGACAGATTCTATGTAAACTTTCCTATGGTGATACACATCTGACTGCAACCTGTCTGAACGGACTTTGTTACCTGTTTTGACCGGTTGAGACAATTTCTTTTAAATTTCATTTTAGTAAAGTTTTGATTCATCATATGTCCAGCTTGGACTTATATTGACTGATTGATACATTATGGAAAGTCCGGAACAAAATGAATTTCCAAAAGTTATAGTTTAACACATAATTATTAAGAAATTGTTTTTCAACCACTATGGTTAGGAGATAAAATTAAGTTCCTACATATATAATGATGAAATAATATCATTTGATGGGGTTAATCATTAAATATATTTATGTAGAGGTTTTAGTTTTATTAGATCCAAAAATAGTGAAATATAATTAATGATCCAAGCAGAAAAAAAATAAGGCAGAAGGAGGAAAATAACATAACTTAGAAGTGGAATATTTTTAGAGAGTGAAATAATAGCATATTTTGGTTTTAGTTAAATAAAGAGAAATTATTCAGTGGATATACAATTCAAATAAATGCCAATCATTTATTGAATAGGTGTAAAACGTGATGACATAATACACCACAAGGCTCTCTGCTGATGGCGGACTCATTCTGAGATGAGTCTCTCTCCGGAATGCATGGTATGGCAATCTACCATGTGATGATGTCGACTCCTTCCAATGAGACGATAGGTCTATCACCCATCCCGGGTGCTGTCTTCGACAAGATCCAAGGAGAAATTGATTTGGGGATTTTGTTTTTTAGTTTGGTGTTAGGTTTTCTAATTTTTGTGGCTGATTTGTAATTTTTGTTAATCTACGTAACTTTTGATAACTACAGATAATATTTGGAAACGACAACTAAATGAGGAGAACTACTTTATTGTTAGTTTTTGTGTAAATCTAATAATTACAATGAAAATATGATATTTATTAGTAAATCTAATATTTATTATTTACAGATAAATTCGATATATGTACTGGTAAACTTAATATTTACTAGTAAATCCTGTATTCATTATTTATTAGTTAATTCAGTATTTACCCTAAATCCAGTATTTACTAGCAATTTAAGTATCAATTATTAATTTCAATATTTTATATTTACTAGTAAATTCAATCTCTACCATACATTATTTCTTGATATGTTTAAAACAATATTAACTTTTATTTATTTTATTTATAGAGTAAAAATATTATTTATTTCCATCTAGTTTTAAAATACCAAATCATCCCATTAAGTTTTTTAGATTTTAATTTTGGCTGATAAATGCAAATTTACAAGTAAATCCAATTTGGTGTTAGGTGTTAAACTGCCGATGGTGAATACCGACGGCTACGTGCTAGTCGCACGACAATTACGTGCTGACAACTTACAGGTCGGATTGGTACTTCAAATATAATTTTGTGACATGATGTGGCATTTTTTTTAAATTAGTTTTTATTTTTTTGGCCATAACTCAATTCAAACCTTGAATCCCCCTGAAAGTAAATTGACTTGAAAGGGTTCAAACATACTCCAAAGAACCAAGTGAACTTTAGAGAAATGAAAAAAATCATGCATTGAATTGATTTTTGTCAAAAAAGAAAAACTATTGCAAAAAATTTTATAAGATGACATCATATAATATCTCCTTATTTATTTGAGAATATCAATTATTCATTTAAGTTATCAACTAGCATCAATTAGTTTTCATATTGACATCAACTGGTTACAAACTAATAACACCCTTTGCAGGTTGGTTACCGATCGATTACCACTTAGTTAATGATTGGGAACCAGCCAACACTTGGTTTCTAATTGGTGACCGTCTAGCTACGTACCAAACAATAGCTGGTTATCAATCAGTAATCGCCTAGTTATCTACTGGAAACCACCTAGTTACCCACCAAATAGAGTAATTTCGTCTATTGTATTTAATTTGGGACGCCATCATTTATGTCATCATGGCATTTATTCCCCTACTTTTTCGGCAAAAATCAATCCAGACACTATTTTTATGGCATATTGCTTACTTATCCCAAAAATCAGTAAGTTTTCACTTCCAGGCTGTTGTCTGCCCTTATCCCTCAATAGGCTTCACGATATATAACAGGGCAAGTTTTACAATCCTCCGAGAGTTAAGGTTGCTTTTTTCATTTTCGATTTTTAAATCTGGAAAATTGAAAATTCTTTTCCCTGAAAAAAAAAAAGTGAGAAATGTGCTCTCTTTCTTTATTAGAAGAAAAAATCTTATAAACCACTTGAAAAATAATAATACAAGAGTGCCACAATAATTCCTCCACAAACTTATAATTGATTGGACAGGGTAATCAAATTCCTTTAAAGATTAAACTTGGGAATCATCTAAAACACTACACGTTTAGGATTTTGCTTTCCAAATCCCCTTACATGCATGCACTTTCTGCGTGCTTATATTTTTCGGAGGATCACAAATTCAAGATGTTTGGTGTGTTGCTATTTTCTCTTCGTGGTTCCTATAGTGTTAAAGGGAATTATGTCGTTCTTCTATGGAGGAGTAGGCTTTTACTGGTCCTCTCCTGACAAGGTGTTAAATTTTTTCTTATTTTTAATCTAATATTTTTTTTCCGGCTGAGTAATTTTTTTAAATAACAAAATCCAAAAAAATAAAATAAAATAAAAAAGAATGAAGAAAGAATACAACAACAAAACAAAATTGTGATATACATAAATGAGAAAAACCTTTAGACTTACTAAACCAAGCTCTATCAAAATTTCAAACATTTTGGAATGGATCTGAACTAATAGATTTTAACGAAAATAAATAACAAGATATAAATGAAAGGATAGAAGGCTAATAATACCACATCGGACCCTCGGTTGAGCGGCGGAGGCGGAGGCGGAGGTGGAGGCGGAGGCTCCTCACCAAAGACATTTCTGAGCGCCGCTGCTCGATCCAGAGTATGAGAAGGCCGAGAAGAAGTTCCAGATGGAAAATCATTGATTTCGGCCATTAATCTTAAAGAGTTGAGGACAGAAATTGAAGCAGTTTGGACAAGTAAACCGTAGGAAAGAGTAGCTGAGATACAAAAATACAAGAACACCAGCAAAAAAGACTTTTCCAATCTCTTTTTCAGCTTTCAGCTCTTGAATGCTCTTCTCCAGACGACAATTTATGTGCAATTTTGGCATTCAAAGCTTCGTGGACCGACCCGTGTGAAGACCACCTTAGGGTTTTTTTTTTTTTAATTGTACAATTTTCTATAGTCGTTGGTGGGCCTTATTTTATCAATTTTGCTCGCTGTTTAGAATACCGTGCACGCAACTAGTGTAGTCCGGGTGTATCCATCTTTTATTTTTATTTTTATTTTGTATGTAAATTACTAGAATAGTCCATGAACTTCCTATAGAAGACACCAATTGATCCCCAAACTTTTTTTTTTATTGTTTGGTCCCTGAATTTCTGAAAAAAAGGTATAAGTTAGTCCTTCTTATTAACGGATGTCTAAAAACTCCCCCTTTTCGTTAAATGATATGAAATTACAACAAAAGGACTAAATTACCCCTAATTTCAACTAAACAATTTTCAAAAGAAACAAAAAAATCTTCGTCATTCCTCCTGAAAAATATAGCAAAAAACGGTCCCCAAATTTTTTCTGAAAATACCAATTGGTCCTTAAACTTTTCTTTTTTTTTTTTTTTTTGATTGGTTGGACCCAATTCATGAAAAAGGATTGTCGTTCCACTAAAGGACATCTAAAAACTTCCACTTTCAGTTAAATCACCAATATTAATGTTGAAAAGACTAAATAATCCCTAATAAAATCTATTAATCACTATTTAAAAATTAAAAAAGTTACGAAAAAACGCACTAACCTAGAAAAACCCACTCCTCCTCATGATTTCACCCATCATCTTCTCTCTCCTTCCAAAAAACCAGACCATTTCTCATGTCTCCTCCACTCAACCTAAGAAATAAAATATTCATAATGCCATATCTGATGGAACACCAAAAAGGGCTCGCGATCTCGCATGGCGGCAATGCTGTTGGGGTTTTGCTGAGGCTTGCGACATTGCGGACAAGGATAACAGGCATGACTGGAGTTAGAAATATATTCCAACAGGAGCGTACACCAAAATGTTTTCAAGATAAATTAAATTTTAGTGGGGTTATATGAGAATTTGTAATTTTAGTGTGTTTATATGAGAATTTTTAATTTTAACAGGGGCAAACATAAAATTATAAACATAGAATTAATTCTAGTAGGGATTACGTGAGTATTTTTAATTTTTAATGGGGCAAAAAAGAAACTATATGAGAACTTTTAATTTTAGTGTGGTCAGATTGTAATAATTATAAAAATTTTGGGATAAATTTAAATGAACAAAAAATTTTAGTGGGGCTAATAATAACAAGTTATAATTTTTAGAAAAATAAAATGAAAATTTTAAATTTTTAGGGGGGCTATATGTAAAATTTTATCAAGTACATACATACAAACTTAATTAATAAAAGTTAAGGGGGGCTTAAGCCCCTCCTCATGCCCATATGCCTCCGTCCCCAACTCCATTGTTCACGGGGCCATGGCTCACAGAGGCTGTGGACGAAAAGATCTGGGTTTAGAAATTGGTCTGATCCGGTTTTAAACTGTTTTGAAACGGTTCTTATGTGAAATCGGACCGACGGTTTAAAACCCGCCGGACTGGTTTCGTGGTTTACGATTTTTCTTGCAAAGCTCTATTAGCTATCTTAGCTATAGCATCCTCAATTTTTTAATTAATTTTAAATTACTTTTAATCCATATACGTAGGATGTTCCAATATTAAAAAAACATGAATAATCATGTATGTGATATTACATATGGTGTGAAATTTGTAATTTGTAATTTTTAAATTTATATTAACTAATTGATTGGTGTTTGGTGAAGTAGTTTGAGTTGAGATTTTTAAGTTTCAATAGTAAATTTTTTTGAATTTTCAGAAAAGACAAAAAACTTTTTGAGAAAAAGACAAAAAAAATTTTGAGATGAGATGAGATAAACCATCTCACCAAACGCCCCCTTAGATATAATTTTTTTAGAATATTTGTCAGGTTATATTATTTGTATATTTAGATAAGACAATATATGATGGGACCACTCCCAAATTTTTTTTAGATCAAATACTGTTTGTATATTGACATAAGGGATATGTATCCTTAAATAATATTATATTTAAATCACTTATTAATATAATATAATCCATAAGGCGTATGAGAGAGATGCCGTATAGAATTCCCCCCTTAAAAAATACATACATATAATTTTATAGTTGTCAACCCCAACTACTGAACCCCTACCTAAATTTTAAAGGGCAAAAATAATAATCCAGAATGGTTCGTCTAATCCTCGAACAGTCCGCCGGAAAGACTTCAATAGTCATTGACTTCCGACCACGACCACCTATCTTGAATTGTTTATTCTACATTCATTTGCCATTACACGCTTTTAGACCCTGCACCGCATAATCAACTCCGCAGAGCATTTTGAAGTCTACAAGAGTGGGTCCCATTGTTGGGACCTACCTCAATTTCTCTACGCGGAGTTGTTGTGTAGCCTAGAAACTGAAATCTATAGTGGCTCGTTTGACTCTTCCAGATTGGAGTTAAATTTTTCTAATTTATTATTTTCTTTTTTTTAAAGTTAACAAAAACTTTAATTAATTTTTAAAAAATTAAATAACTACAATATAAAAAATTTAGTTCCAATCAATAAACTAAACGCAAGCAAATAACAGAGTTCCGGCTATTAGACTCTGGACACGACTCCTCAACTCATAATTACAAACAATAAAAACAAAAAGCTATAACAACTTCGTAGTGGACCTACACTTATATTAGCCCTGCGTTGGATGGAAATTCCAATAGATAACAAATTTATGAAGATAAAAATAAACATGATTTTAGAATATTTGAAGTATGAAAGACGTACTAGTAAATTAAAAATTTATAAACTTTACAATTTTATTAATTAAAATAAATAAATTCATTTATCTAATAAATTAACATTTAGTCTTATTTATTTTACATATGTATAAAACTTGCTATTTACTTTAGAAGATAATTTAATAGCAAATCGATAAAAGTTTTTTTAAAAAAAAAGTAGTTGCACATTTTAAAAATGATTAAAATAAATAGTATTTTGCGAATAAATGTTTTTCTCTTAAGTAAATTAATTGTTATCTTTATTTATTTGTTTTTGCTAAGAAAAAGAGGGTTATAAGGGTAAAGATTGGAATATTAAAATAACCTCAGGAGTGCATGCCTCCCCACATAATGATAGATCCCACGAAGTGGGATTTCCCATTTACTATTAGGAATTAGTATATTTTTAATAATCATTATTTATTTTTTAAAGTGCATTAGATAATATTTGTTTAATCTTTCATGGTGTCTCTCCTCAATAATTCTATTAAATTTTATGACTAGAAGTGGATGGTCAACTTATTACACGTTATTTCATCGATGCACGTTATTTCACCGATGCAAGTCCCAAGTTGTTTTGAGTCAAAAACTCTGATCCTCAGGCCAATTTGAGTGGTTTTATATAGATCAAGGGGCACGATAAGCAGTTTTGACAACTAGGGACAAAGTGAATTAAGGTATATAATTCAAGGGATATTCCTGAAATTAATCCTTCCTTTGATGCCAAATTGAGAAAGATCTGAATTATAGAAACTAATATTTTTGTTTATATTTGCATTTAATTTTCTTTTAAGTTTCCCATTGATATTTGGTTCCTTTTGCTTAGCAACCTTAGGATCAACATATTTTCTTGCTCTGCTATCGACAACTTTCTTTTTTTTTTTTTTTTTTGGTATAGTGTTGTGTTATTTTCTGAGAGAAAAATGGAAAAAATAGATAAGCAAATGGTGTAAAGGATTTTGAATTTAGAGATGTTGAGAGAGGTGAAGAGAGTTATTGAAATTATTAGTGAATTTGATCTCCCTCTCCCATAGACATAGACATTTTTACCGAATCGCGTAAAGTTGGTTTTTTTTTTTTTTTTATCACTTTGTTCTAGGTTATTTTATTTTTCTGCTACATTTTGCATATTGGGTGTTTTTTCCCCACACTAATCATATAAGAAACAACTAAAATTTCTAATTAAAAAAAAAAAAAAAAAAAGAAGATATTGAAACGGTATTGGTGAACTTCAAAACTGATGCAGGTTAGGCACATAGTCAGATTATTCAAATGCAATAGTACTACAAAATTATAAATGAACCTGTTCAATGGCGATATCATTTTAGTTCTACAATCAATTCAACGAATTAGTGACAAGTTCTCTTTCTTTTGTCTATAACAAAACATAATATTGAACATACCAATTTAAATTTTATTTTTATTTCAAGAATACCTTTCTTTAGGTGATTTGAAGCGTACCCAGTGCCAATACCTACATGTTCAGTGGATGCACCGTGACTACTTGGAAGAAGAAATAAAACAAGAAAAGTCGAAGAATTAAATAAGAAAAAAGCACCGAGACCATATGAAAAACTGATTTCGCAGTCTAACTTGCATAAAAATCAATATACGAAAGAGCACCAATCTCTTGCGGTGTATAACAGAGCATCAACATCAAATTCTAGTGATTGCATTGTCGAAAGAGTACCGCATTATTTTGATCATGCACATATCTTTTCTAGGTGGTCTTAGACCAAGTTTCTCCGCCCTAAATAGGAGTCAATTTCCCCTTTGATTTTCTCACATTTCTCTTTTTTCTGTCTAAATTCAATTTCCTATGGCAAACACTTCAGGATCGAATAACTTCCCTTTCGCCGACCTATCCAACCGGCAGGGCTCTCATTAACATGCAAAAACTTCCGTCACAGTTGTGTACATCCCCACAAGAAACTACTTTCTCCAACAACAGCAGTTTCTGTTGTCCGGTCATTCACCTCACGCAGTTTTCGTTTTCGTCATCCATGTGATCATCAACTTGATTCAACTCAAGTCTCAATTGAAAGGCAATCCTCCATCAGACGCTAACCCTGTGACAATTTGGTTCAGCATTTCTTGTTTGCTGCCATATATTGTATGGTATTCAGCTGAAATTTGGTTTTAAGCCCCATTTGAGGACGTGTTTCTAAAAGTGTTTTTCAAACATAATTTTGTCTTTTTCCTCCAATTTTACTACTCACTTCTCCAAAAATTTTCAAAAAATCTAAAAGTCTGTAAATTTATCATTTTAAGTCAAAATAAGATGTTTTTTTTTTAAATTGTATAGAATTTCGAGAAAAATGAAACAACATTCATATTGCTATTTTTTTAAATACATTTAAGTTTTTACACATTTTCACTCTAAACAATTTATTTTCACTAAACGCATATTTTCAAAACTCAAACTATTTCCAATTTTCAAAACACCGTTTCCAAATGTGACCCCCAAACGAAGCCTCAGTCTTATGCTAATTCTCTCAATCTGTCCCAATCTGCTTCGTACCTCTGCAACTGTCTCTGCTGGGCTTCATTGACCTCAATATTTTTTAGGAATAAGGCGAAGCTCATTTTCTACACTTTCTAAGCAGTCCTACCAACGGCTGACATACTTGTTAAGTACAGGCCTATTGGAAAGCTGTGGAAATGGATTGTCCAAAAAATTGCGAGTGTCTTCTCTCTTCAAGGTGCCCTACTCTCGGTGTAGAGCAGAGAAATAATTTCGTCCACAAACTTTTAGTATTTTATTGTTTTAGTTCTGGATTTTTCAATTATGTATAGTGATAATGTTAGTTTGTGAACTTTTTGTTCATATCATTTTTGTTGTTATACTCCAGTGTATGAATCTTCATTTATATCCATTAAAAATAGTAATCTTGACATCTTGCTTATGTTATATTTTTTTTGTGTAATATGATTTTTTTTATAAAATTTTTAATCAAGACAATACAAAATCAATAAGGAAAGAGCACCTTGGCGGCACATCTCAATGAGAATGATCATCTCGAGTAAGGAAAACACTTAGTACTTGGCCCTAAACGGCATTGAGGTCATATAAATGAACAAAACACGTAAGAAATAAAGCAAAAAATTGATCAAGAGCATGTAGGACTAGAATAAAAGTCAATAATGTAAAAAATTCTATAGTTGAAAGGTTTCGTATGGCAAGGATCACCCATATTTTTTTCTTTATGTTTTTATTTTATTTTATTTTATTTTTTAAAATTTTTGCAAGGCCCATGATAACTCTAGAAATTAGAGTTATCTTAAGCGCTTTTAGACTTGGTTGCAATTCGTTTAGAGAGTTTTTGTGTTTTTTTTAGCTTATTTTCCTTTGTTTTGTGTTTTTATGATTTTTCTTATCTTGGATTTAAATGTTTAGATGAGATCATGGGAAATGTGGAGAAAAAAATAGGATCATTTGATGGCTTTTTGACGTGCGTTTTAATTCTCTTATGACTTGTAGGAGAGCCTGAACCGAAAATGCTGCAACAAATGCTACAGCATTCCTTACAGCATTTTGTAGCAGAAGCAGTTAAGAAACTGAGCCGAAAATGCTGCAGCAATTCTTGTAGCATTTTAGTCCAACTGGCAATTTCTCTGATAAAGTAAAAAA
Organism: Ficus microcarpa; assembly: GCA_025413485.1. Lineage (NCBI taxonomy): Eukaryota > Viridiplantae > Streptophyta > Magnoliopsida > Rosales > Moraceae > Ficus > Ficus microcarpa. Next base: position 497,107 of record CM046387.1, on the reverse strand, counting down.
ATAGATGACAGCTCATATGGTGGGGGCCACTTCTTTGCCTCAGCTGGAAACTTCACACGTGGGCATTGGTTGTTGTCCTAAAGGGTTAGTGTTTAGCATTGGAGAAAGCAGCCGACAAAGGGGAGAAGGGAGCTGAAAAAAAAAAAACAGAAAAAAAAAGAGCGAAGAACAGGGAGGAGGAGAGAGACTAATTATTGGGCAAGAGAGAGAGAGAGAGCTGAAGAGAGATTTTTCTTCCATCTCTGCGCCATTTTGGATAGCACACTGAGAGGAGTAAATTGTGAGCAAGGAGCAACAAGAGGGCGAGAGGAAGCTTCCAAACTTGGCTGAATTCTTTTCTCTCTCTTGTTAGATTAATCTTTTTGTATTCTGCTCATGGATTTGTTCGTGGATTATTGTTGGATTATAGAACTTGATTTCTTGATTATGAACTAAATTGTTTAGCTAGGACCCTAATGGAACCAAGGTTGTAAGGATGTTATGTTGATGTTGGATTGCTAGATAATGTTCTGCTCTTGTTCATTCATGTGTGTGTTATGTTTATTTCTATTTTTGACTGGCCATCAACTATAGGAAGTCAGATTTGGATTAATACTGGAAAGATTAATTTAAGTTGGAAATAACATGGATGATGCAAGTTCAATATGCTTGTTTAGGTTTATTAATGTGTGAATGGTATAGGAATATATTGTTCATCTTGTATAACCCACAAGACTCGAGTATAAAAATTGCATTCTAAGAGCTGAATTCACATAGGAATATGTTGATAAAGGTTTGAGGAATTAGCCATAATAATTCGGAAGATTTTTATGCATCAAAACGGAGGTTTGGTTAACAGGCGCAGAGCATGCTATAGCATTCTAGTAGCATTAGTGTAGCAGACCTGCAACGGAGGTGAAATTAGGTGTCCTAGCTTGTTTAATCCATTGGTTTCTCAAACTCAACTGCAATCCCGTTCTTTTTGTTAGTTTTGTTTGTTTATTCTTTATTTTGAATTGTTTCATAATTTTTAGTGAATTTTCAATTCAGCATTCTTTTGTTTCATACCTTGTTTGGTGTTAAAATAGCTTTCACTTGATATTTTTGGTGATTTAATCCTCGAGGGACGATATCCGTACAATTGTGTACACTTTATTACTTGTACGACTCGTATACTTGCGAGTGTTCAATTGAGCAACAGCCCACAAATCTTTCTCTCCATCTCTCTCTCTCTCTCTCTCTAATTATTTTTTAAGCTGGTTGAAATCGTCCAGCATACACCTAGGTGCACTCGAGTTTTTAAGGTGAGTTAGAAGAATATTACTTTTGAAGGGTCGGTCATCAAACAAATTAATTTTCATGGAACAAAGGAACTAACCTTTTCGATGATCACTTTCTAATACTCTCATGGGGTTGTAAGTTTTTGTTATACAAAAATAATATTGTTCACTCCACCAATGAAAAATAATTAAAAAAAAAAAAAAAGGGAAATGGATGAATAACTAGACTTGTAAATACCACAAGACTTAATTTACACCAAAGTTTCCCATTTTTAAACAACATCATGTACACATAATTCTTGAATGGCTTGTGAATTGTTTGGATTATAGATTTGAACCCCAAAAAAAAAATAAAATAAAATTTTGTGAAATAAGACGGTGTAGAAAAAAGTTTCAATTGTGGTTTCAAATAGTAGATCCAAATGGGGGCCAGTGTGCTTAATTTTCACTACCAATTTGTCGACTTTTGTCTCTTTTCCACACACAAAAAAAAAAAAAAAAAAAAAAAAAAAAAAAAAAAGCCCGTGTCCTTTTTTGTCATTCGGGATATGCTGAATTGACTAAATTTGTTGAAACGATAGTTTTTGATCTTTAATTGCATTTACTTTTCTTCTAAATTTTCCCTTGATTTTTGGTTCCCTCAGCTTTAGCTTCTTTGACATCAACATTTTTTTGTAAGACAAGAGAAGCCTGAAATTTGTAAGTTTTATACACTGTTATCAACTTACGAAAACTACACAATAAGTACACCTAAGCCCTGAAAATTGAAAATAGACTGATAAAAGGATTGTGAGCGTTAATTTATTAATTTATCCCAAAAACTCAACATGTTAGAAGGTAGGCTAATAATAATACCAAATTCAAATTGTGAGTAACTTTTTTTATTTGTTGTGTCGAGGTCCTATAAGATAAAATGTGATTATGGATATGCATACTTTGTGGCAGCATATACCCTTTTTTGGATGGAATACACTCTCTGTAAACTATAATTTTCTCTTGCGTTCTATTATATATTTTACTTTTCACGTGTAGGCAATATGCGAAGTAGAATAGTTTTGAAGAGCACCTATGTTTTTTTGCCCTATTTGCTCCTCTCCAAAATTTAGTATATTTGGGTCCATGGAGGAGTATTCAGTATTCACTTGACATTTATGGACACAAGTTGAAAGTCTCTCTATTATTGTTTGCTCATCTCTTATATATTGACTCCTTCCCCTGTCTGTAGAGTTAAAGATTTTCTTGTCGACTTTTGAGTCGTAATTTCGTGGTTACCTTTATCAATTTCAGTTTTCCATTTTATTTTTGTCTTTGTTTGTTTGTCTTTTTTTTCTTTCTTTTTTTTTAAAAACCTTTTATCAAATAAGGGGAGACATGAATTAATGTATATAATTCAAAGGACATTCGTGAAACGAATTGTTCTTTTTATGCTAAATTGAGACAGATCAAATTATTCAAGCTAATAATTTTCTATCTTTGTATTTAATTTTGTTTTAAGTTTTCCTTTGATTTTTGGTTCCCTTTGCTTAACTTCTTTAGAATCCACATTTTTTTTTGCTCTGCTATCGACTACTATATATTTCTGTTACTTTTTGAGAAAAAAGAGGGAAAAGAGATAACATAGATAGACAAGTGGTGGAAAAGGTTTTGAATATAGAGAGATTTAGAGAGGTAAAATGAGTTTATTAAGTATTTAGTGCTAAAATTATTAATGAATTATTCACCCTCTCCTTTAAATGTAGGCTATTTTAAGGAACTACATAAACCTTTTTTTTTTTTTTTTTTTTCTGTTTTCGGTTAATTTTTGTTTTAGTCAAATTTTTCGGCCGCCTTTTCGTCTGGATATGTTTTTCCCAACAGACCGTATAAGAAATAATTAAAATTTTCTGACAAAAAAAAAAAATTAAAATAGCCACTCCATGGAGAAACAAAAGAGTACCAATCTCTTGTGGGTGCACTAATTTGTATTGCTGAACTTCAAACAAATGTTTTCAGCAAAACTAAAAAAAACAAAAACAAAATATTAAGAAAACAAAAAAACGAAAAAGCAAAAAAAAAACAAAACAAAACAAAAAAACAAAACAAAACCAAAACGAAAAAAAAGGAAAAAGGAAAAAGGAAAAAGGGAAAAGAAGAACTTCAACCTAACGCAGGATTGGTTCATAATTAGATAATTAAAACGCAATACTACAAAATTATATTTAAACCTATTCAAGACTGATATCATTTTAGTTCTACGGTGAGCTCAATCAAATAATGACAATCTCTCTATCTTCGATCTATCACGAAATATAATATTGAACTTGCAGATTTAAATTCTCTCTTTCTTGGAAGATTACCTGTCTTTGGGTGATCTGAAGCGTAGCCAGTGCCAATACCAACATGATCAGTGGATGCACCAAGACTATTTAGAAGAAAAAATAAAATAAAAATGAAAAGTCAATGAATTAAACTAAAGGAAAAAAAAAAAAGAAAAAGCATCCATACTATTTGAAAAACTGATGAATTTCGTAGTTGAACTTACACAAAAATCAATGCACGAAAGAGCACCAATCTCTTGCGGTGTATGACAGAGCACCAATCAGCGTAACGAAATATTTTGGTCGTGCACATATCTTTTCCGGGTGGTCTGAGAGCAATTCTTCGCCTATAAAAAGTCAATCTCCCGCATGATTTTTTCACATTCCTCTTCTTTCTTTCAATGTTCAATTGCCTGCACCAAACATTTCTTTTGCTGCAATGCCGATCGCAAACACTTCAGGAACAAATCACCTCTCTTTCGCAGACCGATCCAACCGGCGTGGTTCTCACCAACATGCACAAACCTCCTTCACAGTCGTAGATATCCCAACAAGAAACTACTTTCTCCAACAACAGCAGTTTCTGGTGCCCGATCATTCACCTCACGCAGTTCTCGTCTTCGCCATTCCCGTGATCATAAACTTGATTCAACTCAAGTGTCAATGCAATGGCAATTCTCCGTTCAACACAAACCCCATGACGATGTGGTTCAGCATCTCTTGTTTGCTGGCATATTGTTTGGCTTACGGGATTGAGCTGAAGTTTGGTTCTAGTCTTCGGTCTCCAATTACTAATTCTCTCACTCTGATCCAATCCGCTTCATACCTCTGCGGTTCTCTCTGCGTAGCTTCACTGGCCTCAACTTTTTTTCCGAACAAGGCGAAGCCCGTTTTCTACACTTTCTACACGGTTCTGTCAACGGGTGACATACTTTTCAAGTACACCCCTATTGGAAAGCTGTGGAAATGGATTGTCCAAAGAATTTTGAGGATCTTCCCTCGTCAAGGTGCCATACTCCCGGTGTAGAGCAGAGGCTCCATAAACTTTTTAGTGTTGTGTTTTTTTATTTTTCAAGTTTTTGATTTTCCAATTTTGTTTTGTGGTTATGTCAGTGTGTGAATCTTTTGTTCATTTCATTTTTGTTGTCATGTTAGTGTATGAAATTTTCATTCATATGCAATGAAAAATAGTAACCTTGACATCTTGCTTATGTAATAATTTTTTTTGTGCGATGTGAATTTTTATTTTGGTTTAATTTATTTCTTGGGTTAGGTTTGCTGCAATTAACAGCAACAACTACAAAATCCACAAGAACAGAACACCTTCTCGGCACATCCCAATAACAAATAACAATGACTCTTTTAAGAAAAGAAATAAAAAATAAAAAATAAATCTACAACCCACCTGGCACCTTTTTAGTATAGTTGTATGGGTCATGTAAATGAACCAAATAGGTAACGAATAAGGCTAAAAATTGGTCGAGAGCACCTAGAGTCATTAGAATATAAAAGTCAAGATATTCGAACTTTAGTGACCATCTATCTTTAGTGGTCTTAAAAAGAGCACCGAAGTTTCATCCGGATAAGGTCTTTTTCAAGGCAGAAGCAAACCTTGTAATTTAAGGGCGTGTTTACTGATGAATTACTACAAGGAGCAAAACTAGGACACATCTTCAAAGTAGGATGTGAATTACTATTCAAAGTGTAGTGATTTGTGGGGCAATTTGCTATTTGAGAAGATTTTAAACTGGCCGGGCTGTTTGTTAGATTCTAAACGAAAATTCTCAAAAATTCAATGTGAAGTAAATTGGACTTTGAGGAATAGTTAAAGGTACAAACAATGAATTACCTTCCAACTGAATTTTGCTTTATATATATACTAGTTAACAGCACATGTTTGTAAACAAATAAACAAATATAAAAAATAAAAAAAAATTAAAGGTCAATTTTTTTTTTTTTAAATGCTTGGAATCATCACGTGGCACATGGAGGCTAGGATAAAAAGAGTGATTCACTCAAAAATTCAATGTGAAGTAAATTGGGCTTTGAGGAATAGTTAAAGCTACAAACAAAGAATTAGCAAAGCAAAGTAATCTTCACCAAAATAAATTTAAAAAAAAAAAAAAAAGAGCAAAGCAAAGAGAAAAAAAAAGTATTTAATACAAAATGTCCTGAGTCGTCCCGTGACGAGTATGGAGGCTAGGACATTTGCTCTTTTTATACATGTTAAAGATATATACAGGCATGTCTAGGATGGGTCTATCAGAAGTATCAACACTTCACCCACGTGTTAACTAGAGAACGAATGTTGAGGATTGCAACTTGTCAAGTTAGAACTTTTTTAATTTTCTCCAGGTAGTAGGTAGTATGTTTTGTGTTTTTAAAATGAGTAATTGGATCAAATAATTCTTAAACTCTTTAAAAGGTGAGTATTTGATTCCTATTTTATTTATTTATTTTTTTTTGACCGACGACTCTAAACTCTTTAAATGTTGACCATTATAGTCATTTCCATTAAATTTATAATAGAACGAGTATTTTGGTCAAATTTAAGAAGGTATTTTAATAATTTAATAATAATTAATTTTAAAAAATAAAAAATTCATAAAAAAATTTAAAATTCATCCTTCTCTCTATCTCTCTCTCTATAATAGCAAACCCAGATCGAGGAAGGGCGGCTTAAGTTCATAGTTTGTCACGTGGGGGGGATCTGGTACGAATCTTCGTCGGCGGGCGTAGGGGTCCTGGGTTCATCGACGGTGTAGGGGTTGAGGGTTGGGATCTGGTCCAGATCCAGCTCATGGGGTGCGGGGGCCTGGGCTCATCATCAATGGAGGAGTGGGGGTGGCCTGGGTTCGTCGCAGAGGGGATTGGGATCTAGTCTGAATCTGGTTCAGTGGGTATAGGGGCTTGGGTTCGTCGGGGGGTGGTGGGGTGGTTGGAATTTGGTCTAAATATGGCTCGAGGGATGCGAAGGGCCTTGGTTCTTCGATGGTGTAAGAGTGGGGGCTAGGGGGTGGGGCCTCGTCGTGCGTGTTGGCAATCTGAGCGATGGTGGCCTTCGGTGTTAGATAGGTTTTGTGGGGAGGGGGGGAGGGGGGGAGGGGGAAAGAGGAGAGACGACCTCTAGAGTCTAGCGTCGAAGCTGGGGGTCCGTTGTTGGACCTATGGGAGAGAGGGAGGGAGGGATGGGAGGAGAGAGGGGGGGATGGGTTTGACTTTTGAATTTAGCTCTCCCTCTCTCTCTCTTTATAATTTTTTTTTAAATTGATATGAGTAAGGGTATCTTTATCTTTTTAGGAGTATCTTTAACTGACGACTCTAAATTCTTTAAATGTTAACCATTATAGTCATTTCCATTAAATTTCTAATAGAATGAGTAATCTGATCAAATTTAAGAAGGTATTTTAATAATTTAATAATAATTAATTTAAAAAGATAAAAAATTCATAAAAAAATTTAAAATTCATCCTTCTCTCTCTATCTCTCTCTCTATAATAGCAAACCCAGATCGAGGAGGGGCGGCTTAAGTTCATAGTTTGTCACGTGGGGGGGCTTTGGTACGAATCTTCATCAGCGGGCATAGGGGTCCTTGGTTCATCGACGATGTAGGGGTTGAGGGTTGGGATCTGGTCCGAATCCGGCTCATAGGGTGCGAGGGCCTGGGCTCATCATCAGCGGAGGAGTGGGGGTGGCCTGGGTTTGTCGCAGGGGGGATTGGGATCTATTCTGAATCTGGCTCAGTGGGCACAGGGGCTTGGGTTCGTCGGGGGGGGTGGTGGGGTGGTTGGAATTTGGTCTAAATCTGGCTCGAGGGATGCGAAGGGCCTTGGTTCTTCAACGGTGTAGGAGTGGGGGGTAGGGGTGGGGCCTTGTTGTGCGTGTTGGCAATCTGAGCGATGGTGGCCTTCGGTGTTAAATATGTTTTGTGGGGACGGGGGGAGGAGGGAAGAGGAGAGACGGCCTCTAGAGTCTGGCGTTGGAGCTAGGGGGTTCGTTGTTGGACCTGTGGGAGAGAGGGAGGGATGGGAGGAGAGAGAGGGGGGGATGGGTTTGACTTTTGAATTTAGCTCTCCCCCCCTCTCTCTCTCTTTGTAATTTTTTTTAATTGGTATAAGTAAGGGTATCTTTATCTTTTTAGGAGTATTTTCCTTCAAAATACACAAAACGTGATTCTCACATAACCATTCCGTGAGTTTTTTAATAAAAACATACGGAAAGTACTAAAACGGACAAGAAAATAGGAGTTTAAGGTCATTACGGCTAAAAGAAAAACACGGATCAAACCGTCATCTTTTGAAGATTTTACGGACTATTTAGGCAAATTAATTAACATTTGTTTTTCTAGAAATGTTGTATGACAATAAGACAGAGTACCACAGTTACTAAGGTAACTTTTGATTCGTAATAAACTCAGTACCAAAGTTTGATGCTTGATCTTTGAGGGTTTAAATTAGTGAAATGCATCTATTTACAACGATAGAGTTGGACATATATCTCAATGGGTGCCAAGGATGAAAATGTCGTGACGACGGAGTTGTCGAGGTTTCGACAAAAATGTTGATGTCGATGGATATCCAAGGAAAAAATTGATACTCAAAGAGAAACTTATAATTTTTTTGAAACTTTACAAAATGTAAAAACAATCAAGTTTACTTTTACGAACTAATTTAATAACAAAAACAATAGAATTTTTATTAAATCTAAGAGTTATATCACATAGTGTAGTAGGAAATTGTAATATCTAGTTTTTCGATGTTACTATTTCCTTTCAAAGGAATTAAATGTATACCATGGAGGTATTTATGAAAAAGCTCAATTTAGAGTTTTTGTTAAGTTTTGTGAGTTCTTATGGTTTTGTAAGACTCAAAATTAATTGCTTAGACTAGCAAGTAACCCTTTGAGTGAAAAGGGATAAAAAATTATATGATTTCATCTTAGTCAAAGTTTGACCGAAAAAGTCAACATTAACCGAGAAAGTCAAAGTTTGACTAGAATGGTCAAAGTGATGACTGTACAGTTATGTGACCAAGCATTATGGAAAATATACTGCAAAAACTGTCTTTACGGTTAAGATAGCATGAATAGGCTTTAAAACCACCTTAGAAAATCAAGCACACTAAGTAGGGATCAAGGGCAAAAAGGGCTCGGAAAAATAAGAAAAATTTTATACTGTCCATTTTTACACAGATAAATTTTGGACTATAGTACAGTATAAAAATACTGTGTATAAGTGAACACAGTATTGGAAATATCTGTGTAGCTCAAAAATGGACTGCATATTGAAGAAAAGAGCCAAACAAGCCTTAATTGTGCTTACCTCATCAACTTTTTAATTATGACATCATAAATGGAATTAAGCTAGCTTAGAAAGAAATCATGGAGAGTTCTAGAGTATGAGGTGGCCGGCCATTGAGGGGTCATTTGGCAATTATTTTTGCTCCAAAGGTTTTTAAGCAAAAGTTGAACTAAAAATAAATCAAAAAGAAAATCCTTTTTTTCACCTATAAATAGCCATGAAGGGGGGGCGGTTTTGGCTTGAAAAATTGGGAAAAATCAGCCAAACTCTGCCATTTTTCTCTCTCAAAAATCTGGTCATCCAAGTGTGAGCAAGAACAAAGAAAAATTTGTAAACTAAAGGGAAAAAGTGTTGGGTGGTGGTCGGTTTTTCTCTACAACAACAAGCAAGGGTTTTGAAAAATTTTTGTGCCCTTTTCTAGGCCTAGTGGCCGGCTGTGATAAGGAGAGAAAGTGAGGAGAATTGAGAGTGGTTAGTGGCCGGTTTTGGTTGAAGAAACCACCAACAGATCAACACATATTTTCGGTATCCATTGAAGGGGGAGAACCGGATTGGAAGGAGACCCAAGGAGGGGATAGGATTTTGGACCTAAACCCTAAGTCTAGCCTTGCCTTGACCAAGGTAACTCCTCCATAACCCTAAACTTTTCAATTAAGTTTCAATTTGAAATTTATATGTATTTCAAGTTGAAAAATGTAAGAGCATAAGCTCAAGTTATTTCATTGTCCTAGATTAGTTTTGGTATAGTGCTTGATTAGGTATTAAGGGTGGTTTGGTTTATTAGCTTTGATTGGTTATGCTTATGCTTGTTTGAATCTTAGGGTTGCATGCTAAATGTTTGATATGTTGTATGTCCCCTAAATATGTTCAAGCATGTTTTAGAATCGTATGTTAGGTTGCTAGAATAAGATTTGAATGAATGGTATGGTTTGAATGCAACCTAGAACCATGCAAACCCTAGGCTAGGGCAAATTGGGAAATTGTTTGCATGGACACGATTGGGTCGTATGAATGCTAAATTGGAATGTTAGAAAATGCTGCATGATGGCTATCTAGGTTCCCGTGTGTTCGGTTGAGTTAGATTTCGTAAAATATGACGTAAAATGAAACTAAGAACAAAACTGCCAGTTCGGATGCAAACTGGCCAGTTTTCTAAGAAGTGGAATTTGAGGCCATTAGAGGCCGAATTGGGAAAAACATAAAACATAAAAGTTATAGAGAAGGGTTTTTCCTAGAGGCAGCATGGACATTTGTTCAAAATGAGGCTCCAACGGCCTCCGTTTTTATGAAAACCCGAGCCTGACTGTGCCTAGGATTTATGCACGGCCAGGTGAGTTCAAATGGAAATAAGAGCAAGCTAGAGTCCGAACTGGGTTTTTCTCAAAACACAAAAGTTTTAGGATTTTCGAGCGCTAAAACTTTCATGATGACAACTTTTTCAAATTCAATATAGATTTTTAAACAGAAACTGATTTCTAAAAACTGTACAGGAAACAGTAAAATCCTGCACTGGAATTTCTAAAAACAATTCAGAAAAACTGTATTTTTACCAAACTCAATGTTTTGACTGTGAAAAATTGTTCCAATGTTAGTTTTCAGCCCTTAACAATTTTTATAAGACCCCACTTCAAGAGCCACGAATTTTATAAGATGGTTTGAAGGATTTCGGATTTAAAGTAATCAAATTTTCCAAAAGCAAAGAAAATGGGATTTTTAAGCCAAAGTTTAGTAAAACGTTGATAACTGATGGTAACTGGGAGGGATACCTGAGTTACTGGGCCAAGCCCAAAGCCCAAGTTTGACCCATAAAGGGTTGACTATAGTTGACCAAGTTTGACTTTGGTTGACTACCCTAAGGGTTATCCAATATAACCCTATAGGATACCAAGATTTGGAAATGGGCTAAGACTTAGGGTTATTGATAATAACCCAATGGATTATAGACCAAGCATAAATAAGACATAAGCCCAAGGATAAGAAAGTAACCTAATAAGTCAAAACCCATGTTTAGTTAGTCTCGAACTATTGGGTTACTTGTTGTGACCAAGTAAAACATCTTGTTTATAAGGGGACTTATAACTAAGGTCATGCATGAATGTTGGTTAGATTACCAACATATTATGATTATAAATTCTTACCCTATGTCTGTGGAATAACAGGAGATAGCCTGTTGTTGCGTCCGAGCTTGGAGCAGCACTCGATAGGACATAGTAGACGAGGTAAGTACAACTCCACCTACAGCATAGGCTTTGTTGTGGTACTTGTCAAAGTATGTTAGATGTATGCTAGGGATGTATGTTCGATGTATGCCATGTTGTATGCTATGTTGTATGCCATGTTATTTCTATGTTGTATGTTAAGTTACGATGTATGATAAGTTAAGTTTATGATGCATGCTATGACACATTATGTTATGATTGAGACATGATTTATGTAAGAGTGACATCACGAAGCATGTTCACTAAATTATATGATAAGAACAAGATCAAGAATGACAAGATAAAAAGAAAGTAAGAAGGCAAGCAAGTTGCCTGTGTCATACCGACCCGCTCGTAGGTCGGGTTGGATTATGGTTTGAGTTGGAAATGGACTAGCCGTCCCAAGCACTCCATAGTTGCGCGCCCGGTACGTACACTCAAGTAAGAGGCCCATAAGTAAGATAAATTATGAAAGTAAGTTAAGAATGAATAAAAAAGCATAATACGAGCATAAACGGATCATGCATATATTATGCGATGCTATGTTAAGTGATGAGATGAAATGTTATGTTACGATGAGTTAAGTTATAATATGATATGCCATGATGAGTTAAGTCAAGATATGTATGATAGGCTATGTTTGTTTATGTCGCAGTATAGTAAGTTATACTTGCTGAGCGAAAGCTCATTGTCTTACGTCTATGCTGTAGGTAAGCAACCTGCAAGCAATTGCTGATACAAGATAGAGGAGCGTGGCAAGGCGAAATGTGAAATGTGGGAAATAAAGCCGCTATGCGTTTTGTCTTCTTACGTATTTATTTCATGTTCAAATATATTTATTTAGGTTACTTTTATACGTTTGCACGTTTATATGCCCCGTATAAAAAAAAAATTTCTGCTGTTTTTCGCTAAATAAATAAGTATGATTCATATAAGTACGATAAGTTAAGTAAGCATGTATGTATGGTAACGGCCTGTTCTAAGCAGGTCGTTACAGAGTTGGTATCAGAGCGATTTCCTGCAATACGATTTCACAGTCTGCCTGCCATCACCACCATCATTGTAAGTTAAATTTATATTTTATGTATATGCGTAAGTATTTATGATGGGATTATGCTATGATAGACGCGGCGATATGGATCCTGCACGGATAGATGAGGATTGAGATGCAGTTACGGCATTTTACGAGTCATGTCCTCTCTTGTACGATGGTACAAGACGATCGGTCTCAATAGCGGCATGGCTATACGATATGGAGTTGATTTTCTATATCTGCCATATCGAGGCCCATTTGTAGGTCTCTTTAACTAGTCGATGTCTAATAGCTGACTCCCGGTTATGGTGGATGACGTTGGGAGAGCGATAGATGCCCAATTAGACATGGGCACATTTTCGGACTACAGGACTCGCACGATATGGGCCGATACTGGCTGAGGGGGCGACGAGTCGTACCGTGATCCCGAGATTTATTGGGATATGCAGCATTCATGGTATCAGAGTTTTGTAGCGGATTGACATGCGTACCCTCAGGAGTCCATGGGCCACTACTGCCGGAGATTCCAGGAGGCGATACTACCACACATTCCTCAGGATCTACCCCACCCCAAGCTGCAGGCGTTAGTGATATTACGGAACGAGGTACCGCCTCAGATCCCACATTTCGTTCTGACGCCCATGCTTGGGAGGACAATCGGTGATATGATTGATGATATCTTGGAGGCAGAGGTCATCGCGCATATGACGCAAGCCGATGCCTATGTAGATAATTACTAGATCCCTGTTGACGACGTTGGGTTAGGAGAGCCTCAGTATGAGGTAGGGCCGTTATTTCCAGAGGACCCGATTCCTGCCGTCCTAGTGCAGGAAGTACCAGCCCATGAGGCTGAGGATGGGACAGACATAGAGGACACTGTAGACGACGTAGTTGCTCCAGTAGACCCACCGGAAGACCCTCCGATTATCGACATCTCTAACGACGACGAGAACGAGGAAGAAGATATAGAGCCAGAGCCAGAGCCAGAGCTAGAGCCAGAGCCTGAGCCAGGAGACTGGGTTGAGGATATAGATGACTTCGACGACGATCACGAGGAGATATTATTCGACGATGGGGATTGGGATGTAGATTCAGACGCAGATTCCGACGCTTCGTCAGTGATCACGCTCGAGATCATAGTATAGGCTTAGATCGATATGTATATTTCTTTTGACCATATGACCGATGTTTATATGTATTTTTGACTATGGGACTAATATGTACTAGCTTATTATATTTTTGACGATAGGCTTGTACTTATATAGGATGGTAAAGTGGTAGCCACTTCCATCCCATTTTTGACTATGTACAATGGTAAAGTGTTAGACACTTCCATAATATTTTTGGCTTTGTATATAAAAATATGTATGTACAGTATGATGTAACCGGTATGTATTTACAGTATTGTAAATTACGATGTACATAGTATGTACATACGAGACAGTAAGAATGATGTACTTTTGAAAGTGTACAAAAAGACCGTGTAGACACGGGATATATGACAAGAGTATGGTATATTATGAAAAGTCATAATATGATTATAAAAGTTATTTTATGTTATGATAAGTATCTGATGTGATACGATGATGCCCTTTATGTTATGATATGACATATATGATGATGTTACGACATGATAGGTTAAGACACAACACGATAAGTCATGCATGGAAGAAAGGATATTAATAGTACGATAATATTTTTTCTTATGATGGGGATTAGAAGATGGTACGTCCGCGCAGAATAGTACCTATTAATCCGCCTGAGCCGGATCTCGCAACTGTTGTAGCAAATCTGCAACGGCAGTTGCTCGAACAGCAGCGAGAAACGAATCGACTGCAAGAGCAAATAGCTCATATGAACCAAAGACCCCAGATTAATGAGGTTCCACCTCAAGCTCACAAAGTACCCCCAGTAGTACCTCCGGTACCCAACGTACAACCAGAAGTCCAGCCAGAAGCTCCACGGAATGCTGAAATTCCGATGGCACCCACTGGAGGGCAAGTGAACCTACCGCTAGTACAGGAAGATTTACTGTACGACCGATTCAGGCGAATGAAAGCGCCTGAGTTCAAAGGCCCAACTGACCCTATAGCCGCTGATAACTAGCTAATCGATATCCAAGTTATTTTGGATTTCATGCGGCTAACGGAGCAGGAGAAAGTTCTCTGCGCTTCCTTTGCTCTCAAAAAGGACGCATGGCATTGGTGGATAGCTGTTCAGATGCGTCGGGATGTCACGACCATAAGTTGGCAGGATTTTGTGACCGAGTTCCGTATGATGTACTACAACAGAGAGGTCCTTACCGCTCAACAGGATGAGTTCACGAATTTTAGATAGGGGTCAGTGACAGTAATGGAGGCCATAAAGAAGTTCGAACAGCTAACTCAGTTATGCCCAGATTTGGTACCGAGTGAGATGGAAAAGGTGAGAAGGATGATGAAGATGTTTAGGACCGACATTGCCAAGCAAGTGAGTGCTGGCAGTAGTCCGCCTACCCTGGTGTTTGATTGCATAAGTCGAGTAATAAGGGCCGAGTATTGGATAAACCAGGACAAAGAAGCAAGGGCTCAAATCTTCAAGGTAAAAAGGGAGGAGAAGGCTGTAGCAAATCCAACGCAGCCTCGACAAGGTTCGGAAGCGTACCTGGAAGGCCAAACTAGTAACCCTGCGCAAGGTTCCAAACAGTTTGGGAGGAACAAGAGGAAAGGGAATTTCTCAGGCCAGGGTTAACAAAGGAATTTCCCTCAAACGAAGAACAACTGAGGAAATGAGGGGAATAACGCTAACTATCCTGCGTGCGCGAAGTGTGGGAAGAAACACCCAGGAGTGTGTAGTATGGGGTCAAATGCTTACTACCTGTGTGGCAAGAAAGGGCACTATGCAAGGAACTGCCCTCAGAACAACCAGAACCACAACCAGAACCATCCTTATCCGAACCGGAATGCCAACAGTCACTAGTTGCATGCAGTCCAAGCCAAGTTTGAAGGACCCTCAATCACTCAAGGCAGACTAGAGGCTCCTGAACCTCAAGCCATGATTTACGCTTACACGAAGGGAGACGCTGAAGCAGGAACGTCACACGTGGTGACAGGTCAGATTTCTATCACCACCTATGATGCTATTGTGTTGTTTGATTCTGGAGCCACTCATTCGTTCGTATCTTTGGAGTTTGCCCAGAAATTAGGAAGAGGTATGGATAGGTTAGAGCAGCCTTTCAAAACTTCTTTGCTATCCGGAGAGATTTTGTGGTCCAACTTTTGGATTCGAAATATTTCCGTAATTCTCTGTGGCAGAGAATTATTTGTAGATCTCGTCGCGATCAAGCTCCAAGATTTCGCTATGATCTTAGGGATAGAATTTTTAGGAAAGTACAACGCTAAGATTGACTGTTGAAGGCGTTGTGTAACGTTTAGCCCTTACGACGAGGAAGAGTTTAGTTTCTATGGACAACCTCGGAGCTCAGCCACCAGATTGGTTTTGGCTATGAAGGCTTGGAAAATGTTAACTAATGGATGTCAATGATATTTAGCTAATATGGTGGACAAAGATCAGGAAGTGGAGTTAACACCGGAAGACGTTCCCATTGTGAGGGAATATGTGGATATCTTTCCGAAGGACTTACCCGGACTTCCGCTGGAGCGGGAAATTTTGTTCGAGATCGAGTTGCTGCCTGGAGCCGCACCCATTTCGAAAGTGCCTTACCGTATGGCACCCACTGAACTGAGAGAGCTTCAAATGCAGTTACAAGAGCTACTCGACAAAGGATTCATCCGACAGAGTCACTCTCTATGGGGAGCGCCTGTCTTGATCGTGAAGAAGAAATATGGATCGTTACGCATGTGTATTAATTACCGTGAGCTAAACAAGATTACAATCAAGAACAAGTATCCCCTTCCAAAGATTGACGATCTTTTTGATCAACTCAGGGGAGCCGTCGTATTTTCGAAAGTCGACTTATGATCAGGCTATCATCAGCTCAGGATCAGGGAGGCAGATATCTCCAAGACAGCTTTTCGAACGCGATATGGGCACTACGAATTTTTGGTTATGCCGTTCGGATTGACCAACGCCCCAGCTGCTTTTATGGACCTCATGAACCGAGTGTTCAAGGAATATTTGTATAAGTTTGTTATCGTCTTTATTGACGATATATTGATTTATTCAAGGTCCAAAGTGGAACATGAACATCACCTTAGGTTGGTGATGGAGATGCTAAGGCGGAATCAACTGTATGCTAAATTCAGAAAATGTGAATTTTGGCTAGAGAAGGTTCATTTCTTGGGACATGTAGTGTTAAAGGAAGGAATTTCCGTAGACCCAGCTAAAGTGGAAGCGGTCAGTTCGTGGTCAGTACCCAAGAACGTTACGGAGATAAGGAGCTTTCTTGGATTAGCTGGATACTACCGACGATTCGTCGAGGGATTTTCCAAGATTGCTGCACTACTAACAGTTCTTACTCGAAAAGGGAAGAAATTCGAATGGACACCGAAGTGTGAGGAGAATTTCTAAGAGATCAAGAGGAAGTTGACAAGCGCGCCAGTATTGATAATTCCTGATGTTGATGCGGGAAACTTCGTAATTTACAGTGATACTTCTAAAAATGGATTAGGAGTTGTCCTGATGCAGAATGGGAAGGTAGTAGCTTACGCATCACGACAACTGAAGAATCACGAAAGGAATTATCCTACGCATGATTTGGAGCTAGCAGCAGTAGTTTTCGCACTCAAGATCTGGAGACACTATTTGTATGGAAACAAATGCAAAATCTACACTGATCATCAGAGCCTCAAGTATATTTTTACTCAGAAGGAGCTCAACATGAGGCAGTGTAGATGGCTAGAGCTTGTCAAGGACTACGATTGTGATATCCTTTACCACCCTGGAAAGGCAAACAGGGTAGCTGACGCCTCAAGTAGGAAATCAGTAGGCATGCTGGTGTCTATTGAAACGTTTCCTAAGCCTCTACAAAGGGAGATTTCTGAGTTTAACTTAGAAATGCTGACGGGGAGACTGTATTCTCTGACTCTTTAATCCGATCTGCTAGATTCCATCAAGACGCATCAAGGAAAGGATCCTTTTCTGTTGAAAGAGCAACTTTTTGGCGAGAAGAACAAGGAGTTTAGGACTTTTGCTGATAGCATTGTCTACTTCAAAGAGAGGATTTGCATTCCTGACATGGAATTTTTAAAGGACCAGATAATGTCAGAAGCCCATAAGACACCATATTCGATATATCCAGGAGCTTCCAAGATGTACAAGAATCTCCGAGAGAATTATTGGTGGCCAAACATGAAGAAAGTTAAGGCTGAATACCGACATCCTGGAGGAGATTTACAGAAGATAGAGCTTTCAGAATGGAAATGGGAGCAAGCTACTATGGATTTTGTAGTAGGATTGCCCAGGACTGCAAGTGGGAATGACACGATTTGGGTTATCGTGGATAGACTAACCAAATCAGCCCATTTTATCGCAATTAAGGCCACCTTTTCGGTGGAAAGATTGACAGAAATCTACGTATCCCAGATCGTTAGGCTGCATGGAGTGTCAAAATCGATCATCTCATACCGTGATGGACGCTTCACTTCTCGATTTTGGACGAGTGTTCATACTGCCATGGGGTCGAAATTGAAGTTCAGTACAGCATTTCACCCCCAAACTGATGGCCAATCGGAAAGAACCATCCAGACATTAGAGGTCATGCTAAGGTCATGTGTCTTAGATTTTAAAGGAAGTTGGGATCAGAAGCTGCCATTGATCAATAACAATAGTTATCATGCTTCGATTGGTATGGCCTTATTTGAAGCATTGTATGGAAGAAAATATCGATCTCCTATCCATTGGCAGGAAGTTGGGCAGAAGCAACTGCAAACCACGGACTCCATCAAAAAGACCTTTGAAGATATCAAGAAGATTAAGCAGAGGCTCGACATAGCTTTTAGCCGCCAGAAGAGTTATGCCGATAAACGTCGAAGGCCTTTGGAATTTCAAGTCAGAGATGATGTATTCATCAAGATTGCTCCTATGAAAAGAGTAATGCGATTTGGCAAAAGGGGGAAGCTTAGTCCGAGGTATACAGGACGTTCGAAATCCTTGAGAGGATTGGGAAAGTAGCCTACAAGCTGGCCCTACCGTTAGAGTTAGCATCGATGCACAATGTCTTTCACGTTTCAATGCTGAAGAAGTACGTACCAGACCCTTCCCATGTACTTAGTCAAGAACCGGTAGAGGTTCAAACTGACTTGACTTATGAGGAGAAACCAGTTTGAATTCTGGATCGGGAAGAAAATGTCTTAAGGAATAGAACCATTCCCATGGTTAAGGTTTTATGGCGAAACCATAAGGTTGAAGAGGCAACCTGGGAATTAGAAGATGAGATGAGAAATAACTACCCCAGTTTGTTCTGATTTTCGAGGATGAAAATTTTTAAGGGGGGTAGATTGTAATATCTAGTTTTTTGATGTTACTATTTCCTTTCAAAGGAATTAAATGTATACCATAGAGGTATTTATAAAAAAGCTCAATTTAGAGTTTTTGTTAAGCTTTGTGAGTTCTTATGGTTTTGTAAGACTCAAAATTAATTGCTTAGACTAGCAAGTGACCCTTTGAGTGAAAATGGATGAAAAATTCTATGATTTCACGTTGGTCAAAGTTTGACTGAAAAAGTCAATATTGACCTAGAAAGTCAAAGTTTGATTAGAATGGTCAAAGTGATGACTGTACAGTTATGTGACCAAGCAGTATGGAAAATAGACTGCAAAAACTGTCTTTACGGTTGAGATAGCATGAATAGGCTTTAAAACCACCTTAGAAAATCAAGCACACCAAGTAGGGATTAAGGGCCAAAAGGGCTTGGAAAAATAAGAAAAATTTTATACTGTCCATTTTTACACAGATAAATTTTGGACTATAGTACAGTATAAAAATACTGTGTATAAGTGAACACAGCATTGAAAATATCTGTGTAGCTCAAAAATGGACTACATATTGAAGAAAAGAGCCAAACAAGCCTTAATTGTGCTTACCTCATCAACTTTTTAATTATGACATCATAAATGGAATTAAGCTAGCTTAGAAAGAAATCATGGAGAGTTCTAGAGTGTGAGGTGGCCAGCCATTGAGGGGTCATTTGGCAATTATTTTTGCTCCAAGGTTTTTTAAGCAAAAGTTGAACTAAAAATAAATCAAAAAGAAAATCCTTTTTTTCACCTATAAATAGCCATGAAGGGGGGGCAGTTTTGGCTTGAAAAATAGGGAAAAATCAGCCAAACTCTGCCATTTTTCTCTCTCAAAAATCCGGACATCTAAGTGTGAGCAAGAACAAAGAAAAATTTGTAAACCAAAGGGAAAAAGTGTTGGGTGGTGGTCGGTTTTTCTCTACAACAACAAGCAAGGGTTTTGAAAAATTTTTGTGCCCTTTTCTAGGCCTAGTGGCCGGCTGTGATAAGGAGAGAAAGTGAGGAGAATTGAGAGTGGTTAGTGGCCGGTTTTGGTTGAAGAAACCACCAACAGATCAACACATATTTTCGATATCCATTGAAGGGGGAGAACCGGATTGGAAGGAGACCCAAGGAGGGGATAGGATTTTGGACCCAAACCCTAAGTCTAGCCTTGTCTTGACCAAGGTAACTCCTCCATAACCCTAAACTTTTCAATTAAGTTTCAATTTAAAATTTATATGTATTTCAAGTTGAAAAATGTAATAGCATAAGCTCAAGTTATTTCATTGCCCTAGATTAGTTTTGGTATGGTACTTGATTAGGTATTAAGGGTGGTTTGGTTTATTAGTTTTGATTGGTTATACTTATGCTTGTTTGAATCTTAGGGTTGCATGCTAGATGTTTGATATGTTGTATGTCCCCTAAATATGTTCAAGCATGTTTTAGAATGGTATGTTAGGTTGCTAGAATAAGGTTTGAATAAATGGTATGGTTTGAATGCAACCTAGAACCATGCAAACCTTAGGCTAGGGCAAATTGGGAAATGGTTTGCATGGACACGATTGGGTCGTATAATTGCTGAATTGGGACGTTAGAAAACGCTGCATGATGGCTATCTAGGCTCCCGCGTATTCAGTTGAGTTAGATTTCGTAAAATAAGACGTAAAATGAAATTAAGAACAAAACTGCCAGTTCGGATGCAAACTGATCAGTTTTCTGAGAAGTGGAATTTGAGGCCTTTAGAGGCCGAATTGGGAAAAACGTAAAACATAAAAGTTGTAAAGAAAGGTTTTTCCTAGGGGGTAGCGTAGACAGTTTTTCAAAATAAGGCTCCAACGGCCTCCATTTTTATGAAAACCCGAGCCTGACTGTGCTCAGGATTTATGCACGGCTAGGTGAGTTCAAACGGAAATAAGAGCAAGCTAGAGTCCGAACTGGGTTTTTCTCAAAACACAAAATTTTTAGGATTTTTCGAGATCTAAAACTTTCATGAAGACAACTTTTTCAAATTCAATGCAGATTTTTAAACAGAAACTGATATCTAAAAACTGTGCAGGAAACAGTAAAATCCTGCACAGGAATTTTTAAAAACAATTCAGAAAAACTGTATTTTTACCAAATTTAATGTTTTGACTGTGAAAAACTGTTCCAATGACAGTTTTCAGCCCTTAACAATTTTTATAAGACCCCACTTCAAGAGCCATGAATTTTATAAGATGGTTTGAAGGATTTCAGATTTAAAGTAATCAAATTTTCCAAAAGCAAAGAAAATGGGATTTTTAAGCCAAAGTTTAGTAAAACGTTGATAACGGATGGTAACCGGGAGGGATACCCGAGTTACTGGGCCAAGCCCAAAGCCCAAGTTTGGCCCATAAAGGGTTGACCAAGTTTGACTTTGGTTGACCAAGTTTGACTTAGGTTGACTACCCTAAGGGTTACCTAATATAACCCTATAAGATACCAAGATTTGAAAATGGGCTAAGACTTAGGGTTATTGATAATAACCCAATGGATTATGGACCAAGTATAAATAAGATATAAGCCCAAGGATAAGAAGGTAACATAATAAGTCAAAACCCATGTTTAGTTAGTCTCGAACCATCGGGTTACTTGTTGTGACCAAGTAAAACATCTTATTTATAGGGGGACATATAACTAAGGTCATGCATGAATGTTGGTTAGATTACCAATATCTTATGATTATGAATTCTTACCCTATGTCCGTGGAATAACAGGAGATAGCCTGTTGTTGCGTCCGAGCTTGGAGCAGCACCCGATAAAACATAGCAGACGAGGTAAGTACAACTCCGCCTACGGCATAAGCTTTGTTGTGATACTTGCCAAAGTATGTTAGATGTATGCTAGGGATGTATGTTTGATGTATGCTATGTTATTGCTATGTTGTATGCCATGTTATTTCTATGTTGTATGTTAAGTTACAATGTATGATAAGTTAAGTTTATTATACATGCTATGACATATTATGTTATGATTGAGACATAATTTATGTAAGAGTGACATCACGAGGCATGCTCACTAAATTATATGATAAGAACAAGATCAAGAATGACAAGATAAAAAGAAAGTAAGAAGGCAAGCAAGTTGCCTGTGTCGTACCGACCCGCTCGTAGGTCGGGTTGGACTATGGTTTGAGTTGGAAATGGACTAGGCGCCCCAACCACTCCATAGTTGCGCGTCCGGTATGTACACTCAAGTAAGGGGCCCATAAGTAAGATAAGTTATTAAAGTAAGTTAAGAATGAATAAGAAAGCATAATATGAGCATAAACGGATCATGCATATATTATGCGATGCTATGTTAAGTGATGAGATGAGATGTTATGTTACGATGAGTTAAGTTATGATATGATATGTCATGATGAGTTAAGTCAAGATGTGTATGATAGGCTATGTTTGTTTATGTCGCGGTATAGTAAGTTGTACTTGCTGAGCGAAAGCTCATTGTCTTATGTCTATGCTGTAGGTAAGTAACCTGTAAGTAATTGCTGATGCAAGATGGAGGAGCATGGCAGGGCGAACTATGAAATGTGAGAAATAAAGCCGCTACGCGTTTTGTCTTCTTACGTATTTATTTCATGTTCAAATATCTTTATTTAAGATACATTTATACGTTTGCACGTTTATATGCCCCGTATAAAAAAAATTCCGCTGTTTTTCGCTAAATAAGTAAGTATGATTCATATAAGTACGATAAGTTAAGTAAGCATGTATGTATGATAACGGCCTGTGCTAGGCGGGTCGTTACAGAAATCCCAATAATTATGTATTAATTGTAATTTTGATATGATATTTCATACTCGTAAGACGTTACAAACTAAATACAATGATTTAATATATTATATAGAAAGTAAATATCAAACATATGAGAGTACTATAAGTTTTGAGTGTCTTGAATATCAAAAGAGTCTCTAACAAGTTAGAAAATATTAGGCAGGTTCTGATCATGATCTAAACAATACATTTGTTAAGATATTGCCCTTGAATCATTCTGAAGGTAATTGTTAATGTGCTAAATATTTTTTGGTCTCTTCTAACTATTAACCTACAAATTGGATAGTGTTGATTTATCTAACATGACAAGTAATCTGGATGGATATACAATGACATCTTGATATTAATTGTGGCAGAAGATATATCAATATATTGAAGAAGTAGCCTGGATTTTGTACTTCAGAACTAGACCACATTTGAGAATCATAATTAGGATTATAACCATAGGAACTTTGCTCGGTTTCTAAGCTCATGGAATCTAAACTCAAGGTAATAGAATTTTCATCAATTTGACTCATTTGAGTCATACCACATTTTCTTATATGTTGTTTTCCAATTGCCCCAATACCCTCACCTACTGTCCTACAACTATATTGATCTACAACCGTTGAAGAATATTGTAACACTTTATCGATGGTTAAAAATAAATAAATTGTGTGTCAAAATTGAATTTTTTGCAAAAAAATAAAATAAAATAAAGTTTTCCTCGAGTTTTTGGATATTTTATGGAAATATCTAAAAATATCTTGGATATTTATGGATATCAGCAGATATTGCAGATAATTTTAGATATTGTAAACATTTAACGGATATTACGGGAAGAAATATCCCCCCGGTTATCCATGTCGAGACTTCAAAATATAGATAATATCATAAAAATGTTGACGATATCATTGACATTTTAATTCATGGTGGGTGCATACGCCAGTTTTTTTTTTTTAATAAATAGCATCAAAATATAAAAAGTAAAAAGTAAAATTTTAATTGAGGTCATATGTAATTTTTAATTTTCAATAGTTACAAAGTATGAAAATCATAAAAATAAATTTCACGAAAAATAAAGTTCCAGTGTCCCCACTGGACATGCCATAAATTCACCACTGTCTATTTATATATGTTATACATCAAAACTAATCATATTGATTTGATTGGCATTAAATTGTCGTAGGTTGAACTTGTAAATATAGTAATAATAATCTTTGTACTTTCAGCTTTTGAGTTGGGATTTTTTTTTTTTTTTAAATTACAATAGCTTATCGACTTTAACCTGAGTGATAAATGATTATATTAGTGATTAAAAACTTGTAAGGTGGAGGCAAAATAGCCGGGAACATTTTTCATAGACATAGAATCTAACTGCTTCATGAAGAAGAGTAATATATGCATTTAATTCGGTACTCAGATAAATAAGATCTCAAATCTAATTGACATGGGATATCAAAAAACCAAACTGTATTTATGATGGTATCAAAAATAAAATACCAGTTAGAGAATTAACTAAATTCATGACAAATATGTAGTCTGAAAGATTGGGCACAATTGTTAACCTATTTCTAATCAGGCTTTTTTTTTTTTTTTTTTTTTTTTTTGCACCAGTACAACCTGAATTTGTCACACAGTTACAATTTTGCACCCTGAATTTTTAATTTTGACAATTTACATCATAAACTTATAATGTTGATTACAATGTTATAGAAATTTACCCTTTATTTATTACAAATGTTGATTTTTTATGAAAATTGACAATTGACTTACATATATGTTGTTAATTAAGAGTATAAAAGGTCCTTTTTAATCAGTATTAACCCAAATTTATATTTAAAATAAAGTTAGTTGAAAGTTTTATAATTTGATAATACTTAACTAAAAATCTTAATCTAAATAAATTTAGGTTAAAATATATAAAAATGATCATTAATTTCATTAATTAATGACTTATGTATAAATCACGTATCATTTTCTTTTAAAAGACTAACATTATTATAAATGAGGGGTAAATTGTTACAAATATGTTCAGAATGTAAACTGTCAAAATTAAAAGTTCAGAGTGTAAATTATAACTTTGAGATAAGTTCTGGGTGAACAAGTGCAAAAAAGCCTTCTAATTATGAGTATGACTGCAGAGGGTCTTAATTACATAATGATCAGTCATATTGATAGACAAGCTCAGTAATGTTTAGCTAAAGCTTTTTGTAATATGAACATAATTTGATAGTGCAGATTTGATTTACATATTGGCGTAGATTAAAGTTAATAATTAAGTTGGATTTAATTATGATAATAATTAAAATAAATATACAGTCGTTGAAACTTGATGAATTATGTATGTCTAGTAGATCCTTTTGTTAGCTTCATAATTCTTTAAAATGAATTAGTTGATTTTTATTTTTGGGATATTTTCAGTCATTGAAGAATGTATTAAAATCGCCTACAAAGTTTTTTATTTTTAATTTACTACTATTAAGAAATGAAAAGTTAAGGATTCAGTCTGGATTACACACTTATGCACTTACATACCCAACCACTTGAGCATATATATAGTAGGTTCCCTAAATTGCGTGTGATACCAACTGACTATGACACTAGGTTTTTGAAGTTTCATTAAATGGATATAAATTACGCAAGAAATCATTATTTTAGGTGTATTGCATACTAATTGTTTATTTTAAGTGTTAAACAAAATCAGAATCCACTGACGAGCCAAAAAAAACTGATTAGGGGCTTTAATTAAGCTAAAACTTATTTAGGGGATTTTCCTTAACCCCAAAAAAAAAAAAAAAAAAACAGTGTTTTTTAGACAGGGGGTGGGGCCTAAAAGAGAGGGATGTGTTTGAGGAAAGAAGTGAGGGCACAAGTCAAAAGAAGACGATGAGTACCATTTTTTGTTTAGGAAAAAAAATATCCTACCATGTAGTTCGTGACTTTCTACACCTTCATGAAATTCGTGTTAAAATTTTTTGTGACGAGTAACATTTCTCTAAAAAAAAAAACGAAAAAAGGTTCAATATACCCATGGTGAGTGGTGACTACATCCTTGTATAACATGATTTCTTGACACGCTTCCCCTTGATAATAAATAAGGTGCAACATCATGTTATTATTTTTTTTTTTTGGGGGGGATGTTTTGACTGGGTGAACCGAAAAAGTTGCGCCATTAAATTCCTATACCCTTTGATGAAAATGAGCCATTAAGATCAAGATCGACTATGATCGACGGTCAGTAATATAGTAGCATTTTGGCTGTTTATTTGGTTGATTTTGCAACTTGAGGAAGTTGGATGCGCTCTTTGGGTGCCGTTAATGAATTAGTTGGGTGATTAGAGTAGCAAGTAGTGCGCCAAGTTTTTATACAACAAATTTGACTGTCGTACCTAGTTTATTTAATTAAATAATAATAATTAAATAACGTGGTCTATACTGTAGCGGAGTTTCACTAAACTACAGTTATAATCTTGAGGTCTTGCCCATCGCTTTCTGTAGTCCAGCAGACCACTTTAATGTTTATGATATATGTTTATTTTTTTTACTGTTATGTTATTTTTCTACCCTTTCACATTGATTCGTACATTTCTTTTCTCAGTGCAAAAAATAAATCTTTTAATATGTCTTTGATGCACCTGGCCCAAGCCGCGTGGAATCAATTGCAGGTTCGCCCATTCCCCCGTAAACTAGATGAATGTTTGCGCGTGTAGAACAAGAAAAATTAAAAATTAAAAAGTAAACATTAAAAATATTAAAAAATAAAAAATCATTGGCGATGATGTGTTCATCACATGACGATGATATAAAAATTACGTAGCTGTCACGTGACAAGTAGAAAACGTATTACTAAAAAAGCTATTGGCTTTTTTAAATATATACATGTAAAAGACCGTGAAATGGTCACACTCGTCAAATACACTGCTATTGTATAATCTTTCATATGTATAGTTCAACCCAGAGTCTTTCATATGTAAAATGATATTTACAAGGCGAAGCTCGTTTTCTACACTTTCTATGCGGTTTTGCCAACGGGTGGCATACTTGTTAAGGAACAGCCCTATTGGAAAGCTGTGGAAATGGAGTGCCTAAAAGAATTGGGATGATGTTCTCTCGTCAAGGTGACATACTCCCGGTGTAAAGCAAAGATTCTCCCAAAAACTTGGTGTTTTATTGTTTAAATTCTTGAATTATCTATTTTGTTTTATGTTTGCTTTATATTGTATGAGTTTTTCATTCATATCAATTTGTACGAGTTTTTCAATTATATTCAATAAAAATAGTGATCTTTACATCTTGTTCATGTAATAATTTTCCTTGTAATATGATCAACGGCAATAAAAGAGCACGACACATCTCAATAATCAACGATAATTTTGGCCAATAATCCACGACAAATACAAAATTCACCATAAAAGAGCAGGCCACATCTCAATAAAAATGACTTTTTCAAAAAAAGGAAAAAAGAAAACAACGACCGACCTTTTTAGTACACCCTAAAACAGAAATGTGGTCATTTTAATGAACTACAATATGATAAGACAAAATGCATCGGAGCACCTAGGCCAGTACTCTGCATAAAAGTCAAATAACTTTTGTCTACTGTTGAAGGAACCGCAAAACTGCACATGGCAAGGGTCTCCCTTTTTCTTTTTTCTTTTTCCCTCAAAAGATTTTCTTTTTTTTTTTTTTTAATTGCTTGTTAGGCCTACACATCTTTCTCTCATTTTCTTTTTCTTTTTCTTTTTTTTTTTTTTTTTGAACTGTTACTATTTTTAAAGCTGGTTGAAACCTCAAGCATATACACCGCCATGCATCCCAGTTTATCAGTTGCGTTAGAAGAACAGCTATGGTTTCGGAACAAAGGGACAAAATGCACCCTTTGTTACGACGAACACTTTCTAATACTCTTTAGGAATTAATATCTTTTAATTTTTTTTAAGGAATTAATTCTTTTAATAACATATAGGCAAAAGGCATAAAGGATTTTGGGTATAGAAAGATAAAAAGAGTTTGTTAAGTATAGACATATGAAATTATTAGTGAATTTATTCTCTTTCTCCCGTAGACATGCATTTTTGCCCAAATACATGAACCTTTATTTTCTTTTTGCTTTCTTTGTTTTAGTTTATTTTATCTTTCTGCAGCCTACGCGTATCGGATGTGCTTTCCCAACACTAACCGCATAAGAAACAAACAAAATTTCTAACCAAAAATAAAAAATAAAAAAACAAGCTATTGATCCTGATGCAGGGCAGGCTCATAATGAGATAATTGAAATGCAATAATACAAAGTTATAAATTATAAATGAACATGTTCAACAGTGATATTATTTTAGTTATATGGTCTAATGAGATTTTCTTTTTCTTTTTTCTATAACGAAATATAATATTGAACCTG
The DNA here is from genome assembly GCA_025413485.1 of Ficus microcarpa. Taxonomy (NCBI): domain Eukaryota; kingdom Viridiplantae; phylum Streptophyta; class Magnoliopsida; order Rosales; family Moraceae; genus Ficus; species Ficus microcarpa. Next base: position 469,413 of record CM046387.1, on the reverse strand, counting down.
CAGATTTAAATCTTCTTTGTCTTTGAAGAACACTTTACTTTGGGTGATCTGAAATGTACCCAGTTCCAGCCCCAACATGTTCAGTTGGTGCACCTTGACTATTTAGTAAATGAAAAGAGCACAAAAGAGCCAAGAAAAAGCGCAGAGACCATATTAACAACTGATTAATTTCATAGTCTAATTGTATAAGTTGCAATGTACAAAAGAGCACCAATCTCTTGTTGTTTATAACAGAGCACCAGGTCACGAACGCCTCATTTTTCAAACTTTACCATCTTAATATTGTGATCATGCAAGCACATATCTTTTTTGGGAAATAGTTAAAGCTACAAACAAAGAATTACCTTCCAACTGAATTTTACTCTACATACATATATACTAGTTAATAGCAGGTGCTTATAAAAATTATTATTTCAAGAAAGGAAAATATATAAAAAGAAAAAAATCTACAATCCACTTTTTTAGTTTAGTAGTATGCCTAAATGGCATTGAGGTCGTGTAAATAGAACCTAACACGTAACGAATTAGACTAAAATTTGATCGAGAGCACCTAGGACTAGAATAAAAGTTAATAATCTAAAGAATTGTATAGTTGAAACGTTTCATATGGCAAGGGTCATCCATTTTTTTTTTTTTTTAATGTTTTTAGGTTAATTTTTTTGAAAAGCCCACAAATCTTTCTCTCCTTTTCTCTTTTTATTTTTTAAATTATTTTTCGAGCTAGTTGAAATCCCGCAGCATACACCTAGGTGCACCCAAGTTTCTCAGGTATGTTGGAAGAATATCACTTTTGAATGGTCGGTCCTCGAACAAATCAATTTTAATAGAACAAAGGGACAAACTTTTTCAATGATCACTTTCTAATACTCTCATGGGAATATAAGTTTTTGTTATAAAAAAAAATAGTATTGTTCATGCCAACTATAAATAAAAAATAATAAAAAAAGGAAATGGATGAATAACTAGACTTATAAATACCACTAGACTCCATTTATACCCAAGTTTCCCATTTTTAAACAACATCATGTACACATAATTTTTGAATGGCTTGTGACTTGTTTCGATTATAGATTTAAACACAAAAGATTCAAATTTTCGTGAGATAAGACACTAGCGGAAAATGTTTGAATTGTGAATTCAAACTGTAAATCTAAATAGGGGTCAATGTGTTTAACTTTCCCCACCAATTTGTCAACTTTTGTCTTCTCACCTTTAAAAAAAAAAAAAAATTCATGACCTTTTTGTCATTCCTGTGATGCTGAATTGACACTGATCCTAATTATTGAAACTTTAGTTTTCTATCTTTGCATTTACTTTTCTTCCAAGTTTTCCATTGATTTTGGTTCCCTTTGCTTAAGATTCTTTTACCATTAAAATTTTTCCAGGACAAGATGAAGCCTGAATTGTATACTTCTTATGCGTTGCTGTCAACTTGAGACATATACCATAAGTACGCCTAAGCCCTGAAAATTGAAAATAGATTGAACAAAGGATTGTGAGTGTTAGTTCACTAATTCATCCCAAAAACATAAGCTGTTAAAAGGTAGGTTTTTTCGATGTCATGTTGAGGTCCTAAAAGAGAAAATGTGATTATGGATGCATACTTTGTGGCAGCATACGCCTTTTTTTGGATGGAATATACTCTCTGCGTACTATATTTTTCTCATGTGTTCTATTATATCTTACTTTTCATGTTTAGGCAATTTGCGTAATAGCAATAGGTTTTGAAGAATAGCTATGTTGTTTGGCCCTATTTTTTCCTCCCCAAAATATAGTATATTTGGCTCCATGGGGGCGCATTCACTTGACATTTGGATCTATGGACACATGTTGAAAATCTCTTTTTGAGAATTCCGTTGTTGTTTGCTCTTATCTCTTATCTATTGAGTCCTTCCCCTGTCATTAGAATTAAAAAGATTCTCTTTTCAACTTTTGAGTTGTAACTAGTTTAATGTCCATGCATTGCACAGAGGAGAGAAAAATAAATAACATTTAATAATGACAATTGATTATGATAAATAATATAATTATAATAAGTTTTTAAAAATATATTAAAAAAAAAAGTCTTCAATAGTTATCTGTGTATTCCCATTCCAAACCATCATCACCGTAAGCTAGAAAAACAAATTAACATAGATCAAAAAGCGAAAAACAAAATATATAAATATAGGGAAAAAAGAAGAAGCTAGAAATAACTTATAAAAATCAAAAACAAAACAAAAGAAAGTAGATCATATCTATATTTTGCTTCATCTTTTTTGTCTTTAATTTTTTTTTCAAGATCTCTCTCAATCATAAAAATGTAAAATAATAATAATAATAATATAAAAAAACTTTTCTCTGATGATGCAGAGATAAAGATAGAGAAATAAATTATCACAATAATTAAAAATAAAAATAGGAAAAAAAACAAAAGGAGAAAAAAATTCAGCAGTGGAAAAAAGATTGGAGAAAAACAACAAAACAAAAAACAGATTATATTATTTTTTTTATTTACTGTTTTTTATAAAAAAAAAAAAAAAAGAAAAAGAAATAAATTTCAGTCAGATTGTATACATGCAAATCACAAAAATAAACTATAGCATCTAAAAAAACAAAATCCAACAAATGAAAAAGCCAAAAAAACCAAGCACAAATCGAAAAAAGAGAGTAAAAAAAAATTGAAAATCGGAAATGTGGAAACAAAAATCATTAAAAATTATAAAATAACAAAAATACAAAGAAAAGATGAATTAAAAAAAAACTAAACTTTAAAATTTAAATCTTAAAAAGCAGGAAAAAAAAAAAACAAAAGTAAAAAAAAAACTAAAAAGGGGAAAAAAAGATTAAAAAAAAACAACAAAATCAAAAACAGATTTTTTTTTGTTTATTGTTTTTTACAAAAAAAAAAAAGGAAAATAAATAAATTTCAATTAGATTATATACATACAAACATTACACTTTAACACATCTTCAATGAATAAAATCAAAATGTACATTAAAAGCGTAACAATGTCTAGTTCTTGTAGTTATCAGAAAAAGTAACTACAAAGAAAGGGTAAAATCATCCATAAATAATTTTAGAAGGACAAAGTTGTCTCAACACTGTAACAAGTTGTAAAAGTAACTTAAACCCAAGGGTAAACTTGCCAATTGACAAAAAAAAAAATATAAGGTAAAACTGGAATAATACTGTAGCAAAGGAAAAAAGCAACTACAAAGGAAGGGCAAAATCGTCCATTAATAATTTTAGGAGGACAAAATTGTCCCAACACTATATCAAACAGTAAAAGTAACTAAAACTCAAGGGCAAAATTGTCAATTGACCCAAAAAAAGAAAAGGGATAGAACCGGCATAATACTATAACGAAGAAAAAAAAAATTAGTGATGAAGGGCAAAAAAGTCATTACACTATAGAAAAAGTAAAAGTTACTGTAGTTTATTGTAGATCATTGTAGCAAAGTTACTAGGTGTTACTGTGCAACATTGTACTTAAAGCACCTGAAAATGAAAAAAAAAAAAAAAAAAAAAAGGAGGCAAAAATCATTGTAAAACACTATGTAATGAACAGTAAAAATATTCTTTTAGTATAAATAATAATTTCGTGGTCTTCTTTTGTCAATTTCATTTGTTTTTTTTTTTTTAATCTTATTTTTGTCTTCTTTGTTTGTTTTTTCTTTTTCCCTCTGTTATCAATTAGGGGGGAAAATGAATTAAGGTATATAATTCAAAGGTCATTTGTGAAATTAATTGTTCCTTTGATGCTAAATTGAGATAGATCTGAGTTAGTGAAACTAATAATTTTCTATCTTTGTGTTTATTTTATTTTATTTTTTTTAAAAGTTTTGCCTTGACTTTTGGTTCCCTTTCCTAACCTTCTTTAGAATCCACATTTTTTCTTGCTCTGCTATCAACTACTATAATTTTGTCTTCTGTTCTGTTATTTTTTGAGAAAAAAAGAAAAAAGAGAGAACACAGATCTAGAGAGGTAAAAAGGTTTTGGATATAGAGAGGTTGAGAGAGGTAAAAAGAGTTTGTTAAGTGTATGGTTTTAAAATTATTGGTGAATTTATTCTCTCTCCCCTTTGGACGTAGACATTTCACGGAACCACATAAACTTTTGTTTTCTTCCTGTTTTTGATTAATTTTTGTTTCAGTTAATTTTTCTGCCGC
>CM046387.1:424160-465160 GCA_025413485.1 Ficus microcarpa | reverse complement strand
GTATAAAGCTCTATGCCGTATCGTAGAATTGAAATCTTGTTGATATTTTACAGTATCATAAATTAAGTTTGGTACTATAACGGTAATATCATATCATATTTTATTATAATAGGTTAATTTTGTTTCTCTCGTCTCAAAATTTAAAAGTTACGTGCATATATAAGAATAGATTGCTTGGCATAATATTTTAAAAGTTGCTTTTTTGCTTTTGGGTTTAAAAGTTGTTTTTAAAAATATTTGAATGATTTGTTACAAGAGATTTAAATCTTCCGGTGAGATTCCCATCAAAACTATAAATTAACCTTTTCTTCTACTCTTTCTTTCCATTATTGTTGGGCTCTCTCTCTATCCCCCCACAATTTTATATCAATTTTAAATTCTGAATAATAATTTCTCAAATCTAATATCATTATGTCATTTAAAAATTTATTTTTCAAAATAAATCTTTTCTAATAAACTTTAAATTTTGCATTGGCGTGTTAATAAGGCACTGTTATGAACTTCATTCTACCATTTTAACCCATTAAGCTCTTTCAAAAATGTGATTTTAAATAATTATTATAACTAAACAAAAATTTCTGCCCCAGGACCTTACTTACAATAACATTATTATATTTTATTTGATAAGTAACATTTCTCAGTAAGCATCACTGTTTAATTTTGAAACTAATACAAAAATTTAGTTTAAAAAAAGGCCTAAGAAATAAAAAAACGAGTAAATATATATTTCAAATAATAAAGGACCTATAATTTTTATTTATAAAAGAGAAATGAATCTGAGAGCTCTTACTCAAACTTGTGTCCTCCCACCTGTTGGGTTGGCCCACCAAGATGAGTACATACATACTTGTATCATCTTCTTATAAATTTCAAGAAAAAAGCATCTTGGTCAGCATAATAATTTAAAGAAGAATTTACACCAAATGGTCATAATTGAACATCCATTTAACAAAAATGAAAACTAACAAAGCAATTTATAAATTTGAACAAAATTGGATATGCCTTCTTTTTTTCCCCCCTTGTTTATCCTTCCATGTTTTTTTTTTTTTTTTTTTTGCTGATATGTGTATTTTTTTTTAATTTCCACGTTGCTTTTTCTTTTCTTTTCTTTTTTTTGAAAAAAATATTTGTTAGTCTTTTATTTGTTATCATTGTTATTAGTTGAACGTGGGTTGTTTTTATGTCGATAATATCGCTGTCTATTTTTAAGGAGAGGTGGCTGTTTTTTTAATGCAATAGATTGAGCATCCAGATCCGAGATAACAATTTGATGTTGCTCACAAAATGATTTATCCTTCACAACGAAAGCATCCCATCCCTGAATCTCGAAAATTCTTAAGTGGCCTTTTTGTGCTTGCAACAAGATGCATAGCATTCAAAATATGTTGTAATTGGCGTTGTAAGGCTACACAAAGAATACGAGTAATTTCCATAATTTCTTTCATAAGATGCAAAATGAAAGCAAACTCAAAAGATAATAATTAATTGCAAGAAAAATCCGCATCTCCACAACGAGAGTATGCAGAAACGCCCCCTTTTGTAATTTTACTTAAAACCATACACAAGTTGCATTAAACATTTTGAGCAAACTAGAAATAGAATCCAAATGAGAACCCCAACGAGTATCTCCAACTCGCTTTAAGGTGCCAATTTGATTAAGCCCCCTTCCTGATTGAAGTTCATCATTAGCAATCTTAGAGGAAAGTTCAGCAGCTTGAGCCTCTTTTAGTTCATCATGACGCGTGCAAGATGCAGTAGCAATATTGATAATGAAAACCAACTTGGAGAAAAAATGATGAACGGGAGCTACTTCTCGAGAAGCCGCAACTAAAGCAAGTTGGAGGCGATGGCCTAAACAATGGATATAACAAGCATGTGGACATTCATTGCAAATTAAAGCTTGTAAGCCATTCCATTTACCTCTCAAGTCACTAGCTTCATCATACCCTTGCCCACGAATGTTATGAATAGCCAAATTATGTTGAGAAAGAGCAGAAAAAAAATACCTTCTTTCAAAGTTAAAGTCATAGTGTCACGTACATGAACAACTCCAAAAAACGGTTTGCCACGACCTCCAATTATATCTTTCAAATCATCCACACTTACAATCTGCCCCTCTCCACCCAAGGGGTGAAGTAGAACTAGTAAATTTCCCACAGATCAAAATGGAGTAGAAATTAGAGAATAGAAGAAGGGAGTGATATTTGTGACAAGTGATCGTATGTGTGATTTGGCTACATTCGTATCCCAAGGAAATTGTTTGAATTTTTTTTTCTTTCCCGGTTGAAAAGGAAATGGGGTAAAAATTGGAAGATGGTAACTCAAGATCTCCATTTAGTTAAGAAATATCTCTATTTTATTATTATTTTTTTGGCTTTTTTTATCCTTGAATTCTTAAGATCGCCGTTTTATAAGAAGGACAGAAAATTAACACTAAAGAAAACTGAACTCTTCTTTAGCTTTTCTTATCCTTGAATTGCATTGCATCACAGATTCACAATTACAAATAATAATAATAATAATAATAATAATAATAATAATAATAATAGTTGTAGTAGCAGCAGCAGTAGCAGCAATAGCAAGGAAAAAAAATAATGGTAACAATAACAATTGCATTCTACGTTATAATCTAGGTTAAGATGAGAGTTGGATTTGAATTCTAAATTTTATAATAAAGTCAAGTTTAGAATTGTTATTAAGCTATTTCTCTTAAAAACAATAATAATTCTATTAACAAATCGTTAAGAGGTCAACTATTTGCTATATTGATTGTACAAAATGGGCTGGTTTGGCTGTTTAATCCGTGTACATATATGTCATTGTAATATAATGGTCACTTGTCTCAAATACAGTTGTCAAACCGCACTTATCTGAATTATCCTTTTAAAATTTCATTAGCTTCTATCCATTTTAAAAAAGCTGACTGGGTGGCTGCGATATCTATCTTCTTGATAATCTTTGCCATAGACCGCAAAGGTACGTGACAAGTGAACATGTTTTTCACATGCGCCTAATTATACGTTTATATTAATATCTAGTTGTATAAATAAAATTTTTTAAAATGACAGCGGAAAAAAAAATCATTTATACTGACCAAATTAATACGTATATATGCTAGAATCTCATCTCTTAGGCCTATAATCCCATATATGGTTTTGTTATATATATACGTCCTGAAATTAGTCTCTTGTTTCTGTATCAATTAATTCTATATTTTCTACACATCAATTTCACATTTCAGAGCTAAAATGGCCTTGTTCAACAATGTTTCCCTGGTGCTCCTACTGCTGTTGGTTGCGTCATCGTCGATGGCTAATGCTCGGTCCTTGGAAGTGTCTTCTGAATCTACAGATATATTTGCATCAACTGATGAAACGTTGTTGAATGTGTAAAATGATTTGTAATTCTATTATCATTATTCATTTATTCATTCATTTTGTGATTGTAACTCTTCTAGAGCCAAAATTCTGTTCGAGTTGCTAGTGCAAAGAAGAAAATGGAAACACAAGATGCTATCGTACAGATAGGAAGAATGGAGGCTGCCCCTTGGTTTGTAGCACACGTTGCGCTTGCTTCAAAACGCTTCCGCTGCAATGCTTCTGCACGTATGAGGTTGATACTTGCTCCCCATCGGACTGCCCCATCAACACCGTTACTGTGCTTGAGAATCTTTTCGCCTACAATATTGGAAACTAAATGCAGTTTATTAATCATTTAGCCTAGCATATGTTTTGTTATATACTTATGCTTTTCCAAATCAGTAGAAAAATGAGCATCCCAAGAGTATGCCTTAATTAGCTTCAACCAGTGATGTTGTGGCTATTTTTTAGTCAGTGTAAGCTTTTCCTATGACATAATAATAACGCACTTCAACTTCGGTGTCTATTGCTTGCCAAATTAAATTTACAAAATGGTTTGCACGAGGTCGGCCTGCATTAGACATGGAACTAAGAAATTTAATGTTAAAAGCTTTGGCATAAGGACGGGGCTGCCAAGATAACCGGTATGTTTGTAGCACAGCCGGTTTGAGTTAGAATTAATTTTAGTTTGGAATTGGTTGACTTTTGAAGAGCTAATTACAAAATTTGTTGACTTTAAAAAAAAAAAAAAAAGATAAAAAGTGAGTTGGAATATTTAGATTGTAACATGAGTTTCAAAATGAAACAGTGGTTCAAGTATCTTCCACCACTCTGCAAGGCTTCATATTTTTACTCGACATTGCTGCAAATTTGATCTTGTAGAAGATCCGTTGCAAACTGTCTTTTGATAAACTGGCAGAACTCGGCATAAAATGGTCACTTGTTGCACATGTCCTCAGAGTTTCAACTAGACAAAATGTACAATTATGTGTAAATAAATAATCACAATTTTTGTGTCTCTTTTCAGCTGCTACAATGAAGCCATGTCATCCAATAAGCAGAGCATTGTGTTTGGGAATTTTATAAGATGTGTTAGATAATATAGTAGTTTTATATTTATTTGCTTATTTCCTGTTAATATTAGGTTTCCTTCTTTTCAACAGTTAAGGATATATTAATCTTTTCCATATTTTCTATTTAGCTTATATAAACCTCTTTTGATGTATTATTTTTGACTCATTGATTGGAATAAGAAACCCTAGCTCTCTTTTGCTTCCAAATTGTTTTTTTTTTTTTTTTTTGTTTTTTTGTTTTCTACATGGTATCAGAGATGACGTCCGTACAACCGCCACGCCATCCATCCGTACAACCACGCTCACCGTCCATACACCAGATCGTCCGTATGCCGCCGTCCGTACACCGGATCGTCCGTACAATCACCGCCGTGCATACACTTTTTCGGATTGTCCATACAATCGCTTACTTCCACATGTCTTGATTGTTTATTAGTTTGATTTTGCATCGCAGTATTGTTCTCTTTTGTTTGGTGATTATTGGTTTTGTTTTATTTATTTTCTCATCATGACTGATGTAAAGATGATTCTCTTCAGTCAATCAGTATGCAATTGGATGGGAAAAATTATTCGTATTGGAGCTATGTTATGAAGAATTTTTTGTGGGGCAAATCTATGTAGGGTAATGTTACGGGCACAAGAGTTAAGCCTATAGACAAGAAAGCTACTAATTATGCAGAATCATTGGATGCTTGGGAAGCCGATAATTTGAAGATGATTATTTGGATCAATAATTCTGTTACGCATTCAATAGGTGCTCAGTTGGTAAAGTTTGAGACTGCCAAGGAGGTTTGGGATCATCTGGCGAGGCTATATTATTGGGATCTATATATGACCTAAGGATTGAAAATCAATTTTAGGGATTTTCTATACATATGACATTTTGATATTAATAAAAAGAGGTTACTTATGTTTAATAAGTAGTGTCATATTTACTTTCATTTGTTAATTGTATGATTATTTTGAGCAAACATAAAATACTCCTAAGCTATTGGAAATATATCGGATTACCATATGTATACGGGGTATACATAGAAGACGTGGTAATTTGATAACAGTCTAAATAAATGGTCTGCAATCGATGGAATAAGATTTGAGGATCTTATTCATGATAAGATTGTAAAGGTTGTTTACTTCCTTGGAGGGATGGTTTGTCTTGATCATCGGATAGGTTCTGAGTAGAAACTTTAATTTATATCAGTATTGAGGTATGATATTGGACTGGACTTAAGATGTTAATGGATTCGGTTTAATAATTCCGTTTATAAGAATCAATGACGCTTTGATTATCATCCTGTATTAATCTTAATCATGAAATGAAGACTTGAGTTTGCATCCATGACTTATGCATTTTGATCCACTATAGGTGAGGCACCGATAATTGATGGTCAATATACTTGTATTTTGAGTGTATGACTTATTGATGGAGGAATCAAGATTCATAGATATGGAATCCATAGCTATCTTAACGATAGTACATGTTATCTACTTAAAGGCATTATTCGGGAATTGAAAAATAATATAACAAGATCTTGGCTATCGGTTTACTTTGTGTTCTTTGATGGTTTACCAATTGTATGGTTTTACAATTGGTGGTTCTTTCAATGGAAAATAATGGAACTTTAAATTAAAATGAGTGAAAAGGTAAAATGAAAAAAGACCTTAATTCAATCATGGATAACATATGGGGATTAAGCGATCGATGAATAAATCATGGAAGAAGCATTGTGTTAGAGAGCTTTCGTAATACGGTATGTAAACGAGAGTTCAGCTTCAGAATTTTAGTGGAATAGTCCGGAAGTTGATAATTGATGAATAATTAATCCAGGATTAATTTTTCGCAATTATAGGAGTCTCTTTACATATTTTCATCAGGTCCCTCTATTAACTCATATAGCTCCACAAAACGTATAAGGATTTGTTTCTAATGAGATCAGTAAATTAAATGAGAATTTAATAATGTCTATTAAGACATGGTACTCTCTAACATGCAATCCCGAAAGAATTGGACATGTGAAATTAATGTAGACAAATAATGTGATTTGTCAACATATAATTTGTTGCAAATAAAATAATTATTTGTTAATTATTTTGGTTAATTGAATTTTGGAAATAAAATTGTGTTTGAATTATTTAGTTTTTGAAAACAAAATTTTTCTCTTCTAATCTATGGTGCACGAATTTTAGTGGTTGGAGGAAAGAAAATTTTGTTTCAAAATTGTTTAAATATATTACAAACATTAAATTATTAATTAATTTAAATAATAGAGCTTATTTGATAAATTTTCTTTTCTTAAAGAATGGTGCACGTTTTTTTGGTGGAAAGGAAATCTAAAATATTCCATTTATTTAAATTAATTAAATATGGATAATGTTTGTGAAAAATATTTATTTAAATGAAAATAAGAAAATCTTATTTAAATTCAAAGGTTTAAAAAAAGTTTGAATCTAGATAGGATTAGGACTTTTTGACTAGTCTAGATTCTTGATTTAAATTTGAACAACCAATCAATCTACACATAAAGGGGAGCATGAATTTTTTTAGATTCTCCAAGCAAAAAAACCATCCATAAGGTTTCAAGAACCTAGCCCGAAATTCGAATGATCCTTTGGTTCAAAAGATTATCGAGAAAAATAATTATTAATTATTTTTCAAGTAGAAGATATTTTTGAAAAATGATTGGAGTATTATATAAAGGCTAGGGGTTCTTAAAAAAGCTAAGTATCATCTTACACTCAAAGATAGGGGATGGTTTTTGGGGAGAGAGAAAAACACAAAAAACTAGGTTTTTGTGCTTAAGAAAATTCGTCCTTCTTGGATGTGAGAAAAAGAGAGAAATTTTTATTAAATCAAAACTGTGAGGAAGGTTAAGCCGAGTGATATTTTTCATAAAATGTTAACCGGTTCCTCACAGTATTATATAAAGGCTAGGGGTTCTTAAAAAAGCTAAGTATCATCATACACTCAAAGATAGGGGATGGTTTTTGGGGAGAGAGAAAAACACAAAAAACTAGGTTTTTGTGCTTAAGAAAATTCGTCCTTCTTGGATGTGAGAAAAAGAGAGAAATTTTTATTGAATCAAAACTGTAAGGAAGGTTAAGCCGAGTGATAATTTTCATAAAATGTTAACCGGTTCCTGTTTTGTAGTTTTGAAGAATGAACCTAGACCGAATTCTCAACGAGATACATCGGGATTGAGAAAGTGGGATCTAGACTTCAGAAGAATTACTGATCGCTTAGATTCATAGCACGTGTACCCATACACACTCTGAGATGTGGAGACTCGAGAATAATAGAGAAGACACGTTGGTCGACGCTCTAGCAATTCCAGAATCCGAGAAATAAGGTATGTTTAATCATGTATTTAATTTATTGTTATATACATTATGAGCTTCTTTTCTAAATCATCATAAAAATTTTAAAACTTCCGCTGTGTCATAACTCTGATATCAGATCCGTTTTTCTAACATATACACACAGTCTAACTTTGCAAGACAGTATCAGTTAGAGATAGATATTTGCGCCCTTTAGCAGAAGGATATGAACATTCAAGAGTTTTATTCTGCCATGTCAGATTTATGGGTTTAGTTGGCACTTACAGAACCAGCAGAATTGCAAGCATTTACGCACTACATCGCCCATAGAGAAAAGCAACATCTCGTACGATTCTGCATGGCCCTCCGTGATGATTTTAAGGGATTGCATGGTATGATTCTGCATTGTAGTCCACTGCCTTTTGTTGATTCAATTGTCAATGAACTTTTGGCTGAGGAGATATGTCTCAAGTCTTAAGCACACAAGGGGATAGTCCCAACACCGACTCCATCTGTTTTTGCAATCCCTCAAAGACCCCCGGCTAGTAATCCGAATAGATCGAACTCGAAGGTTTCACTGATGAGTGTGCTTTCTATAAGCAAAAGGTTATTGGAAGGCTCAGTGTCTGTTGTTATTGAATAAAGGTAAGCAATAGCAAACCCAGCAATAGCAGCAACAACAACGATCTTAACAGCAACAGCAGCAACCACCACAGAGGACACATAGATCGCCTCAACCAAATAATGCAATGGCTTCACCGTCATTAGATCCATTTGTAATATCCACCCTTTTTACTGATTCACGATTTCCTCTTTAAGGAATATGAATGTTTATATGAATTACCTGATCTGATTTTATCAGGATATATCAGAGTTCTTTAGACTCAATAATAGTTTGCTTAGTCGAGCATGAGGCATTTTGGTGAAAAGGGCAGAATAAGGATTTACGATTTTATTCTGGTCAAAATTTGACCAAAATGATTTAGGGCATGATTAAGTCGGGACTGTAGTATAATAAATAGTATGAAAATTATACTGCGATAAACCATCATTACGAATGAAGAAGCGAGAATAAGGTGCGGGATCACTTTAGAAAAATCAAGCATAATATTTAGAGCAATAAGGATTAAGTGGCTTCAAGTCCTAAGAAAAACTTACACACAGTTCAGTTAAGTACAAATAAATTCTGGACTGTAGTCAAGTACAACTGTACTGTTATTAGTTGAAAACAGTATTAGTACTATTTGAGTTATTAAGAAAATGGACTCCATATTAAGGAAAGTGCCAAACATGTTCTTATTTGGTGACACCTCATTCATGATAAATAAGCAATTTTTAGAATTAAAAATTTAATAGATAGTTATGCATTTATTGGGAGCAAAATGGCACCCTCATGGCCGGCCATCTCAAGGGAGTTTTTAGCAAATATTTTGTTTTTAGACTTAGATGTGTAATTTTTGAAGTAAAAATAATTTTAGAAATTTAATTATTTTTCACCTATAAATAGGTGGTGATGGGGTGGTGGTGAGCCATTTAGTTGCACTCCAAAAACTCTAGTTCATTCCCAACTCTCTTTCTCTTTCACCCTTAGGAGCTAAACACCAAAAAAAAAAAAAAAGAAAGAAAGAAAGAAAGTGTAATACCCCGAATTTTTATGACTTAAGATTTCCTTTGAGACAAGAAAAATTTAAAATTGAATCACGTATGACGATATAAAACTCATAATATGAGTTAAATATCAGTAAATGTTTGAGTTCTCATTTAATTAATTATGAGACTCAATAAATAGTTACTTAATCATGCATAGGGCTTTTTGTGATAAAGGCATCACAAAAATTCATGATTTTATGTTGGTCAAAGTTTGATCAGAAAAAAGTCAAAGGTTGACCATAGAGGTCAAAGGTTGACCGGTACTGTGATACGATAAGCAGTATGAAAAATATACTGCGAAAAACCGTTATTTCAGACAAGATAAGAAGATTTAGATTCAAAACCACTATAGAAAAATCAAGCACACCAAGTTAGGAATAAAGGGCAAAAGGGCTTAAAGAAATAAGAAAATTTTTATACAGTCTAATTTTAGACAGATAAATTTTGGACTGCAGTGCAGTGTAAAAATACTGTGTATAAGTAATAACAGTATTAGAAATATCTGTGTAGCATAAAAATGGACTGTAGATTAAGGAAAAAGCCAAACAAGACCTAAAAGGTGGACACCTCATCAAGGATAATTATATAATTTTTGGAATTAAGAAAAGGTGGAAAGAAATTAAAAAAATTTATCCACCAAGTACCCAAGGATGGCCGGCCACATGTAAGGGTAAAATTACAAATATTTTGTCCTTAGGAGCTAAAATGTAATTTTTGAAAGATAGGTGATGTAAGCATGGTGATATCATCAAGATGATGTCACAATGATGCAAGAACTTGCCTTGCAAGACAAGTCAATGGCCGGCCACCTAAGGGGGTGAAATTGCAAAGATTTTGTCATTAGGGGCCAAAATATAATTTTTGAAAAATAGGTGATGTAAGCATGATAAGGTCATGATTTTGCTTGGAGAACAAGTTCTTGGCCGGCCATCTTGCATGCTTTTTGTGCAAATTTTAAGTCTCATGGGGTTTTTTTTAGAATTTTGGCAAAGTTTCCTCACCACTATAAATAGGTGAGGGTGGTGTTCATTTTATTGAAAATTCTAGCCAAACTCTTGTCATTTTTCTTCACCAAAAAACTGACCCTTAGGAAGAGAAAAGAGAGAAAAGAAAATCAAAAATTTCAAAGGGGAAATTAAAGGGGAGAGTTTCGGATTTGAGCTAGAACCAAGAAAAAAGTTTGGAAAAATTTTTGGAGCCATTTTAGCCTAAGTGGCCGAGTGTGGGGGAAGGAGAAAAGGAAGAGAAAAATTGAAATTTTTTAGGGGAAAGCTTGGTGGAGTGACCGGATGTGCTAGGATCAAACAACAAGTGACCAAAAATTTTTGGTATTCTTTGAAATGTGAAAACCGGATTTGGAGGAGTTCTAGGAGGGGGGAAGAATTTGGAAGCCAAAAACCTAACCTAGCCTTGCCTTGGTCAAGGTAATTTTTCCAAAACCCTAACTCTTCCAATTTGGTTCAATTTGAAATTTTACATGTATTTCAAGTTGAGGTTTGTAAGAGTATAAGCTCAAGTTTTCTTTGCCCTAATTTATTTGGTGTGGTGCTTGATTTAGGGTTTTAAGGGTGGTTGAAGTTTAATTTTGTTGTGAGCTTTAATTTTGTGTTTGTGCTTGATTGAATGCTAGATGGATGATGAATTGTATGTCCTTGTTTTTATGTGCAAGCCGGTTCTAGAATTGCATGCTAGGTTGCTAGTTTTGATTATGAAATGGCATGTGAATGAATGAAATGGTGAGATAACCTAAAACCATGCAAACCTAGGCTAGGTCAGTTCGGTTTTTGGTTTGCATGGGCACGTTTGAGTTGCATGATTGTTCATGTGGGACGTTAGAAAACGCTGCATGTATGCTATCTAGGCTCCCGCGTGTTCGGTTGAGTTAGATTACACGAAATAGGACGTAAAATGAATGTAAGAACAAAAACTACCAATTCGGATGTGAACTGCCCAGTTTTCTGGGAAGTGGAATTTGAGTTCTTTAGAGGCCGAATTGGGAAAATATAAAAACATAAAAGTTGTAGAGAACGGTTTTTCCTAGAGGGCAACGTGGACGGATTTCCAAAATAAGACTCCAACGGCCTCCGTTTTGACAAAAACCCGAGCCTGACCGTGCCCGGGATTTATGCACGGCCAGGTGAGTTCAAACGGCAATATGAACCTGTTAGAGTCCGAATTAAATTTTTCATAAAACATAAAAGTTTTAGGATTTTCGAGAGCTAGAACTTTCGTGAAGACAACTTTTTCAAATTCGAAATAGATTTTTAAATTAACACGGTTTTATAAAGACTGTGTAGGGAACAGGAAATTCCTGCACAGGATTTTCTAAAACAGTTCAGAAAAACTGTATTTTTCCCAAAAACCACTGTTTGGGCTATTGAAACTGTTCTAATGGCAGTTTTTAGCTTTTAACAAATTTAATAAGACTCAACTTCAAAAGCCACAAATTTTATAAGGTTGATTTAAGGTTTTTGGATTTAAATTTCCAAATTTTCCAAAGGAAAATGAAATGAGATTTTAAGCCAAAGTATAGTAAAACAAACATAACGGATGGTAACCGGGAGGGATATCCGAGTTACTGGGATAAGCCTAAAGCCCAAGTTTGACCCATAAAAGGTTGACCTTAGTTAACCAAAATGTTGACTTTGGTTGACCAAGTTTGACTTAAGTTGACTACCTTAAGGGTTACTTAATATAACCCTATAAGATACCAAGATTTTGAAAATGGGCTAAGACTTAGGGTTATTGATAATAACCCAATGAATTATGGACCAAGTAAAAATAAGACATAAACCCAAAGATAAGAAAGTAACCAAACAAGTTTAGCATGAGATGATATAGGGGGGACATATGACTAGGGTTACTCACGGATGTTGGTTAGGATATCAACATCATATGTAATGTTTTATAGTAAGATAGGATAATCTTATCTTACACCTTAATTGAAACAGGAATAGAACCTGTTGATGTATCGTGTTGGAGTTTAAGTCAAGAGCATAGGACCTCAGGTAAGTACAAACCTCACCTGCGGTATGGAAGATAGTAATCTATTTTCAAGTATGCTATGACATGTTTTATGCTATGTTATATTATGATATGTAAAGTCATGTTTTTAAGAATGCCATGTTTTCAAGAATGCCACGTTTTCAAAAATGTCATGTTTTCAAGAATGACATGTTTTTAAGAATGCCATGCCATGTTTTCAAAGATGCCATGTTTACAAAGATGCCATGTTTATAAAAATGTCATGTTTTCAAGATATGCCATATGTCATGTGTATGTATAGGATATGATATAGTGACATCATGAGGCATGCTCATTAATGTTAAACCACATGGTAAGAACATACAAGTAAGGTGTCGTACCAACCTCCCATCAGGTGGAGGGTTATTCATGTTCAAGTTCAAGTTTATGATTCCCAGAACTGTTAGGGACCTTGCAAACCCTAACTTTATCTGAAGAGCGCGCATCTGGTACGTACACAAGTGGCCCACGTATTAAAGCAAGATAATAAGTCCAAGTTAATAATTGATCATAAAAGATTCATAATTAGACATAAATGGTTCATGCATAAATTATATGATGTGTGACATGTTTTGTGAGATCATGTTTGTATTTGCTGGGCGAAAGCTCATCAGTATATTCCATACTGTAGGTAAAGATAAAAGGCCTGCAGCTTTATCTGGTGGACTATGGAGACAATGCAGCAAGTGAAGGGTGGTATGTGATATCACTACGCAATTTTTCCGCAAAATCTTTGATAATGAAGTTTTACACGTATGTATAAGTATCATATTACGTTATGTATGTAATGTTTAAAGTCCGATTTAAAGGTTATTATAGGACCTTACAATCGGCATAACAAGTAATGGGTATTTATATAAAGTTTACCCATATGCACAAGTTCATGTATGTATGTGATGTTTCCAAGTTTTTACGTTACGATTTTAAAATGAATTTCAAAAAGAAAAGAAAGAAAAAGAAAAATTTTATTCTGAAATTTTTCCCGATTAGTCTAAGTCTTAAATTTAGAAACTAAGTTAAGTTAAGTCAAGCAAGTAAGGTAACGGCCCTACTTACGTAGAGCAGAATTTGGGGCGTTATAGAAAGAAAGAAAGAGTGGCCGGATTTGTGAGTGGGTGAAGAAAGGAAGGAAAATTTCTCAACCTAAGGGTAGATCCACTTTTCAAGACCTAAAGGTAATCCTCTTAATCCCCTAAGTATTCAATTAAGTTTTGATTAAGGATTTAAATGTATTTCAAAGCATGGGTTTGTAAGCGCATAAGCTCACCCTTTCTATTTTTCATGCAATAGCTTTAAATGCATAGTATGTGCTTGATTTAGGCTTAAGTGGTCTTGATTGATAAGTTTATGCATGCATGTGATTTTATGCTTTAGAATGAATGTGGAATGTTTATATACATATATCGTGTTTGTAATATGTCCCCACATGCTTAAGAAGAAGCATTGTGTGAACGATGATCATGATGTGGATGTATGATGAATGAAAAGTTAGAAACAAAACCTAAAACCTTAATTTGGTAAGACAAGTAAGATTACCTATTTGGGTTTTATTAGTAAGATGAACAAGTGTAAGAATGATAAGAACGCACGTAATGCACTGCAAATTGGTCATATGCTCATGGTTGCGACCGTTTGAGGTAGGGTGTGCGAATTTTACGTATAAACCAATCAAAAACAAAACTGTAAATTTTCAGACAAGTGGCACCGTAATCTGGAAATGCGATTTTGAGGTCTTTAGAGGCCGAATTTGAAAAAAGTCAAAACTCTAAAATTGTAGAGAATTGAAAATCCTAATGGCAATGTAGACGGTTTTTAAAAATAAGCTTTAAAGGCCTTTGTTGTTATTAAAATCCGAGACTGTCCTGGGCAGGCAAGTGTGCACGGCTAGGGGGTTTCAACAAGAAAAACGGAGAGGTTAAAGGCATGACCAAGTTTCGAGTAAAGAACAAAAGTTGTATGGTTCTTCGAGATCTACAACTTTCATGAAGAAAACTTTTTTAAATTCAAAACAGATTTTAAGCAAAACTAGATTCTCAAAAACTGTGCAGGATACTGAAAATTCCTGCACAAGATTTTCAAAACAGTGTATGAACAGGCAATTCCTACACATGTACTGATAAGCAAGTTTATGGGACTGTTTTCAAAGACAATTTTCAGAATTTTACAGTTTTATTATCCTTGTTCAAAGAATATTTCAGTTTTATAAAAAAGGTTAAAGTTTTAAATCATTTTAAGAGAAAAAGGCAAAGCTATATCAAACAAAATTTTGTGAAGAAAAGAAAATTGGGCCAAGATATATGGTAACAATAGTAAGAAATATAGTAACCGGGAAGGATACCAATTATTATTGGGTCTTGTACCCATGGTTACTTATGGTAACCAAATAGGATACCCCTATATTGTAATATGTTGGGCTTACATTTCAGGTTATCTATGAATGTTGGTTTGGATACCAACATTAAATGTTATAACTTATGATAAGATAGGATGATTCTTATCTTACGTCCTTTTTGAAAACAGGAAGGTAAACCTGTTGTTGTGACCTGTTGGAACAACAAACCCAGGATCTAGCATAATTGTTTTACTGCTTTGCATGTTTTCAAATGAACTAAATTTCTGTTTTCTAGGGTTACGATGTAGCGAGATTATGTATGTTCAAAGTTGTAATGGTTTAATTCAATTTTGATGTTTATTCATATTTATGCCGAGTGTTTAATCTAATCTTAATGCTGGTGAAAGTGTGCCTGCTCTTTTCCTTTGAATTGTGATACAATTTGAGATTGAGAAGTGATAGTTGGATTCGACTTTGATTAAATACCATGAGATTGTCGTAGAATAGTGATATTTATAAGGCTTGTGTGATACTTTGAATTTCTTGTTCTTAATAAACCATGGCAGGTTTGGAGTTTGAGATTGAGAAGTGAAAACTGACTTGTTGTGGTAGTTTGCTATTGCTTGAGAAAGATTAGTAATTACATTAGGGAAGTTTGCCATCAGCATAGGAAGAAGCATTGGTTGATTAAATTTGGTGCTTTGAGCAAGATTAATCCAGTGAAATTGAAAACCCTAGATGTCCTAATATATTGAATTTCTCCTTGCCAAATTCGTTCATTGTGTTTATTTTAATTTGCTTTTATTTTATTGCATCTCATAAGTTTATTGTTCAAATAAAATTGGGGTCAAAGTAATTCGGTACTTAGTAGTAAATAATCCTCATTGGGAACGATATCATTTTATCGCTTTATTACTTGTATCGGCTCGGGCACTTGTGAAAAGTACCTATCAACTACAAGTTGAATTGATTCAAATTCAAGTGGAGTTGTCAAGGATGAATGCACCTCCAAATGACTCAATTAAAGCCATGAAAAGGAAGGCATTAATGGTGGACTTCTATAAAGAATTAAAAGCATCTAGTGAAATCTACCATGATGAGCCGACACAACATGAGAAGGAATGAGAGTTGTTAAAGATGACTCTTCAAAAGAGGAAGAGACTTAAGACTTGTATATTGATAAAGAATCATAAGAAGAAGTCTATGAGTCTTTACCTCTTGAGATCTCCATTGTTATGCCACCACCAATCAAACACAATCACATCTATGAAGATCAGATGTGGCCAACACCTCCTCCACCATTTCTCGCACTGTTCATTTGACAAGAATAAAGTTTATTTACGATTTCTTGTTTTTTTCTATGTCTTTATGAATTTATGAATAAAGTTATGTGGGAATGATTGGTTATAGAGGAAAGATTGGGAGTTAGTGTGTGATTTGTCATTAGTTCATGCAAGGTCCATGATGTGCATAATATGTCTAGGGTGATCCATGCCGAATAGTATCCTTCTCACCTACTGATTACACCCAAACTTGTACAAAAATAAGTGGTCAATTGCAGCAAAATTAGGATGGTCGATCCCACGAGGAGGTGATAAAAACAAACAAGAAAAGATTAGTGGAATAAAAGCGTTAGATGAATAAGTAATCAAATAAAGAGAAGGAAGAAGTATTTTTGTGATTTTGAAATAAATTTAAAGACAATGTAATTTAAAATGGAATAAATTCAATAATTAAAAGATAATAAAGCATCAAGAATCCCCTATATATTTCGTTTACCTATTTGAATTTTGATTCATAAGACAACTCAAATTGAAAATTTCACATCCCAAACAATCAATCAAAAAATAAAGATTTAAGAAACTTGTGAATTAAAATGTATTTGAGTAAATAAAATTCTTACATGAAGAACTAACAAAAATTATCTTATAAGAAATTCAAAAGCGACAATATACCACAAGCAATATTGTAATAAAAGATTACTTATAAAATAATGCTATCAATATATCATATCATACAACAATCACATAAAAAGAGCTTGACTAAATTCATATAAAATTTGACAACAAAATGTATTGATATAAGAAAAAAATAAGATGAAAGAAAATTATTTACTTGAATATATAAACCTTACAAACCATTGGAAAATCAAAACCCAAACAAATTCACTGCACATATAGGATCATCTCTAGTCTCACCAAAGAACTCTAGCCTAACTTGCAACTCATCTCACAAAACTCTAATAATAAAACATGAGATGAAAATGCAAGGAGAAGAAAATTTTCACTCCAAACTCAGCCAAAAATTGGTTAAAAACACAACACCCTCCCCCTTTTGAAGAGCCCTCATTATATAGCTGTGAGTCCAACATGCTAGAGAGGATTTTTGGCCCACAAATTCGCTACCCAGGCTAGTAAATCAAGTAGAGATTCGCCGTAAACTAGCTAGAGGAAAAGGATGGCCTGGGCTGGAGCTGGAGCTAGAGCTGGCACCGGATTCACGCAGGCTTTGCTGAGAATTTGGCCCGAGATTTACGGCCCAAAAGTCACGCAGCTGGGATCAAGGGCTGAAGTTACAGGCCTGAAAGGCGCAGCCTAAAAGACGCACGGGCTGGTGTTATGTGCTGGAGTCACACAGCCCAGAAGTCATGCGGGCTGGTGTCATAGGCTGAGAAACGCAGCCCAGAAGTCACGCGGATGGGATTACGCGAGCTGGGGCTCGCGTGGCTCGGCGACGAGCAGATGGTTGACACCTGGCTAGGGGGAGCTGGGTGGCTTGGCTTCGCTCAGCAGCTAGCCGTCGGAGTGGCTCAGTGGCTGGGTCAATTTGGGCTTCATTTCTTGGGCTTTGTTTGACTGATTTTGCTTGTAATTTTGACTGAAATGTCTTATCTCCCTACAAAACAAATTAAATTAAATTAAAACTAAATATTTCCACACAAGAATATTTAAATTAAATTGATGAGAAATATTTGATTAAAACTTAATTTATTTGATAATTATGTACAATAAAAGTGTATTTTTGTGCATTTATCACCTACCCTTCACCATTGCCTTACATTACAAGCTATGAAAGTCCTTTTGATATATGATGACGCACTAACCTACATTAGTGGAGAGGAACATGAAAAATGGGCTTATGGTTGTTCTAAACTTCATTATCTAGAGATTTCTCATTGCCTGTCTAAGCACATAGGTCTATTCGAAGTTCAATTGATCAAGTGAGAATTGATTTGGCACACACTTACATATAAAGAGTCTTGAGTGGGGTGATGTTGGTGTTTGATGTTGAAATTCTAGATAATCTCAATCTTTGCATTTCCTTTAGAGCTTTGGAACATTGCATGGCCTTTGAGATGAATGTCTAGTTGTCAAATAGATACAAAACTCGCGCTTTGTTTCTTTTTAAGTTTCTCATTAGTTTAAATTGTGGCGATTTTCTTTTTCTTTTGTTTTGTTTTGTTTTGCTTGAGGACAAGCAAATGCTTAAGTTTGGGGGGATTTGAAGAGCGAGAGTATTTTACTCACAAATCAAGTATTTTTGAGCTTAGGTATTTGTGAAAACCTTAAGCATTTGTGTTATTTTGACATTTTTTGTGATATTTTTTAAGAAATGAAGAATTTGGGACTTAAAGGAAATATGGAACAAAAATTGGAGCAGTTGACCACTTAAGGCCTTGCAGCCCTCAACCAAGCTGAGAGGCCTGTGCAGCTGCCCCTCCAAGGCCTCGTGGCCCTACAAGACCCAAAGGCATGCGTGGCTGCACCTCCCAGGCACGCGCTCCAAGGCCCCGAGAGAACAGCGTGCCATCGCACCTCCAAGGCCCTGTGGCCCTACGTGGCCATGCCTCCCAAGTGCATGCCTGTGCGCCTCTATAACTTTAGCCCACAGGACCGTTCCCCGTTGCTGTTGATGGCCCAGATTAACCCATTCTTGACAATCCAACAGTCTCAATTTCACCTGATTTGAGCCTTCTTAAGGGAAGCAAACCCTAGTTCCCAAATTGGAGAAGAAGAGATGCACAAAATGTCTAGAGAGAATGAGAGCTTGGAGGCTCAAACTCCATTGGGCATTTCTCCAAGATCTTGAAGATTTCTTGGAGAATTGAAGTCCTTGAAGATTTCTTTTTCCAAAATTAGTTTATTCTTCCCCCTTTATTTCCTTTTTAGTTCTTTTCATTTTTATTTGATTTATATTTGTAAGAATTGTGTTCTACAAAATTTACATTTATGAATCTTTTTATGTTTTTGGTTATGGATTCTTCTTTGTTGAGTTAAATGTCATATTCTAGGGCTTCATGTAACTTTATTTGAACTATGTTTTGATTATTTTGTTAATTGTTAGCTTAAATCCATTTTCTATTCATTTATGTTTCTCCATACTTTATGCTTCTAATTTGTTGTGAAATGAATTAGTTGATTTTGGATTTATGGATTGATACTCGGGAGAAATTAGTTCATATTTCGGAGTTGGGAATCATAGTCTATGTTGTTTGATAAATTGATTCTATCAATTTATCTTCATTAGTATTTTGTTAGTTTTAGAGTGTTTTATTAGTATTTTTATTGTGTTTTTTTTTGGTAGGTTCCAAACAGGTTGGGAGTTTGAGGAATTTTGCATTGTAGAATGGCACTACACTCTTCTGTAAGCTTCACCATCTTATAATCCTCTAGGTGCCTCTTTTTAGACATAATCTCCTTCATAAACTTCATATAATTCGGCATTAATTTGTTCAAGAACATCTGCAAAGGTAATGTTGATGTGAATTTTCTTAAAGATATCAAGAAATTTTGAGAATTATGCATCGAGCTTCTTTTTTTGAAACTGTTGAGGGAAGGGTAATGGTAGTTGAATGAGAACAAGATTGTCCAGGAAACATATTGAACCTGGATTGACTTTTGAGGCATCATTTTTCTTCTCTTCAATACTAACTTCCTCCTTAGGCTCTTCCACTAGTGTAGTCTTCTCTTCATCGGCAGTATGATCCCGAAAACTAGGACCTTCCACTTCCTTACCACTTTTCAAAGTGATTGCATTGCAACGGTCCTTTGGGTTCTTTTCGGTGTCACTAGGAAACATCGTCAATGATTGGCCCTTGAACAAACTGGCATGTTGGCCAATTTGCACTTCTAGAGATTTTTTGGTGGCATTCATGTTGGAGCAATGAGTATTGATGTTATCCAGACAGGCCTCATCCTTGTTAAATCTTCCCCACATCTCAACAATAAACGTGCTCAAAAGATCTTCCAAATATGGCTTTTTCTTGGCTATCGGTTGTTGAAATTCGGGTGGCAGTTGTAGAGTGCTTCTTTGATTAGCATAAAAGAAGTTCTCATGATTCCGAAACCCTGGATGGTAATGAGTGGGCAAATTGTTGGGCCAATAGTTGTCGTTCCGATTGTTGATATATTAGCAATGTTCTTGCTCACTCCCTTCAATAGAACAAGAAGCACTAGCTATCATGGCTGTGTCTTGAGTGATTGCAACTTCTCTAGTGGTAAATGCTTGGATTTGATTGGTCAAGGCCGCAACTTGTGCTGACAAACAGACAATGGGATTCACTTCATGAATCCATGTAGCTTTCTTCACTAGAGATCGCTCATTCCACCATTGATAGTTATTAGAAGCCATCTATTCTAATATCCTTTGAGCTTCTTTGGAGATCTTGGACAAGAAAGTGCCACCTGCATCAACAATCATCTGAGTTTGCCCATTCAACCAATTTTAGAAAAGTTGAACCTAAAACCAGTCTTGGTATCTGTAATAACCCAAAATTTTTACGGACTCATGATTTCCTTGTAATTAAAGAAATTTAAGTCCGTATTATGTGTTTATGTGATATTTTATGAAAATTATGAATATCAACGTGAAATTCATAATTTTATCAGTAAATGTTTGAGTTCTTATTTAATTAGTTGTGAGACTCAATAAGTAGTTGCTTAGTTATGTATAGGGCTTTTTGTGATAAAGACATAACAAAAATTCATGATTTTATGTTGGTCAAAATTTGACCGGAAAAGTCAAAGTTTGACCAGAAAAGTCAAAGTTTGACCAGAAAAGTCAAAGGTTGACCATAAAGGTCAACGGTATGACGGTATTGTGATACGATAAGCAGTATGGAAAATATACTGCGAAAAATCATCATTACAGACAAGATAGGAAGACTTAGATTCAAAACCATCATAGAAAAATCAAGCATACCAAGAAGGATATTAAAGGCAAAAAGGTTATAAGAAATAAGAAAATTTTTATACAGTCTAATTTTACACAGATAAATTTTGGACTGCAGTCAGTACAATAATACTGTATTATAAGTGAAAACAGTATTGGAAATATCTGTGTTAGCATGAAATGGACTGCATATTAAGGAAAAAGCCAAATAAGGCCTAAATGGTGACATCACCTCACCAAGAATTATGAATCATTTTGATTTAAAGAAAATGCAGAAAGAAATCAAAAACTTGGTCACCAAGCTACCCATTAGGGCCAGCCACATGTAGAGATGAAATTGCAAAGATTTTGTCCTTAGGGGCTAAAATGCAATTTCACAAAAATAGGTGATGTAAGCAATGTGATGTCATCAAGATGATGTCACAATGATGCAAGAACTTGCCATGCAAGGGAAGCTCATGGCCGGCCACATGTTGGGTCAAAATTACAAATATTTTGTCCTTAGGGGCCAAAATGTAATTTTTAAAAAATAGGTAATGCAAGCATGATGAGGTAAGCATGATGATGTCATGATTTTGCTTGGAGAACAAGGCCATGGCCGGCCACATGCCACTTGGAGGGCATTTATGCAAATATTTTTGCTTTAGGGGTAAAATGTAATTTTTGGAAATAAAAATAAATCCAAAAATTAAGGATTTTTCACCTATAAAAAGGTGAATGGGGCAGTTGATTTTGCTCAGAAAAAAATAAGGAAACACCCTAAAACTATGGCCAAATAATTCCTCACACTCTCCCCCTAAAATTCGAAGCCAAAATAGGAAGAGAAAAGAAAGAAAAAAAAGAAGTGAGGGAGGATTTGAGCTAGGGGGTGGCCAGACTTTGTTGAGGCAGCCAAGGAAGTGGCTGAAAATTTTTGGAGCCCTAAGCCAAGGGATGGCCGGTTGTGGAGGAGATCAAAGGAAAAAGGGAAAAGTTGAACTCAAGCCACCTAAACCCTTGAATAGGTTAAGGTAAACCTCTAAACCCTTAAGTCTTTTATTAAGGTTGAAGCAAGATGTTTATGTGTTATTTTCTCATGCATGGCCGAAAATTTGGAACCCCATTAGAGGGGAAGGCCGGTTGTGGTGATGAGCAAGGGGAAAGAAAGTTTAGACCCAAAACTAGCACAACCTTTGTGTTGAATAAGGTAAATCTCCTTTGGTCCCTAAGCTTTTAATTTAAGCTTCAATTTGGAGATTTAAGTGTATTTCAAGCCTTGGATGTAAGAGCATAAGCTCATCCTATTTTATTGCCCTAGCTTAGAAATTTTGAGATATGTGCTTGATTAGGTTAAGGGTGGTTTGATTTTTGAGCTTGCATGATTATATGCTTATGCTTGTGTGATAATCAGGGCTTGCATGCTAGATGTATGATAAGTTGTATGTCCCCAATAATGTCTAGAATGATGTTGTATGAACATGCTAGGTTACTAGAATGGATGATAGAATGAATGGTATGGTTTGATGCAACCTAGAAATCATGCAAAACCCTAGGTGATGCAATTTTGTAATGGGTTTGCATGAAAATGTTTGGTTATGCATGGATATGTTGGATGATGTGCATGTCGGGATTGGTACGTTAGAAAGCTCTGCATGCTTGCTTTCTAGGCTCCCGCGTGTTCGGTTGAGTTAGAATATGCGAATTAGGACGTAAAATGAACCTAAGAGAGGAAATTGCCAGATTCGGGTGAAAACTGACCAGTTTTCTGGAAAGCAGTATTTGAGGCCTTTAGAGGCCGAATTTGAAGAAAGTTAAAAACTACAAAGTTGTAGAGAAGGGATTTTGCTAGTGGGCAACATGGACAGTTTTTAAAAATAAGGCTCCAAAGGCCTCTGTTTTTACAGAAACCCGAGCCTGGTTGGTCAGACCTAGTATGCACGGCCAGGCAGGTTCAACAAGGGATTTGAGTTGGATAAAGTCCAAACTAGGTCTTGAGTAAAACATGAAAGTTGTAGGGATTTTCAAGGTCTAAAACTTTCATGAGACAACTTTTTCAGATTCGATCCAGATTTTAAAATAAAAATTGGATTTCAAACATTGTGCAGGAAACAGGAAATTCCTGCACATGATTTTCTAAAACGGTGCAGGAAAAGGACATTCCTGCACATACACTGATAAATGGCAGTGGGAAACTGTTCCAAGGACAGTTTCCAATACTTAACAATTTTTATAAACCCTACTCCAAGAGTTATAATTTTTACAAGTTGAACCAAGGATTTTTGTACAAAAATAACACATAAAATGATAAGTTTTTCCAAACAAAAGAAAATAAATTTTGGACACAAGTTATCTTAAAATTTAGTAATGATATGATGACCAACGGTAACCGGGAAGGATACCCCAGTTACTGGATTGAGCCCAAGCCGAAGGTTGCCCATAGTAAACCAATAGGAAGTTGACTTAAGTGGACCTAAGTTAGTTTACACCAAGGGTTACCTAATGTAACCCAATAGGATAATAAGTTTGTATTGGGCCTAGAATCTAGAGTTACTCCTTGTAACCCAATGGATTATGGATTAAATATGATAAGGCTTATGCCCAAGATTAGGAGTTGTAACCTAATACTATTCATGTATGATTGGGCTTAGTACCCAAGGTTACCTTAATTAAACTAATAAGTTATGATCCATGTATGATAAGCCATGAACCCTAAGGTTACTTATTGTAACCAAGTGAGTAAGCATGTATATGTATGGGGGACATATATGTTGGAAAAATCGGATCCGGTATTGAAGTTACGGCGCAGCGGAAGTTTTAAAAATTTTATGCCGTTTCCGAAAAGAAGCTCATGATGCATATAACAATAAATTAATTCATGATCAAGCATACCTTATTTCTTGGATTCCGGAATTGCTAGAGCGTTTGACCAACGTGTCTTCTTTACTATTCTCGAGTTCCACGTCTCAGAGTGTGTATGGGCACATGTTCTATGAATCCAAGCAACCGGTATTTCTTTCCGAAGTCTAGATCCCTCCTTCTCAATTCCAATGATCCTCGTTGAGAATTTGATCCAACTTCTTTCTTCAAAACTACAAAACAAGAACCGGTTAACCTCCTATGAAAATTATCACTCGGTTTAACATTCCTCGCAGTTTTGATTTAATGGAAATTTCTTTCTTTTTCTCTCTCACAAGAAAGCTGAATTTTTGATGTAGAAGAAAAACAAATTTTTTTTTTATTATTAAAAAACGTTTTTCCCCTTTAAGAAAATCAAAAATTGGTTTTTCAAGAACTCCTAGCCTTTATATAGTATTCCAATCCTTTTCAAAATTTATCTCCTTTTTTAAAAATAATTAATAATTATTTTTCTAGATAAATCTTGAACCAAAAGATCATACAACTTTAGGGCTAGATTCATTGAACCTAAAAACAATTTTTCAAGAGGAAATTCCAACTAAAAAATTCAGCCACAAGTGAGATGAATCATGATTGGTTGTTTAAATTTTAAATCAAGAATCTAGACTAGTCAAAAGATCCTAGTCCTATCTTGATTCAAATTTCTTTTAAACCTTTTCGAATTTAAATAGGATTCACATATTTGAATAAATATTTTCTATAAACATTATCCATATTAATTAATTTAAATCAATGAAATATTTCAAATTTTCTTTCCTCACAAAAACCATGCACCTCTTTAATTAGGAAAGAAAAATCCATGAAATAATCTCCATTATTTAAACCAATTAATAATTTAATGTTAGGAATATATTTAAATAATTTTGAAACAAAATTTTCTTCCCTCCATACAATTAAAAAATATGCACCTATTTTAATTAGGAGAGAAAAATTTTGTTTTCCAAAATTCAAACACAATCTTATTTTCAAAATTCAAATTAACCAATCACATGTTGACAAATCATTTGTCTACAAATTTCACATGTCCAATCCTTTCTAGATTGCATGTTAGAGGGTACCATGTCTTGATAGACATTTCTAAATTCTATTTATAATTTACCGATCTCATTAGGAACAAATCCCGAAACGCTTCGTGGAACTGTATGAGCTAATAAAGGGACCCGATGGAAATATGTAAAGAGGCTCCTATAATTGTGAAAAATTAATCTCAGATTAATTATCCATCAATTATCAACTTCAAAACTATTCCACTAAAAGTTTGAAGCTGAACTCCTGTTTACATACCGTATTACGAAAGCTCTCTCACGTAATGTTTCTTTCATGATTTATTCATCGCTTGCTTAATCCCCATATGTTATCCATGATTGAATTAAGAACTTTTTCCGTTTTACCTTTTCAATCATTTTAACTTAAAGTTCCATTATTCTCCATTGAAAGAACCACCAATTGTAAAACCATACAATTGGTAAACCATCAGAGAACACAAAGTAAACCGATGGTCAAGATCTTGTTATACTATCTTTCAATCCCCGAATAATGCCTTTAAGTAGATAACATTTACTATCGTTAAGATAGCTATGGATTCCGTATCTATGAATCTTGATTTCTCCATCCATAAGTCATGCACCAAAAACACAAGTATGTTGACCATGAATTAACAGTGTCTCACATTTAGTGCATCAAAGTACATAAGTCATCGATGCGAACTCAAGTAATCATTTCAGGATTAAGATTAATGCAGGATGATAATCAAAGTATCATTGATTCTTATAAACGGAATTATTAAACCGAATCAATTAACACTTTAAGTCCAGTCCAATGTCATACCTCAATACTGGTATACATTAAAGTTTCTACTCGGAACCTATCCGATGGTCAAGACAAACCATCCCTCCAAGGAAATAGACAATCTTTACAATCTTATCATGAATAAGATCCCCAAATCTTATTCCGTTGATTGCGGACTATTTATTTAGACTGTTATCAAATTACCACGTCTTCTATGCATACCCCGTATACATATGGTAATTCGATATATTACCAACAGCCTAGGAGTATTTTATGTTTGCTCAAAATAATTATACAATCAACAAATGAAAGTAAATAGGACACAACTTATTAAACATGAATAATTTCCTCTTATTAATATCAAAATGTCATATTTACAGAAAATCCCTAAGATTTTCTATCCTTAGGGCACCTATAGATCCCAACAATATAACTAAGGTTATGCATGGATGTTGGTTAGGTTACCAACACTTCATGATTATAATAGGATTCTTATCCTATGTTGTTGTTTTTAAATAAGCAGGAAGTAACTTACTGTTGCAATGTGTTTAAAGCAACAAAACCTAAAACAGAGCATACCAGGTAAGTACAAACCTCACATACAGTATGAAAAATAGTAAGCTATTTTCAAGTATATGACATGTTTCCATGTTATGCTATGATATGCTATGTTATGGTATGATATGCTATGTTATGCTATGACATGCTATGCTATGTTAAGATATGTCATGTTAAGTTATGATATGCCATGCTATGCTAAGATATGCCATGTTATGGTTAATATTATTTTATAGTGACATCATGAGGCATGTTCACTAATATTAAGCTACATGGTAAGAACATACAAGTAAAGTGTCGTACCAACCTCCCACTAGGTGGAAGATATATGTTTCAAGTTTAAGTTTAGATTATCAACCTCTCGATAATACGTGAGGGTATAATGATAATCAACCTTCCGCTAGATCGTGAAAGGTTATGTTATGTTTATGATTCCCAGAACTATTAGCGACCTTGCAAACCCTAACTTTCTCTGGAGAGCGCGCAATCGGTACGTACACACAATGGGCCTATAAGTAATCAAGATAATAAGTTCAAATTAATAAAATATTCATAAATCAATCATAAATGGATCATGTATAAATTATATGATATTTTGACATGTTTTTGTGAGATTATGTTTGTACTTACTGGGCGAAAACTCATCAGTTTATATTTCATACTGTAGGTAAAAGTAAGATGCCTACAGCATTACTTGGTGGGCCATGGAGATGATGCAGCAAATGAAGGGCGGTGTGGGATACCACTACGCAGATTTTCCGTAAATTATTAAGTTGTACATGTATGATTAAGAAACATGTTATGTTTCATGTATGTAACGTTTTCAAGTTACGATTTTTAAAATGAAGTTGAAGAAGAAAAGAAAGAAAAAAAAATTTATTCTGAAATTTCCCGGTTAGTCTAAGTATTAGATTTAAAAACTAAGTTAAGTACTTTAAGTAACGGCCCACATTTACGTAGTCGATTCTACGTGGATGGTAGGGACGTTTAAGTTAAGAAAGCATGGTAATGGCCCTACGTACGTAGAGCAGAATTTGGGGTGTTACAGTATCCATGTTGGGGACACTTCCGAATAAGATCTTTAAACCGCTCCTACACCTCATTGAAAGGCTTAAAGTCCATCTGACGAAATTGAGCGATTTCGGCTCACAACTCTGATGTCTTCGAGGAAGGGAAGAACTTGATGAGAAACTTTTGTTCCAACTCCTCCCACAAATCAGCACTACCCGGTTGAAGAGATTTAAGCCAACCCCTTGCCTTGTCGCTACGAGAAAATAGGAATAATCTCATCTGAATGGCATCTTCCAAGACTCCGTTCATCTTGACTGTACCACAAATCTCCAAGAAAATGGCCAAGTGAACATTATGGTCTTCATGAGACAAACCCCCATACTAATTCTGTTGAACCATGTTGATCAAATCGGCTTCAACTCGAAGTTGTTGGCATTACAAACATGGCATCGAATTCCTGAGAAATTGTCATTGACAACGGGCCTAAAGTAGTCCCGCAAGGCCCTTTGCTCATTGTTATCACCTTCCTCCATGGCTTGAGATCTAGCTTGTCTCTATTTCCTAATTATCTTTAAGGTCCTTTCGATTTCCAGATCAAGAGGAATGAGTTCTAAGCTTCGAGCTCTTTGCATGAACTGTCATACACACAAAAATAAACAAACTTAAAACAATTAATAAAAGAAACTCCTAAATTAAAATCGAATCACTTGGTCGCAATATTAGTTAAAAATTTCAAAGACTTTCAATCCCTGGCAACGGTGCCAAAAACTTGTTCCGAAAAATATATTTTTAGTGCAAGCTCGCAAGTATACAGATCGCTTCAAATAATAAAGTAACATAGATATCAAGCATGGTCCCACAAGGATTGAATTTAAGAAATAAACTAAGTACCACAAATACAATGATTCAATTTTATCTAAGCAATAGCTATTGAAAAGAAATTAAAACTAAATTACTAATATAAATTAGGAAATTAAAAGGTAAATACTAATGGAGTGATGGATTGAAGGGAACTCAATGGTAAACAAGCTAGGGAATATGATTTCACTCAACTAGACTATATATATTTGATTTAATGATTTGTTGATTGATTACATTCAACTCACTAATCTAAGGCTATCAAAAGTAAATTCACTCCCTCTCCCATGTGTCGAGAAAAATTAATATGAGAAATCAAAAAATTCAATGTCTCTACTAAATTGTTCAATCAAACATTCATAAAGCAAGCCTATCTGGGATTGCCCAAGTATAAAGGCCTCCCGAACTCAATATGACCATAGGTTGTGTTTCACATGTCTCAACATATGAAATTCACTCTCCCAAGTTAAATTCCATATCTAAAATCAACAATTCAATGAGTTACTAAATTGAAAAATAAAACACGGAGAAACACAAATGAAAAAGATAATGAAATCAACCAACAAACATTCAAATCAACAAAACATAGGCAATTGTCAAGCTACATCATATCCCCTGACTTAAAAGTTTAGCTAGACATTGAAATTCCAATACCCATAACCAAAATCAAACAAAGCATTAGACCCATTGTTCAACCACAAAACCTAAAATCAAATACAAGTTCAAGAGCAAAGAGAGAGAAAAGGAAGAAGAAAAGAAGAACTAGTTGGTAAAACAAGCTCCAATTTCTTCAATCTTCTTTGAATCTCCAAGAGTGCCTCCCTAAACTTGAGGATTTTGCCTCTCCTTTGGTCTAAAATTTTGGTCTCCAAGCTAGCCCCTATTGTTTCAGCTTCCTTCCTTTTTATTCTCTCCTAGAACATCATGTTTTGGCACAAGTTTCGAGGCTTCACTTGTATTTGGCTTTGCAACGATGTTTTTGGGGCTGTAGCGTCTTCCATAATAATTAGGATTTCATTGGTGGCATTGTAGTAGGCTAGTGGGACTGCAGCGCAACAAACTAGGTACAAGTGAAGCACGGCCTAGCGTTGCAGCAAGCCTTCTAGCACTACAGCATGAGCGCTTGGGCACTAACCCCTGCTCACACTGTAACGCCCCGACCACCCACGTAGGACCAACCACGCGAATGGGGGTCGTTACATTACTTACTTAACTTAAACTTACCCAATTTCTACAGTAAATTTTTTTTTTTCCCTTCTTTTGAAACTTCATTTTAAAAATCGTAACTTAAAAAAAACGTTTCATACATAAAACATAAAACCTTAAACTTAAACTTAAACATAAACATAAACTTATTCTTATACATAAAACTTAACTTCTTCATATGTACTCACCAGAGTACCGAGCTTTCACCTCCAGGAAAGCTACCATACATAAACTTAACATAAACCGTGGACCAGATCCGACCTAATGCGGATCGGTACAACACGAGGCAACTCGCTTGCCATACATACTTAAACTTTGCCATACACACTTAAAACATAAAGTGAACATCTTTTTCATTTCAAACACATTTTATCAAACCCGTGGCGGTGTCCATCCCACATTTCACAGTCCGCAGCGCCATCTCTCCACAGCCTTGCATCAGATATTGCCGGTAGGTAGCTTACCCACAACATGAACGTAAGTAGTGAGCTAAAGCTCAGTAAGCACAATATTCAATCCGCATGCATATGTAAGTGCAAGAATACATGAACCAATTATGATTTCTTATTAATCAATTATGGTTTCATAAATTATCTAAACTTAGTTCTATTTCCTTACATATCCTGTGTGCACGTACTGCGGTATATAATCATGGAGTGACTGGGAGCAGCCAGTCCATTTCAACTCAAACCATGAAACAAATCGTTTAACATGGAGTAGTGGAGGCAGCCAGCCCAATCCAACTCAAATCATGGAATATACCGATTAACCCGCCTTTGGGGCAAGTCAGTACGACACAACATCTTATCCTGACTTACCTCATTATTCAATATTGGTGAACATGCTTCGTGATGTCGAAACAATTAATCTAATATAGAATCATTTATAGCATAACAATAGCTTATCATAACATACTTCATCATAATATACTATCTCATACCTTAACGTACCATGACATACTGCATCGTATCATAAACATCGTAACATAACATACTATACCGTATCATAACACATCGTAACATAACATCGTAACATAAAACATAAACATACTGCATCGTAACATAACATCATAACCTACAAATCATAACCCTATGGTTCAAGCCTAACTAGGCATGGATCATATCTTCTTAGGTTACATTGGATAACCTTGTGTACTAAGCCCATAACATACCCTTAGGGTTAGATCATCTTCCAACCCTGGATTCATCCTTAATCCACAACTATCGGGTTATATCCATTAACCCTTTAGCTTAGCTTAATCGGCATCCTTTAGGGTTACATTGGATAACCCTTAAGGCCAAATTAAGTCAATGTTATTAGTCAACCAAGGTCAATTATGGTCAATTTCGGTCAACTACGGTCAACTATGGTCAACCCCCCATATGGGTCAACCTTTGGGCCTTGGGCTCGACCTAGTAACTCGGGTATAACTCCCAGTTACCATTCGTAACTAATCGCTTACCAAACCTTAACTTGAAAAATCTTATTTTCCTTAACTTGGAAAATTTGTAGATCAACTTGTAAAAATCCATACTCTTGGATTAGGGTTTTATAAAATCATTTGAAGTTGAAAACTGCCTTTGGAACAGTTTTCATAGTCAAAACAGTGCTTTTAGTAAGGAAAATAGTTTTTCCTAAACTGGTTCTAGAAAATTCTGTGCAGGAATTTCTTGCTCCCTGCACAGTTTTCAGAAATCAGATTATATTTAAAAATCCAGATCGAATTTGAAAAACTTGTCTGCACAAAAGTTCTAGCTCTTGGAGAGTTCTAAAACTTTCGTGTTTTACGGAAAATCTAATTTTGCTTGGATTCATGCCAGTTTTGGGGACGTTTGGTTCACTATTTCAACTCAAACTTTTCATATCAGTTTTTGTCTTTTTCTGAAAAAGTTTTTTGTCTTATCTGAAAAAGTTTTTTGTCTTTTCTGAAAAGTCAACAAAAATTACTATTGAAACTTAAAATTTCCAACTCAAACTAGTGAACCAAACGGAGTTTTTAATTTGAAACTCGCTAAACGTGTAGACTAGGTCTGGGCAGACCAGTCTCGGTTTTCTATAAAAACGGAGGCCATTGGAGCCTCATTTTGGGAAACGATCTAAGTTGCCCCCTAGGAAAAATCGTTCTGAACAACTTTCATGTTTTACGTTTTTCTCAATTCGGCCTTTAAAGGCCTCAAATTTCACTTTTACAAAAACTGGGCAGATTCTATCCGAATCTGCCAGTTTTTGTGCTTACTTGGTTTTACGTCCTATTTCAAGGAAACTAACTCAACCGAACACGCGGGAGCCTAAGTAACCAATATGCAGCGTTTTCTAACGTCCCACATGAACCATCATATAATTCCAACGCAGCTATGCAACCCAAAACAGATCTGCACTAACCTAGGGTTGTGTAATACCTGACTTTTTCTATGTTATTCTTTCTTCTAGAAAGAGCTTGAATGTATGCCATAAGGGCATTTTATGAAAAAGTTCGATTTAGAACTTTATTATGCGTGATGAGTTCCTATAGCTTTATAAGACTCAAAGAAGATTGTTTAGAATATAAAATAGCCTTTTCGGAAGAAAAATGATGATATTTGCATGATTCTAGGTCGGTCAAAGGTTTGACCGAAAAAGTCAACTTTGACCCGGGAAAGTCAAAGTTTGACCAGAATAGTCAACGTGATGACAGTATAGTTTTGTGATATGCAGTATGGAAGAAATACTGCGAAAACCCATTTTTATGAGTAAGATAGCATAGATAAGATCAAAAACCACCATAGAAAAATCAAGCACGCTAAGTTAAGGCACAGTGCAAAAGGGTTTGAGAAAATAAAGAAAAACTTTTCCAGACCAATTTTTATACAGATGAAATTTTTACTGCAGTATAAAATATTAATACTGTGTATTAGTACAACACAGTATTAGATTTATCTATGTTTAGTTTAAATTAGACTGTTTTTACAAAAAGTAGCCAAACAAGGCTTTTTGATTTATGACATCATCACCATTTTAAATTATGACCTCATAAATATTTTGAGAACAAATCTAAGCAAGACAAGTGTCTTGTTCTAGAAAAATCCTTGCTTGATCACCAAGAAAAGTTTTGGCCACCTAGGGGGCTTAAATGCCAAGATTTTCTTTTTTTTGGGGCAAAAGTGTAATTTTAAAAATTTGATGATGTAAGTCATGATGTAAGCCATGACATCATTCCCTTGTTCACCAAGCATGGCCGGCCACCTCACCCCCCAAAAAATGTGAATTTCCAAAAATTTAGGGACTAAATTGCAAAGTTAAAAAGTCCCACATTGCCTATAAATAGGGGTATCTTCCACCCTTTTTAAATCACAAAACCCAGCCAAGTTCTGCCCATTTTCAGCCAAGAGAAAAACCGAGAGAGAGAAAGGGAGAAGGAGGAAGAGAAAACAAAAATTTTCTTAAACCAAATCTTAGGGTGTGTTCGGTTTTGGTGTAGGAACCATTAGGGAGGACTAGAAAATTTTTCCAGCCATTCCTATAGGCTATTGCCGTGGGTTAGAAAGCAAGAAAACCAAGAAAGAAAATCAGATTTTTGTGGGAAAATCTTAGGAGATAATTTCGGGTTTGATTCCTCCAACCGAAAACAAGTTAGAAGCATGTTTAGGGGCCAATTTCTCCCTGCAGGCAGCCATGGTTTTGGGCTGTAAAAACAGTGAGAAAAGTGCAGATTTTTGGGTGAAAAAGTGGTGAGTAGCCGAGCCTAGGGTGAGGTCAGTTTTGTGTGCAAAAAGATCAAGTTTTGGAGCCATTTAGCGTGTGGAGAAACCGGTTTTAGGAGTAGGAACCAAGGGTGAGAATTGTGTTCAACCTTTAAGCCAATCCTTGAAGTAGTTCAAGGTAACTTTCAAAACCTTAAATCTATTTTCATTTAAGCTTTTAAAGTAAAGTTTAAATGTATTTCAAGTTATGGTTTGTAAGAGCATAAGCTCACCATTTAATTTTGTGCTCTTAGCTAGTGCATGGTGCTTGATTTGCTAGTCTAGGGGGTGGTTGGTTCCTTTATGCATGTACTTATGTGATGATAGGTTGCATGTTAGATTAAGGTTATATGTCCCCAATTATGTGTTTGAGAATGTGAATGCATGTTAGAATGCTAGATGTGATGATATGGAATGACATTGTATGGAATGGTTGATGTACGTTAGGAGATAGAACCATGCAGCCATGGTTTTGTGCAACCGGATTAGAGGGCTGCATGGGTATGTTGAGAAGGCATGTTAGAACATGCGGGACGTTAGAAATGTTGTATGTCTTGTTATTAAACTCCCGATGTGATCGGTTGAGGTAGAAACCGCAAATTAGGACGTGAACCAATTTTAGTAAGCAAGGCTGCCAGTTCGGGTTCCAAACTGGTCAATCTCGGAAATGTGGTAATTGCAGGCCCTTAGAGGCCGAATGGGTACAAACGTAAAACATGAAAGTTGTAGACCAGGGTGTTTCCTAGGGGGTAACGTGGACCGATTCTCAAAATGAGGTTCCAAAGGCCTCCGTTTTTACGAAAAACCGAAGGTGGTCTGTTCAGACCCAGTTTTACACGACCAGCTTGTTCAAATTAAAACTGGTACTAAACTAAGTAGAATCGGATTTTTTTTAAAACACAAAAGTTTTAGATCTCTTCGAGAGTTAGAACTTTCGTGAAGACAACTTTTTCCAATTTCAAAGGGATTTTAAACTACGACTTGAAATCTGAAAACCGTGCAGGGAGCAAGAGATTCCTGCACGAGATTTTCTAGAACCAGTTAGGAAAAATAGTTTTTCCTGTCTTAAAACACTGTTTTGAACACAGAAACTGTTCCAAAGGCAGTTTCTAGCCTTCAAACATTTTATGAACCATGTTTTAAAATTCAAGGATTTTAAGGGGAAGTATAGCAGTTTTTCGGCTTTTAAGCCAAAAACTTTTTCAAGGATAAAGAAAAGATTTAAGAGTTTCAAGTTCAAGGTTTACTAGGTAGATAGTTACGACACGTAACCGGGAATTACACCCGAATTACAGGGCTTAGTCCCAGAGCCCGAGGTTGACCCGAAGAGGGTTAACTTTAGTAACCTTAAAGGTTAATAAGGGTTAACCTAGTAAGATGTAGGATGAATTATCCCATGGGTTAGTGTAACCCATCAGGTTATGGGATAAGGGTGTAGTAGAAAAGGTTATCCAACGTAACCTACTAGATTATGGTATACGATTTTATGGGGTTATGAGATATAACCCAAAGTGATAAGGTTACTTAAGGTAACCATACATAACATGTTTTATAGTTAGGGGGACATATAACCAAAACATTGCATGAATGTTGGTTGAACACCAACATATTATAGTCAAGATTAGAAACCTTACCTATGTCCTTCGGTTAAGCAGGACGTACTCTGCAGCTGAACCCAGAAGCGGAGCAGTTTAGTATCGGACGTAGACGAGGTAAGTACAACGCCGCCTACAGCATAGGCTATTAGGGTATTTTACCTAGACATAGATGATGTGTTATGTGCTATGTGATGTGCTGTTATGCCAAGTGTTAATTGATATGCTACGGGGCATATCAAAATATGATTTATGTTTATGCAATGAAGTATGTTATGATATGTATGATTTCATGCCAAGCTAAGAATGTCAGATGTTATGAAGTAAGAATAAGTAGCATCACGATGCATGCTCACTAGTGCTAATAAGAATGACCAGAGTAAGTATAACATGGTTAGAAGATCAGTAGGCAGACGGCAAGCAGCACTTGCCGGTGTCGTATCCCCCGTCACAGGGCGGGTCCGGCTATGGCAAGTGTAAGTTCATGGTTGCGCGCTGGGTACGTACACTCAAGTAAGGGCCCATAGTTAAAATAAGTTAAAGAAGTAAGCTCAGATTAAATAAGAAAGCATAAAATGAACATAATTGGTTCATGCACATATTATGTAAGGTTATGTTAAGTATTGTGATGTCATGTTATGATGTGGCTAAATTATGATATAGTTAGTTCATGTGTTGCGGTATAGGAGTTGTACTTGCTGAGCGAAAGCTCATTGTTTTAAGTTTATGCTGTAGGTATCCACCTGTCAGCATTTGATGATGCAAGATGGAGGAGCGTGGCCGGACACTGTGAAATGTGGGGAATGGAATCCGCTACGCGTTTTGATCTTCTAAATATATTATTTGAAATTGTTCCTTCAGTTTAGTTATATGCAAGTTAGCACCGTATAAAAAAAAAAAAAATTTCCGCCGTGTTTCATGTACTAAGTAAGTAAGGTTTGTATGCATTCCCTTAAGTACTTAAATAAGTACGAGAGGAAAGATAAGTTCATATAAGTAGTTCATGTATGTAAGTAAGTAGATAAGTAAGGTAACGGTCCCGTGCTAGGCGGGGCGTTACAGGTTGCATGATCTAGAATTGCATCACATCTCAATCAATCATTCCATGCCAAACCATGGCTAGCTCTAACAACCTAGCAAACAAGCCATAACCGGCTGCACAAAAACAGGGCACATACCAACCATCTAACCATGCAATCCTAGCATACAAGCAAGCATAAACATAATGCACACAAAACATAATCAAAGCCATAGCCAAACCACCCTTAACAAATACCCTAATCAAGCACCACACCTAGTCTAGGGCAATCAACATAAAACTTGAGCTTATGCTCTTACATATTTGGACTTGAAATACACATAAATTTCCCATTAAGATTGAATGTAAAAAGTGAGGGTTTATGGGAGATTTACCTCTGCTAACCCTAGGATTGGGTTAGGGTTGATGAACCCGAAAATCTTCCTCCCTTGGCTCTCCAATCTCTCAGCTTTGCCCTCCAAATTGGGCACCAAAATTTTTCACCTCCCTTGGTGATTGGTTGCAGCCAAAACCGAACTCTCTACACCCAAATCCTTCAACTTTTTCTTTCCCTTTTTCTGTACAACCATGGCCGAACATACACACCATCTAGGGCACCAAAACTCCTTTTGGTTTATTGGTTGGTGATTTCTCACTCTCTTGGCCACTCTATCCAATTTTTCCACTAAAATTTCTCTCCCTTTCTTCCTCTCCCTCACTCAGCCACTGCCCAGAAAAATGGGTCCAAAATTTCCAAATTTCTCTCTTGGTTTATAGCTTGAAAACCGAACACCCCTAAACTAGCCTCCCTTGGATTTTCAACTTTTTTTCTTATCTCTTTCTTAATTTCTCTTGCTCGGATTTTTGGGAGACATTTTGGCCAGAGGTTGGTTGTTTTTCTGTAATTTTTCAGCCCCAAAACCGACCCCTATGCATGGGTATTTATAGGCATTTGTAAACTTTCAAAAATTCTAAAACAACCCCTAAACTTTCAATATTCCCACTTTTTGGGGGTGAGGTGGCCGGCCAAAAACTTGGCGAACAAGGCTAAGATGACCTCATCATGGTGACATCATCTAGGTGACATCACATTCTTACATCACCAAATTTCTAAAATTTACACTTTGACCCCAAAAGTGAAAATTCTTGCATTTATGCCCCCTAGGTGTCATGTGGCCGGCCATTTGCTTGTTTTCTAAACAAATGACATCATCTTGATGACTTCATGTGATTACCTCATGCTTACATAACCTATTTTTAAAAAATTACATTTTTGCTCCTAAAGATAAAATATTTGCATTTTCACCCCCTTAGGTGGCCGGCCCTTATCTTGTCTTGCAAGACAAGTTATTGCCTCTTTGTGACATCATCTTGATGACATCACTATGCTTACATCATCAATTTTTTAAAATTTACACTTTTACCCCAAAAGTGAAAATTTTGACATTTTTGCCCCTGCATGTGGCCGGCCCTAATGGGTTACTTGGTGACCAAGTTTTTGATTTCTTTCCATATTTTCAAGCCCTTTTTGCCCTTGACCTCTACTAGGTGTGCTTGATTTTCTGGGGTGGTTTTAAAGCCTAATTGAGCTATCTCGCCCATAATGACATGTTTTACAGTATCTTTCCATACTGCATCATACAATACTGTCAAGTCAACCCGTTGACTACTCTTGGTCAAACTTTGACTTTCTTGGTCAAATTTGACTTTTTTGGTCAAACTTTAACTTTTCCGAAATTACGTACTTTTTCGTCCTTTTCGACTTGAAAGGGCGTTTGCTAACTTAACAACCTCTTTTGAGTCTTATTGAGTCATAAGATCTCGTAAAAAGTATGAAAAACTCTTAACTGAGCTTTTCCGTAAATACCTCAACGGATGCACATAATTCCTTTGAAAGGAAATGTTAACATGAAATTTCTAGGTATTACATACACTCCTCACTGCAGTGCCAGACTTAGCGTTGCAGCACTGCAACGAGTTGCTCTCTGGAGTCTTTGGTGCTGCAAAGGGTCTTTTGATGCTGCAGCGCCATTCCTTCAATTTTTCCTTGATTTGCCAAAATTCCTCAAACACCCAACCTGTTTGGAACCTACAAAAACAAAATAAAACAAAATAAAAATACTAATAAAACACTTTACAACTAACAAATTACTAACGAAGATAAATTGATAAAATCAATTAATAATTGTTGTGAGATTGGGAGGAAAACAACACTTAGATAATCTATTTGAGAATCTTAGTAGTTGTGGGACTGGGACACAATCAACGCCTTGATAATCAATTTAATGGTTAGGCTTAATGAATGTGTAGGTAAACAAGTTGGATAGGGATGTCAACTTGAATATTTATGCATATTATCTCATTTGACGCTCTGGAGATATAATGAGGTTAGATTGGTCCCTTCATTAATGAATTGAATGAATTTGGCTAACAATTACTTGATATGATGAACATAGAAATAGTTTAGTTATATCAAGACCCTAGAATCTTTGTAAATAGTAAAGTCTATTGCCATTTTCTTATTTGTATTTGTTTTATTTTATTTTCATTATTACGGTCTGCCTAGATGAAGTTGGGTTGCGATAATCATAGTACTTAGCATCAATCTAAGAAACAATCCCTGTGCATACGACACTTACTTATCCTATACTATCAAAACTTAACAACCTCCTGCACACTTCTATTTATATTTCTATGCAAAACACTTTCCAAAATTGGGCATCTTCGAACAAGGGCTGCAACTTGGACATTTGGGTGTCGCAGCCTTCAATTTCGCTATCTAGAATCCACGATCCAGGGCACTGCCATCATTTCCAACGCTGCAGTGCTCAAATTCTGTAAAATGGCATTACCAAGCTTCAAGGCTGCAACCTTGACAACCTGACTCTTTCTTCCTCCATCTCCACACAAAATTGTTGCCAAGCCCACGTGATTTTCCAAAAAAATCAGTTGTTTCCTAACCTACTTAAATACTCTAAAAACAACTCGAAAAACATTAAAATGATTCTTAAACTAGCATCATGTTAAGATGATTGTACTCAATTCACCTGTATAAACCCAGCTCATCACTGATCATATTAGTGCAAGAGAAATCATGCATGTCAAATGCAAAATCAAATCAATACATATAATTCATATATTCTGCAACATTAAGGCAATTCATAGCAAACATATAATATCGACAAAGAACACATTTTGTTCCATGTTGTAGGTGAGATTTGTATTTACTTGTTTTATATATTTAAACTTCCAGAGTAGTAGCTCCGACTACATAAATTTGGGGATTTGTCCTGATTTAGTAATACCTCATCATTAGAATCATGGTTATATATATGTTTTTTTTTTTTTTCTATAAATTAAGGTGAGCTAAATTTATTTGCACAGTAACTAACCTTAATAATTAATTCCTATAAATTATTAAGTGTAAAAAAGAAGCTCTACTAATTATTATTTAATTAAGTTAATTAAATTAAATTGATTAATTAATCGATTAATTAAACAATTAAATAGTTAATCAATAATTAATTAATTATTTGATTAAGTAGTCCTTAATTATTATTTTATTTAATTGGGTAATTATAAATTTTATTGACTAATTAGTGATTATATCATTAATAATTAATTATACTTCTTAAATATTCATTTTATTTATTAATTATTAATTATTATAGCATTAATTAATTAATGAATTATTAATATAATTAATCTCTAATGAGTCATTTATTTTAATTATATAATTACTTAGCAAAATAATCTTACTTACATAACTAATAATCACTTTTTAGCTCTTATAATTAATTAATTAATAATTAACTAATTAATTACATTAATTAATTCTTACTAGTTAACTTTCATAACATAATTATATTTTGTTATATATTAATTAGTTTATTATTTTATTGCTTAATTAATCAATCAATCTATATCACCTTAGTAACAAGTAGTCACCTAAGTGTGTACCCCTAAGTGTGTTGTCTTCCATTTAGTATTGAGCTTGTAAGGCCCATTCTCATTAGTTATATTTATTAAGTTAGGCAATAGTAGTTTTTTGGTGTATGTCTAGTAATTTTCTGGTTTTCTTTATCTTGACTCATCTAAAAACTTATAATTCAACTTTGTAAAGTTAAAATTTCTATATTTTGATCATGCACTTAATACCAACACATTTTATCAATTTTTATGTCCATACCCTTATGTTATATTTTTAATCTTTAATCATTTTGTCTGTGTAAGATTTTAATTTGTAAGATTTATTTAAATTTGTGTATAACTCCGTTTTGGACACTTGATAGCTTGTTAGAAAGCTCAAAGTATCTAGTTTCTAACCTTAAAATTGTTTTTTCAAAATATTGGGGGTTTCAAACCTTAAAATGAATGTTTTCCTTAGTATCTTATAGTAAAATCTCAGTTTACCAAATTGCAATATAATCTTGTGTGATTTATTAAAAATTATGTACATATCTGTTTTAAATGTATGATAGCTAATTTCAAATGGGATGTTTGCTTTACAACCATAAAGTTATTTTCTTAAGTTTGTGATATTTTCATACCGTATAATTAGGTTTTGCTACTATTAGTCCCTTGTATGTACCATATGTCCAGATTTCTAGTTAAACTTGAAAAAATCATAACAATTCACTCACAAGTCCAAATAAGTCAAAAAAAATATCTCATTAAAAAGCTTTTGATGTCTAATTTATACATCAGGAATAGTTTTGCAACACATTGTGGTTTAGTAACCCAAAACATACAAAACATGTGGCTGGTATAGGGTTATAACAAAATCTCCCGGTTTATAGTCTTAATTTTTAAAATTCACTGAAAATTGCATAAATATCGATTTGAGGCACATGATACCTTGTTGAAAAGAGTAAAGAATCTAGTTTTTAGATTTAGAACTTATGATCCAAAATTTGATTATAGGTTTTT
Source organism: Ficus microcarpa (assembly GCA_025413485.1). NCBI lineage: Eukaryota > Viridiplantae > Streptophyta > Magnoliopsida > Rosales > Moraceae > Ficus > Ficus microcarpa. Next base: position 424,659 of record CM046387.1, on the reverse strand, counting down.
TTAGAATTAAAGAGGGATTCATATTTCATAAAACCCGTGGCTATACAGTACTCCAACAGTTCCTTTTTTCTAGTTTTATGTCATAACTTCAAATGCACATAACTTGAGACATACATAAGTAAACCAAGTAATTTCAAAGCCAAAAATAAAGCTTATTCTCTGTAAAATGTTACTATATAATTTGTATTTTATACCAAAATTTCTAGTTTATGCCATGTTATCACAACAACCACAAACTCGAACAAAGTTTGTAACTCTTACGGAAATACTCCATGAATCCTCTAAGACCTTGGACCTTCAAAATTCTTTTCAAAACCTTTTCCCAAGTAAAAAGAAGTCTAACACTAAGATTCTAACTAAACAACACACTCTAGTTCTTCAAAAGTGACCAAAACACAAAGAACACTACTATGTTATCTTTGGTAACACATCCTCTAATTCCACTTCACACTTCTTTAAACTTGGTAATGAGGTTGCTTGGAGCTTGAGAATGGAGGGA
>CM046387.1:379696-424060 GCA_025413485.1 Ficus microcarpa | reverse complement strand
TTTGTCCCCATCTTACATACTCCCAAACGTTTATTTCCACACTTCATGCACATGGGATATTGTTACCACCATTGGCTTAGTTGTTATTCTTTTGAGATTAGTTTCTTTGTTGGCCTTGATTGTAAACATTTCCCTTCCCTTTGTTACTCCTGAAGTGCTTGGAATTTTGATCAGAATATTACTAGTCTGGCCCTTTGAGTGGAAATCCTGATTCTACTTAGGCTGCGACTGCTTCAATAGAACCATCTTTTCCTTCTTGTCTTTGAAAATCTGAGCCCTCATCTCCCTGTCCTGGTTGATCCAAACTGTACCCTTATAGCTCGACTTATATTGTCAGCTATAATGGTTGGAGGGTTAATACGAGCACTTACTTGCTTGACAATATCTATGCAAAACATCTTCATCATTCTCCTTACCTTATATCTTTCGTTAGGAACCAGTTCTGGACACAGACCAGCTAGCTGTTCAAATTTTTTGATAGCTTCTAGTACTGTCAGTGACCCTTACTTCATACTGTTAAACTTATCTTGCTAAGCTGCAAGGGTTTCTCTATTGTAGTACATCCCTCTGAATTCGGTTACAAAATCCTGCCAACTTATGTTTGGAACATTTATACGCATCTGAACTTCATCCATCAATGGCGTTCGTCCTTCTTGAGTGCAAATGAAGCAAAAGGACCTTTTCTTGCTCTGTAAGCCCCATAAAATCCAAAATTACTTGAATGTCAATAAGCTAGTTATCCGCTTCTATAGGTTTGGTAGGTCCCTTAAATTCAGATGCCTTTATACGCCTAAATCGCTCATATAGCAAGTCTTCTTAAACCATAAGCGTGTTCACTTGTGCCCTAGCTGGTGCAACTGGTGCTTGTGGAACTTCTGAATTTCGTGGATCACATTGATTAACTTTTGATATCTGAGGAACTTATGGAGGCACGAGATTTTCCTAGGGTGGAACTTCATTAGCATGAGGCATCTGATTTAGATGAGCTGTTTGATCTCGAAGCCTGTTCGTTTCTCGTTGCTGCTCTAACAATTGTCATTACAAATCAGCTACTACAGTTGCAAGATTACGCTCTTGTAGAATTTGGTTTGGTCGTACACGTGAGCAAAACATCTTCTAGTTCCTAATTCATCACAAGAAAGGATATTGTTATATTTATAATACCCATTCCTTCATTCATATCTTGTCATATTATATCGAAAAAAACATCATAACTTATCATATCAGGTTAGGGATTCATCATGATTTCATCATATCATATCACAAATTTATCATAAGCTTGTCATAAGAAATATCACTTTGTTAAACCATAACATGTTCATATATACATTTCATAGTTTTTTTTTTCTTACACCATACAAAAAAAAAGTCTTGTCTTTTGGCAATGTCTAACACTTATCCGATATATGCTAGGCCTAATATATACAAGATTAATATGGAAGTGTTTATCACTTCACCATCATACTATATATACACATAAGGTCCAAAAGGTCAAAAGATCAAAAACTCGAATCTGGGACAAACTACTTTGACAAGATGTCGGAGAAGACTACGAAATTGGGATCGTCATCATCATTGTCGTCACCAAAACAGGATCTCCTCTGGATCTTTTTCTTCCTTCTCCTCCTTGTCACCTTCCTCATCATCACTGGCGATGATAATCACTAAAGGATTCACCATGTTTTCCTTCGGGTCAGCCAGATGATTAGCCGGGTCCATCTCGGCATCCTCTTCTTGTGGAGGAATCCCCTAGATGGGTAGAGCTGGAATAGGTTCTTTTTGTAATACCCGGAATTTTCATGGACTTAAGATTTCTCTATTTATTAGAAATTAGAAGTCCGTATGTTGTGCTTATGAGATATTTTTATGAAAAATTATGAATCGCATGTGAAATTCATAATTTTATTAGCCAAGGTTAGAATTTTCTTTTAACCAGCTATGAGACTCGGAATAGAATGCCGAGGTTAGCAACGGCATTATGAGTCGAAAAGAATGAAAAATCATGTAATTTTACGAAAGTCAAAGGTTTGACCGAAAAGTCAAAGTTTGACCAAGGACGGGTCAAAGCGTTGACGTCGAAATATGATGAAATGCATTATAAGAAGAGACTGCGAACACTTTTTATGGTCAAGAAAGCAAGATTAAGCCGTAAAACCACCCTATAAATCAAGCACACCAATAAAAAATTAAGGGCAAAAAGGTCTCCAAAGATAGGAGAAAGAAAGTTTTTTGGTTCGATTTTACATAGAAGAATTTTGGACCGAAGTACAATATGAAAATACGGAGCACAGTATTTGAGATAACTGTGTGACACAACAAAGAAATGAATTAAATTGAAAAAGGAACCAAGAACCAAACAAGACCCTTGTTTTAAGGGATAACTTCATGTGTGTGACATCACAAGCCTTAGGTGGCTTTGAAAGAAAATTCTAGAAGACTCTAGAACCTTCTAGCTTTTCCTTGATTTAATGGCCAGCCACATGTCTCTCTTCCCCTTCCCTCAATATTCGGCCACAACTTGGAAGGACAAGGACAAAACCTAAATTCAAGGAGTCAAAGGAAGGAAAAGCCACAAATTAAGGACCAAGCAACCCTACCTCCCTTGCACCAATTGAGTGCCACTTGTTCCCCCCTAAAATTCGGCAACACCATCCCCCCACACACACAAGTTCGGCAGCACATGGGAGGTAAGAGAGGAAGCCATAATTTAAGGGATGATGTCCCCTTAATGACCTCACAAAGTGTGAGCTAAGCAATGGGAAAGGAAAGACTTAGGAGCCTCCACATCCTCCTTAGCCAACTACTCCTCTTTTTCCACCTAAAAAGTTCAGCCAACCCCCTTTCTCCTTCCTCATATTCGGCAGCCATGTGAAAGCATGGGAAAAAGCCCATTTTTAAGGAAAAAAAGGTGAACAACCAAGTCCTCCCTTCCTCTATAAATAGCAACCCCAAAAAGACCAATTTTTATTCAAGAAAAGCAACAAAACTCTGCCCATTTTGCTGCTCAAAACCATGGGGTGAGAGGGAGAGAAGGAGAAGAGAAATCTGAAAAAAAAAAAAAATTCTAGAGGGCTTTCGCTTGTGAGTTGCTCGGGTTTGCTAGGGAGGAAGAAGAGAAAATTTTGGAGGCTTGGAAACCCATTTTTGGGCACCAAAACCGTGGGTTTGGGGAGTGAAAAAGGAGATGAAATCTGGAAATTTTTGAAGGGAAATCATGGGGTTTGAGTTCGGTTCTAGCAAGGAAACCAAAAGAAATATTTTGGGTGCCATGGTGGAGCCAAAACCGTGAGCCATGGAACCAAAGGAGGAACAAGGAACAAAGGGGATTTCAAGCCCTAACTTGGGTTAAGGTAATTTCTTGAACCAAGCTTGAAATCAAGTTCAAAGTAAGCAATTTTTATGATGATTCAAGTTGGTTTGTAAGGACATAAGTCCATATTATTTTTCAGCCCTAGATTATGGTGTATGTGCTTGATTAGGGATTAGGGTTTGGTTGGCTTGATGATGATGTTTGCTTGCATGATTTTATGCTTGAAAAATGGTTATGGTGCATGCTAGATGTGATGGTAATGTCCCCTAATTTTTGGTCAAAAATCTGCCATAAGGCAGTAGATGTATGGCTGCCAGATAAGGGTGAATGTGATGCTTGATTAAGGGATGCAAAAGCTAGAACACCACGTAGCCAAAGACTTGGATAGTCGGTTTTTGAGGGCTGCATGGGTATGATGAATTGACATGCTTGAATGTATGGGACGTTAGAAACGCTGCTTGATTTATGTATAAGCTCCCGATGTGATCGGTCGAGATAGAATCCACGAAATAGGATGTAAACCGAATTAAGCAACCGAAACTGCCATTTCGGATTCGAAACTGGCCAGTTTCGGGAAAGAGAAATTTTAAGGCCCTTAGAGGCCGAACTGGGTAAAAGTTAAAACATGAAAATTGTTCAGAATGGTTCTTCCTAGAGGATAGCATGAACAGATTTCTAAAATAAGACTCCAATGGTCTCCGTTTTTATGAAAACCCGTGGCTGATCCCCAGACCCAGTTTTCACTCGGTTTTTCAGGGTCAGCCAATTTCAAACGAAAACTGGTACGAATCTAGGCAGAACTGGATTTTTCACAAAACACAAAAGTTTTAGCATTTTTTGATAGCTACAACTTTCGTGAAGAAAAGTTTTTCAAATTACGAACGGATTTTTAAACTGGGTTTGTTTTACGAAGGGTGCGCAGGGAATCCGAAAATTTCTACACCTTAGTTTTACAAATGCTTTCTAAAATCTGTAAAATTATCTTTAAACCGTTGTATTAACTATAAAAACTGTTCCAAAGGCAGTTTCCAGCCTTAAATGATTTTTATAAAGGTCCGTTTTGAAAACGTAAATTTTTACAAATAAAAGTAAGAGTTTTAAGAGTTATTCCTCAACTCTTTCAAGTTAAGAAAAGAATGAGATTTTAAAGTATTTAGATCAAATGATTTTAAAGTTACAAATTTCCTCAACTTTTCCATGTTAAGAAGAGAAATGAAATTTTAAGAGTTTTGGGATTATTCACCCAAAGTTTTCAAGTTGAAGAAAAATGAAATTTTCCAAGTTAAGGGAAAATAAGATTTTTCAAGTTAAGAAGAGAAGTGGAATTTTAAAGGTTCGGATTCGAAATTCCACATTTTTCCAAGAAGTAAAGAAAATGCAATTTTTAGCCAAGTATTTTCAAGATGAAGGAAGTAAAAGTTTTTACAAGCAAATTAATGGATTTTTGGAAGATAGTTATACAATGTTTTCCACAAAATCAAGAAAATGAGTTTTAAGGTAAAATTGGTAATCAAGCCGATTACGGACGGTAATCGGAATTATATCCGAGTTACAGGACTAAGCCCAAAGCCCAACGTTAGACCCAAAGGGGGTTGACCTTAGTTGACCACATGATGACTTCGGTTGACCAAAAGTTTGACCTCTAGGGTTACCCAATATAACCCTAAAGGATACCAAGATTAATGAAATGGGCTAAGACCTAGGGTTATTGATGAGATAATAACCCAATGGATTACGGATCGAGTAAAAATAAAGTATAAGCCCATGAGGAAGGAAGTGACCAATCAATTTTACAAGAGGTATTAGAGGGGACATACAGCACATATATCTAGGAGTACTAATGGATGTTGGTTAGGATACCAACGTCATATGTCACGATTTATGGTAAGATAAGTTAACTTTATCTTACATCTCCTTTGAAACAGGAATAGAAACCTGTCGATAGATCCTGAATGTTACGTCAAGAGCATAGGAATTCAAGTAAGTACAAACCTCACCTGTGGTATGGAAAAATAGTAATGTATGTTCAAATATACAATGCTATGTTTAAATGCTATGTTTAAATGCTATGTTTTCAAGGATGTTATGTTTAACGATATCATGTTTTAAAGAGGCCATGATTTAAAGAATTTTAAGTTTTAAAGAATGCCATATTTTAACGATGCCATGATTTAAAGCGGCCATGCTATGTTAAAATATGTCATGTGCATTATAAGATATGATTTTGTGACATCATAAGGTATGTTCACTAATGATAAACCACTTGGTAAAAATTCACAAGTAAAGTGTCATACCAACCTCCCCCAAGGTGGAGGATTTTTCATGTTCAATTTATGGATTCGCTTTCTCGTTGATGCGGGAGGATGTAATCACTCATGTTTTTCCCAGAGAAGTTAGAGACCTTGCAAACCCTAACTGTATCTGGAGGCGCGCTATATGTTAAGGGTATGTACACTATGGGACCCATATGAAAGATAAATACAAGTTAAAAAGGAATGCATAAATGAACATAAATGGTTCATGCATATGTTATACGATGATGTATGTTTCAAGATGCTAAATGAAAAATGTTTTTGTGAGATTAAGTTTGTACTTGCTGAGCGAAAGCTCATCAGATATATTCCATACTGCAGGTAGAGAAAAAGGCTTATAGCCTCACTTGGTGGGCTTGGAGACGATGCAGCAAGTGAAGGGCGGTTAGGGATACCACTACGCATATTTTCCGCATTATGTTTAAGTTCTGAAGTTTTTCAAGTATGTTTAATGGTGAAGTTGAGTTATGTATGTATGTAAGGTTTTTAAGTCACGATTTCAAAAGAAAACGAAGTTCAACCTTTCAAGTTTTAGAAGAAAAAAAAAATTTATTCTGAGATTTTCAAAAAGGTTTAAGTCAAGTAAAGGTAAGGTGACGGTCCCCCATCCGCGTGGTCGGTCCCACGTGGGTGCTGGTTGGGGCGTCACACTTTTGGCATGAGCAAACCTCCATGGTAAGCTGGTCCTCCAACACCTGCATCATCGACTAGTATAAGGGGATGATCATCGTCAGCATCAAGAGAAAGAAGGCGATAATCATCATCATCCTCGAGGTGCCTGAGCTCCTGCAATAGCCTGTACCATATAAGCCATCACCTCAGCATCCATAATGGCTTCAATCATCTTATCCAAAGTCATCTTGATCGTCGCTGGTGGTGTGAACTGCATTACTTCAGGAGGTAGTCCATTTTTGAGAATGTGAATAACATGTATTATGGGTCTATCCTGCGGGATATAGGGTAGCATGGTGCCTCTGAACCACTGGCAATAATGGCCCATAAACTCGTTCGGATAAGCACACTAAGCTACAACATTGCTAATACATCGTCTCATGTACATGTCGTGGTATATCTCGGGTCACAATAATGTATATGAGATCCCTAACAGGCAGTGGTCCAAATCTCAAAGTAATCAAGGCTCTAAAGTTTGTCCAAGTGTCCTTAGGAACCTCAGGGTTCCCTATTTTGAGCCACCATACACGGGCCTCTCCAACCAGGCATTGGTTGGCAAGCATGACCTGTAGATATGCCCCTATATGGCATAATCTGAAAAGGATCTCCATGTCGTGTGGCCACTCAACTAATGTCACTGCTCCCTGAGTCCCATCAAAGATGCGTGGCTCCATACCCCAAAATGCCAACGAAGCCTTGCGATCCTTTTCAATTTGAACTGGGTTTGGCACCGGGTTCATATGTATATCTATAATATTATAACCTCACATAGTTAGTATACATGTAACAAAGTAATAAGATTATCTTACAAATTATAACGCTGGCAGCAGAAATGTGAAACAGGATGGCAGAAACCTGCTCTGATACCAACTGTGGTGACCTACCTTACGTGGCCACTATTTAATACTTAAACATACTTAAACTTAAACTTAGACTAACTCTTATTTTTCGTAAAAATACCGAAATATTTTTTTTTTCTTTTAACTCAAATTTAAAATCTAACTTAATCTCACACTTATATACATATATATGTTTATATATACTTAATTAAGTACTGAGTTCTCAAACCATCTTAATACATTTTACAAATCATGCAATTATTGTAGTAGCAAACGTAGTTCCAACACTAAGTATTAGTATCATCATATTATTATAGCATAACATAAATACATTTTACAAATACGGGGCGATATCCGACCCAAATTTCATAGTCAGTCATGCCATTTCTCTACAGTCTTCATCGAGCATTATCAGTAAGTTGTTTACCTACAACATGAACATAAGTTATGAGCCTTCGCTCAGCAAGTACAACTTTCTAAACCCACAAAATGATGTTAGTAAAAGAATTTATGAATCAATTATGCTCTCTTATGTTAATTTAGTTTTGGGCCCCTTACTTAACTTGGGTGTACATACCATGGCGCGCAACCATAGATTGGTTGGGGCAGTCAGCCCAATCCAACTCAAACCATGGACCAAACCCATTCTGGTGACAGGTCGGTACGATACAAGAAAACTTGCTTGATTTAATACATGAAAACTTGATCTTGATCTGATCATACTTGAATACTTGAGTCTTAATTGTTTCTTACTTGAAAACCTGATCTTGTTTTTGTCATGTGATTGATTATTAGTGAGCATACTTTCATAATGCTACAATAATAATAATCAAATATAAAGCATCTATGTGTCATGTAAATCAATGTATGATTTTTTTTTTTTTTTTTTGGGAAAACATGTAAAACAGTATAAATATTTTTATCCATGCTGTAGGTGGGGTTATACTTACAAGCTGTCTTACATTGTTGTTCTATTGTTCTAAAAAGGCAAGGCAACATGTTATATTCCTATTTTCAGACAGAGAGTAAGAACTATTCTGTATTACTACTTAACAATCCATAACATATTAGTTAAATAATGAATCAATCTCCAAACCGATTAATTATCTTCTTAGTCACTACCAACTTCAGTCAAAGAATTGTTACTATACTTTTAAGTAACTTTGGCATATCTTGCTCTAGGTCGAAAACCATCAGCTTGATTAATTTTTTATAAGAGTTCTTCATATTTTATTTATTTTGCTCAAAAAAGCCTTGTTTACATAGAAAATATCTTAACTTCATAAATTAAGTATTTATTGATATAGTACTTGAAATAGTATTTTATAAAACACAATATGTATTTAAGGTTTAAAAATCACTTGTGAAATTTGAATGAATTTAAACCTCTTTGAAACTTTTTTCGTAAAACCATAGTCCTTTTCAGAGGGTCACAAAACCTTGAAAACTATTTTCAAAACATCTTTTTAGTTTGATCTAATGTATGTGTGCAGGAATTTCCTCTTTCATGCATAGTTTTAAAATTTTAGTTTTATATTTTAATTGGTTTAGAATTTGGAAAAGTTTTCTTTATGGAAGTTAAAGATCCTATCGAAACTACAATTTCTTTTTTTTTTTTTTCCTAAAGCTTAAATATATTTCTAACTTATCCATTTTTCCCCTTGAAAGATTCTGGCCATGTTCAGTACCTAAACCGACCAATTTTGAAAACTGATAAAAACGGAGGTCTTTGGAGCCATGTTCTCAAAAATTGTCCAAGATGTCCCCTATAATTTTCTGTGATTTACAACTTTATAGTTATAACTTTGTTCAAATTCGGCCTCTAAGGAGCTTAAAATTGAGTTATCAGAAAATTGTCCCAATTATTCTGAAAACTGGCAATTTTTTTTTGTTGGTTTTAGTTTAAAAATCTACACATACTACCTCGAATGGTCAAAGCCGTGAGCCTAAGTCATCATGCAGTGTGTCTAGTTCATTTATTAAAATTTAACCATTCACTTGTCTAATTTACTTGAAGAACACAATATCGATAACTTACTAATTTACCCAACTGTGTTTTTAAGTTGATATTTTAGGTAAAATGCATATAATCATCAAACTTGAACATATAAGAGCATAATCACATATATAGTCTTCAAAACTTATCTTAAAGCATAAAATCAAACCGAAACTTAGAGCTAGCAAATCAAGTTAACCCAAGCATAAATCAAGCATTAGAGGCTATAAAATAGAAAAATAAAAGAACATAAGCTTATGCTCTTATATCCCATAACTTAAAATACACTTAAATTCCACAAAACCAAAACTAATTAAAGTTTTAGTTAAGGGATCAGGAAATATACCTCTAAAGCTTGAAAGAGGTGGATCCTAGATCTTGGATGAGAGAAAACCCTTGTTCTACCTTTCCAACAAAAACCGGCCACCAAGGACTCCTTGTTCTTCTATCTCTCTCTCTCTCTTTTGTTTTTGTTTTTTTTTTTTTCTCTCTCTCTAAGAACTAGAGAGGGAAAGGAGATAGTGAAATGGCCAAATATCCACTATTCACACCTATTTATAAGTGAAAAAATTTCCAAATTTTCCAACAATTAAAATTTTTTTCTTCAACTTTCCTTGGTTTACATAATTGGCCTTAAAACACAAATTTTTTACCTTCTTTGTCCCCAAAACAGCCGGCCATGTGGAGGATTTGGACCAAAAAATCCTCTCATGCTTATCTCCTTAATTCTTTCCATAACAACAATAAATCCAAAAATTTATGTAATTACTTAGCCTCCAAGTAATGTCATGTTTGGCCTTACCTCCCAATATGCCGTTCTTTTTCTTATTAATCCAATTAGTGCAAATACTGTTTCAACTACCAACAGTTTGATGATGTTGAACTGTAATCCAAAATTTATTTGCACATAACTGAACCGCTTATAGGTTTTTCTTAGGACTTGAAGCCACCTATTTTTTATTACTCCAAATATTATTCCGAATTATTGTAAAATGTTCTTAATCCTTATTCTTAATTCTGTATCCTTAATGACGGTCGGACTCAGAGTAATTTTAATACTGCTTAATAAATTATAGTACAGTCTTAATTATGTTATAAACTATCCTTGTCATTCATTAACTAGAACGATACCATAAATTATGATTTTGTCTTTTTCTCCATAAGGCTTCTTACTTGATTTGATGAACTGTCCTCGAGTCTTATAACACTATAAGAACTCAAACATATTCTAATAATAAGAGTATGAATTTCACATTGATATATATAGTACATAATTAAATTTCCTTTATATGTGAGGAAATCACGAATCCGTCAAAAGTTTGGTTATTACATTTATATTCTCTTTTAATTGTTAGTTAAATTTATTCTTCCAAATCTAATTACATTTAATATTAATTTTAATTATTTTTTCTTTTTAATGTAATTTATTTCTACATATTCCTAAACTTAAAAAAATATTTTATTTACTTAATTTTAAATTTCATTTTTTTTAAATTTGCACATTATTAAAATTTTCATTGTTTGTTATATTAACATTACCAAAATCAAAAAACTTTCAACAACTAAAAAATTACCTATATATAATTTGTAAACAACAAAAAATTTCAATAACCAAATATATCAAAAAAAATATTAAAAAAATAATCATCATCATCATGTCAACATTCCAACCCAAACATTCTTCCTAAATATTTCATACAAATCATTCCATACAAACAATTTGTACACACCAAATTTATACAAAAAAGTTGAAAAATCATCATATATCATCAACATTCCGAAACGTATCATCATCAACAATCGCAAACGAATCATCATCATCATCATCAACAATCCCACACAAATCATCATCATCATCATCATTTAATTAAAACTTAAAAAAAATTAGATAAAAAAAATGTTTACTCAATACCCAAAACCCACTATAAACAGGGGGAATGGAAACGTCGATGGTGGCAGTGTGTGGAGAGAATGGAAGAGTTTTTGAGCGATTTGGGGCGGAGAAAGGGAGACAGGCCAAGAGAGTTTGCAGAAAAAATGGGGAACTGGGATCTGTATAGTCGGATTTATACTTAAATAGTAGTAGAAACAACATCGTCTGACTTGTACTCAGTAACAATATTCTAAAAACGAACTTTTTGCAATGACAATGTCGTTGCAAATAGTTTCCAAAAATTTTCCCCAATATTTAAATAAATGCCTTTAAATGGGGAATGTTCTAGAATCATTATTTACAACGACATTTTTAACATGTCATCGCAAATAGTTTTTTGGAAACGGCCACTTTGACTTCTTTCTTTCCGTGAAAATTGAATAAAAACTATTTGGGATGACACTAAAATGGTCGTTGCAAATACTATTTTGGAAATTGCAACTTTAACTACCTTTTTTTTTTTTTTTTGTGAAAATTGAATAATAACTATTTGCGACGACATTTTTTAAATGTCGTTGCATATATTGTTTCGAAAACCAACATTTTTTTTTTTTTGGAGAAAATTGATTAAAAAAATATTTGTGACGACAAGTCATCACAAAAAACACTTTAGTAAATATCTCAGTAATTGATGCTAGCTGTGAAGCACTTAACTATTTGCGCGAATTGTCGTCGCAAATAGTGGCTAATTGGCACCAACATTTTTTTATTAGTATTTGTGATGACGGACCATTGCAAATAATGAGATGTTGCCGATGACATGTCATCACAATAATTTTTTGCGATGACATTCTTTTACTAAAATGACAAAGATTATTTGTTACAACATGTCGTTGCAAAAATTGAATCTTTTGCGGAGACAAATATCGTCGCAAAAAATGTTGTCACTAATGAGGTGGATTGTAGTAGTGGAGGTCACGGTGGTCGTAGATGATTGCAAAGGATACAGATTCCAGACCAAATTGTGACGACGGCTGGCCAGATGGTCATGCGATCTGCCTATGATCTCGCCTCCTCGAATGATTGATGAGTAAATCTGGAGATCTGTTGTCGGCCGGACAATCATGACTGGTGGCTCAGGAGCGATTCGCAAAGCACCGATTGCGTGGTTTTTTGGCATCAAAGGGTGATGGGTGTCTTGTTGGACGATTGATAATAATTGTTATTTTATTTGCTAGATTAAATTTCTAACAATCTAATCAATGACTTAAGCAGGTATGTGTTGCATGCTGTAAATTTCTTCAAATGCATGATTAAAAATAGTTCCTATTGCTAATGTAAAATAAAATGTCCTACAATGAAGGACCTACTTTGTAATTGTAATAGTTAAATTTCAAAAGAAATAATTACCAAACATTATTGCTTTCACATGCCAAATAGTACTTTGTTGGACCTACTAAGTTCACAAAGCGACATGACAGGTTGGAAGTCAAATTTTACATGGAAGGAACGAAGGACGATTCCAACTTGAAGTGGATAATCAATGGTATCAAATTAAAAGAAGTTAAGCAGAACATATCTGATAAATTTTAGCATTTATCGATTTGATTTAGGATGACTCTGATTTTAAAACAAGCACTACTTAAAATAAATAAATAAATAACCATAAAACTAGGTTGACATTTGTTCGGGTATTTTTGTACATTTTTATCAAACACTGGTCCCATTATTTGACGTGTAGAGCGCGCTTTTATGAATTTCATTCAAAAGCAATCCTAAATTAGGTACTATATGTTACGGAAAGTCTTGGTATTTTGAAACTATACTAAAAAGACGTGCCTTGCGGGTAAACTGGTAAGAGTATGAAGCAAAAAACAAGGTTTTCATTGATGATAGATCTTCCACATACAACGTGGTTGCCATGGGTTCTGACAAACTCAGGGGCAAACCCATGAGAGTTTGGATAATACGTTAGCGCTCTCACGGCACATGCGGGGAAGACCTTCTTCAGCTTAATCTTGAGAAATTCCGCCACTACGGAGCTCGCTCCATCACATCCAATTAAAATCTGTACTCATAACAAACATTCTGCTAATTATATTAGAATAATATTAGAGACAACAATTATAATTTAAATTTTTTCGTATCAAATTAGGTAACATATGAGCTGTCATTTATTTATTGACAGATGTTTAAAATATTGATGCGATGCATGAAATATTATTCCATCGTAACTTATAATATCGCATAATTTTACATCATTATGTATGTGATAGTATTTATATGTTGCCCAATCTTGGCTAGCAACGATAATAACACAGACATTTTCACCACATTTGTCCTTCGAAGATTCCCAAAAATTGACAAGTTACTCCTTTTATTTTTAGTTTTGACAAATTACCTCTAAATTTCATAAATGGTGTAGAATGCCCTCAAATTGTTCATGACTATAAAAATTTGGACTAAAATACTATCATGTACGAGAGTATAGGTCACATAGGCTTTGTCTGAAGGACAAATGATCACAATATATTAGATTTTAAGAATGATGGATACTGTGGAGCACTTTACCAAATAAGCAATTAATCTATTATAATAAAAAAAAATTTAAAGGAAATTTGTTTGTAGGTTAAAAATACCGGAAGCAAAGCCGTCGAATAAGTTGTGCTTTAAGTAAAATTTAAGTGTTACCTTGGCCTTTAATTTACGTCCATCGCTAAGGAGGAGAGTGGGGAAATTGGTGAAATGGTCCAACTCGACTGAGAGTATTTGGCATCCAAAGCGTATGGTTCCATGGGGCAAATCCTCAGCAAGCATATTAATCAGATCACTCCTTTTCACACACCGAGCTTCTCCTCTCCTACCCAATTCAACCTTCAAATATGCTAGAAAAATGTCTCTCCTACCCAATTCAACCTTCAAATATGCTAGAAAAATGTCTCACTAGATTTACGCTTCTATAATTACATTTACACTGAGCTTCTAAATTTTAAGGTCGTTCCTATTTTACCTTCTCAAATTTTAACTCTCACTTTATTCCTGAATTTTGAATATATCCCACTTAACCAATGAAAAAATTAGAATTTGAATCCGATAGGGGGATTAAAAAAAAAAAAAAAAAGAAAATTTTACGATAGAATATCCCTACTCTAAAAGTCTAATAAGACCACTTATTTTGACGGTAAGATAGAAACTTACATGTCATATATGACTAAACTATACAGAAAATTTTTTAAACTGTACCATTATACCTTTTTATAAGTGTTGCTTCATGCAAAATAGTTTGAATGTAATATATGAACCCATTACTCCAATAATGTGGTGTCTCATTGTAGAATTTATTGAAATCGAGATAATTTTTTAGATGATATTAAAGATAAGATTTATAAACTAGACAATTCAAAAAGTTCAATTAAAAAAAAAAAAAAAAAACGGTTGAAAGCTGAAAAGTGTAAGTGTAGCAGTAGGAGTAAATAAAAAAAAAAGAAAAAAGAAAAAGAAAAAGGAAAGGTGTGGAGGAGAAGATCAAAAAACAAAATAGAAAGTACCACAAAAAAAATTAAAAATAAAAAGCAACAAGAAAAACAGGGTGCACTGGGTTTATGGGGCATAAATCCACAAGAAAGAGGGAGAGAAACACGTCGGTGAGAGAAAGAATGTCATCTTACTTACAGGGGCACAATGATAAATTAGAGGATTTTTGGGGGGCTTTCTAAATATTTATATAAATTTTAACGGGAAAGGTTTTTGTTTACAATTGCTAAATGCGCCCCCACTACCATATGCATGATGCTGTAATGCACTTAACCCCTTTTACTAAAATTTTTATTAAAAAAAAAAAAAGACAAATTACACTTTTTTCTCTTGAAGTCTAGGCAATGTCACAAAATATCCCTCAAACTTCAATTGTAACATTCTTTCTCCTTAAATTTTGAAAAAATTTGCGAATTTTCCCCCTTAATTAAATTTTTGACAAAAAAATACATCTAACACTTGTTGAAAGTATCAGTTTAAAGTATTAAGTATAGAATTATGAAATGACAAACAATGGCAGCACTCCTGATACCCATTACGCAGATTAAATGTGAAAGAACGAAACTATCTATAAAGGAGAAATATGAGAAAAAAAAAATGAAAATCAACCATAAATATTTGCTTTTTTAACTTAATTATAAGTATTTCACATTTAATATCCACAACTCATATTTTAAACAAGTGTTATGTGTACCTTTTTTTTTTTTGTCAACAAATTAATTGAGGGGGAAATTCACAAAGTTTTCTAAAATTCAGGGTAAAAATGTTAAAATTAAAGTTCAAGGGGCATTTTCTGATCAGACCTAAAATTTGAGGGGGGGGGGGGGAATGTAATTTGTCCTTAAAAAAAAACATAGCCAAAAAATGGAGTTAGTGCTACTAAAACTAGCCTATTAGGATTTATATTAAAAAGAGTAAGAAAAAGATTTCGTGCTTGAATTGAACTCACTTTTTTCATATGTTTTTAACTGCAATTACAAGGGATAAAGTAGGGATTTAAAATAGGGGGAGAGTAAAAGTTTTTAATATTCAAGAGGTAAATTAGAAATAACTCCAAAATAGATGGAACATAGAAAAGAACAATCAAATATTTTAAATTCACATGATTGCAAGTTTAATCTACTAGATATTTTTGTGTTAAATATCATAGAACTTAAAAAATATAAAATAAGAAATATAATTAAAAAAAAAAAAAAAAGTTCGCAATACTAACAGAGATCTGTAAAATTTAACTTACGAGACGGGTCCGACTCGTTGCTTGTTGCTTTTTAGCCAAATGTCTCGTAATCTGTTTTCAAAGGCTGTGAAGAATATAAGCAAATACAAGGCAGATTAATCAAAGAAATAAGGCAGTATTATGTTTATAATTTGCGCAAAAATCACATATTTGCTCAATTCAGAGAGTGTACCCTTGCAGCGGAAGTGCGGTTGGTCTAAGTTTTGGGCCGACACCGAGTTGATCAAGTGCACGCCAACCGTTTGTCAAAATGGCAATGGCGGCGCCAGAACCTCGCAGTGTCTCTGATTTTCCAAAACCACACTTTTTATGCCCTTCCTGCATACATATTAAATTTACCAAGATAACAACAACTTAATCAAGACTTCATGACCTTAAGAAATTGTTTTCAGTAGCGAAACGTTCAACGGCGAATCCTTATTTCTTTTCCATCACTGAAAGTGCATATACAGCCCTTCAGTGATGATCAATTTGTTTTTGTCAAGAAAAAAGAAAAAGGAATAAGTACCTGTGAAGTGCGAGGGCCGTGGTGAGGCCGCAAATGCCGGCGCCAACTATCACGATATCTAGCTCTTCGGCAGCATCCATTATTAGTTGTGGGGAGTTTGACATGATTTGGGGAATAAAGGTAATTCTTTTCTTCTTGTTTGTATTTGCAACTAGACAATCACTTATATATATATATATATATATATATATATACACACATACATGGTCATGGACTACGGCTAAATTGATAGGATTAGAGCACAAATAATTAAATGCAGTTATGTAGTGGTTTGAATTCCTAGCTATTTTCGTCTGTCATTTGTATATTAATTTTGTGGGTCACAGGCCAAGTCTCTTTCTTAGTAAGTTTGACTTTGGACTGCTCAATCCAATTAAAATAGGATGGGTCGCACTAACTTTAAAATTAGAACAAAAAGAACAAAACAAAACAAAAAAGTTGTAACATTTATTTACTGAACTGAGTGATATGAACAATAGTATATTTCTTTCTCACGGCTGATATGTTAATTTCTATCCTAAAAAGTTTGTGTTGGCTCCGTTTTTTTCTATAATAAGAACTAAAATATAATAATAATTAATAATAAAAATAATTAGTATATTTTCGTTGCATCCAAATCAAACCGACGACGTATGCGATGAAATCAAACATTCAATTCTTGCAAACTGCGTTGTAGATAGATGAACATATATTTTGCAAATTTTTTTTAAAAAGCTAATTGCATTATTTATGTATTAAATAAATCATAAAACATACCCTAAAAAAATTATAAAACATAATAACACATTATAATAAATGACAATAAGTTTTCATGCGCTGAAGGTATTGCATATATAACAGCTTGAAATATATATATATATATATATATTTTGTTAAAGTATAACAGCTTGAAGTTGATTATTAAGGATTGTAAGATTAGTCAACGAACAGATAATAAAACAATGAATGGAAATTGGAATTAAACAAAACTGTAGTTGAAATTCCAAAGCAAAAATTGTTGGCAACGAAAACAACTGGTACCAAGAAACGTGGACAAAAACCCAATGTCTGTGTACCGTATAGTTTTCTTAAAACAGATGTGTCCGCTCATTTTCAATACTGAAGGTTTAAACAGTCATTTGTCTCTGAGGATACAACTACTGGAAATAGTGATAGAGTACCACAAACATACACTCGACGAATTGAAATCTGCCCAAACTCTATCACATTCGAAACACCTAATGCACTGCAATTTTTGCTAAGAACATGCTCTGAAATTCTGTGTTTGAGAATGGAAGAGTGGACTCACTTTTATAGGGCTCAATGATAACAAGGACATTGATTCATAAATTAATCTTGAACCCAAAAATGTTTTTTTCTTATAAGATCTAGAATTAAGCACCTTAACTTCACTTTAATACCCATTAGGTTTGATTCATTGGTTGTGGTTTGCACCTCGCAAGAGAGCCTTTTGGCTTAACAACTTACCACAAGATTGTCCCAAATGGGTTTACATAACCATTTTTCCAACAAGATCATCTTTGGTTCTATCTTAAAATGCTAAACTATTAAGAGGAGTATCTCAAGTCTTTTTAAACTCATTTTCAATTCCATGTCTAATTAATGTAGGATTTTAGTTTGTACATTCTCAACAATCCTCCCTCGAAAGAAATCCACAGTCATCACAACCCCCCTCTAATAATTATGATCCATCCATCCATTTCCTCAAACAGCAAAAGTAGGAAGATCACAACTCCATCGAGATTTCCACCGTGTTAGGGCCCCATGTTATCCATTTTGGACCACAGATTTTCCATTCATCGTAATCTCTCCAAGGACCATCAACCTTTGTCTGTTTTTTCTTTAAGGTTCATCTTGTGCTACACATAGCTATGTCTAGAACCTAACTTTGATACTACTTATTGGGTTCTTTGGGTTACGTCCTAAAAGTCAACATATTGAGAGGAATAACTCAAGCCCTTCTTAACCCTTTCTTTCTTTTTTTTTTTTTTAAGGGTAATTATATTTCAAATCAATAAAATACAAACACCAATACTTTAAATGGCCTCATATCACAAGGAAACTTAACCCCAATTATAAATTGGTTCCCCTAGTAAATTCTAATGAAATGCTCAAGGAGGTAAAACATGCACCAAAATCCAATAATAGGAAATTGAAAAAGTATATCAATCATTGAGCACAGAGATGGCTCTTCCAACAATACCACTGCAATTGATTAAAAACTCCGATTGATCGAGAACAATAGACTTATAACAAAAAGGTCACCCCCAACACTACATATAATTAATTCTAGCGAATTAGACACCCAAATAATATAAGTGCATAGGGAGACCACCTCCATTATTACAAAATAAACACAAAATGATATCAACAAAATGCAAGGAGGAAACACCACTGTGTTAGAAAAACGGATCCGATATCAGAGTTATGGCACGCGGAAGTTTTAAAATTTTTATGCAAATCAGAAAAGAAGCTCATGATGTATATAACAATAAATTAAATACATGATCAAACATACCTTATTTCTCGAATTTCTGAATTGCTAGAGTGTTGACCAACGTGTCTTCTCTACTATTATCAAGTCCCCACGTCTCAGAGTGTGTGTGGGCACATATACTATGAATCCAAGCGATCGGTAATTCTTCTGAAGTCTAGATCTCACTTTCTCAATCCCGATGTACCTTGTTGAGAATTCGATCTAGGTTCGTTCTTCAAAACTACAAAATAGGAATCGGTTAACCTTCTATGAAAAATATCACTTGACTTAACCTTCCTCACAGTTTTGATTTAATGAAAATTTCTCTCTTTTTCTCACACCTAAGAAGTACGAATTTTCTCAAGCACAAAAACCTAGTTTTTTTGTGTTTTTTCTCTCCCAAAAAACCGTCCTCTATCTTTGAGTGTATGATGATAGTTGGCTTTTTTCAAGAACCCCTAGCCTTTATATAATACTTCAATCCTTTTTCAAAAATATCTTCTACTTGAAAAATAATTAATAATTATTTTTTTAGTTAATCTTTTGAACCAAATGATCATTCGAATTTCGGGCTAGGTTCTTTAAACCTTATGGACTGTTTTTTTGCTTGGAGAATCTCAAAAAATTCGTGCTCCCCTTTATGTGTAGATTGATTGGTGGTTCAAATTTAAATCAAGAATCTATACTAGTTAAAAAGTCCTAATCCTATCTAGATTCAAACTCTTTTCAAACCTTAGAATTTAAATAAAATTTTCTTATTTGAATTTAAATAAATATTTTTCACAGACATTATCCATATTTAATTAATTTAATTAAATGGAATATTTTAGATTTCTTTTCCACCAAAAAAACATACACCGTTCTTTAAGAAAATAAAATATATTAAATTAGGCTCTATTATTTAAATCAATTAATAATTTAATATTTGTAATATATTTAAACAATTTTGAAACAAAATTTTCTTCCCTTCAACCACTAAAATTCGTGCACCATAGGTTAGGAGAGAAAAATTTTGTTTTCAAAAACTAAATAATTCCAATACAATCTTATTTTCAAAATTCAATAAACCAAAATAATTAACAAGTAATTATTTTATTTGCAACCAATCATATGTTGACAAATCACATTATTTGTCTACATTATTTTCACATGTCCAATCCTTTCGGGATTGCATGTTAGAGAGTACCATGTCTTAATAGATATTATTAAATTCCCATTTAATTTACCAATCTCATTAGGAGCAAATCTTAAGACACTTCGTGGAACTATATGAGCTAATAGAGGGACCCAATGAAAATATGAAAATAGGCTCCTATAATTGCAAAAAATTAATGCCGGATTAACTATTTACCAATTATCAACTTTATGATTATTCCACTAAAAGTCTGAAGATAAACTCCTGTTTACATACCGTATTACGAAAGCTCTCTGATGCAGTGCTTCTTCCATGATTTATTCATCGCTCGCTTAACCCCCATATGTTATCCATGATTGAATTAAGGTCTTTTTCCGTTTTACCTTTTCAATTATTTTAACTTAAAGTTCCATTATTCTCCATTGAAAGAACCACCAATTGTAAAGCCAAACAATCGGTAAACCATCAGAGAACACAAAGTAAACTGATGGTCAAAATCTTGTTATATTATTTTTCAATTCCCAAATAATGCCTTTAAGTAGATAACATACACAATCGTTAAGATAATTATGGATTCCGTATCTATGAATCTTGATTTCTCCATCCATAAGTCATACAGTCAAAATACAAGTATATTGACCATCAATTATCAGTGTTGTAATAACTAGCTTTTTACAATTTTACGATTTTCTTTTTAAAGGAATTAAAGTTGTACCATGAAGGTATTTATGAAAGAGCTTGATTAGGGTTTTATCAAATTTTGTGAGTTCTTATAATTTTATAATACTCAGTAATGGATTGCTTAGCCAAGCATGTGGCATTTTGAGGAAAAAGGTAGAATAAAAATTTATGATTTTATGTTGGTCAAAGTTTGACCAGAAAAGTCAAAGGTATGAATATGACGGTACTACAGTATAGCAAGCAGTATGAAAATTATACTGTGAAAAACAGTTGTTACGGATAAGATAGTAAGAATAAGGTTCAAGACCACTATAGAAAAATCAAACACATTATTTAGGACAATAAGGGCTAAGTAGCTTTAAGTCATAAGAAAAATTTATATGCAATCCAATTATATACAGATGAATTCTGGACTATAGTCCAGTATAACGGTACTGTTATTAGTTGAGAACAATATCAAAAATATCTGTATTAACATAATAATGGACTGCATTTTAAGAGAAAAGCCAAACAGGGCCCAAAAGGGAGGACACCTCATCCATGGATAATTACATTATTTATGAATTTTTAGAAAATTAGGAAAGAATTAATGTCTTGGCCTCCAAGACAATTCAATGGCCGGCCACCTCACAAGGGTATGGAGTAAATATTTTTTTCTTAAGGGCTATTATGCAATTTTGGGATTAAAAATAAATCATAAAAGAAAATAATTATCACCTATGATGGGGGGTGCATTTTGGTTCACTTTATGTGAAAATACCCCAACACTATACCAAATTTTCATCTTACTCTCTCTCCCCATTAGAAAGCCAAACCCCAAAGAGAAAGGGAAAAAAAAGAAAAAGAAAAAGAAAGTGAAAGAAAGGATTTAGGGTGATCGGAATTTTTGGAGGAAACCATAAGAAAAAGAAAAAATAGAAGAAGAAGCAAAGTGAAGAGGAAGTTCGGATTTGGTAGGAAGCAAAGAGGAAGAATTGGATCCAAAACCTAGCACCAACTTCTAGTTGATTAAGGTAATCCTCTTTGATTCTCTAAGCTTTTCAAAGTTAGTTTTGATTCAAGATTTTTGTGTATTTTAATGTTAGATTGTAAGAGCATAAGCTCATTTATTTTCTTATGCAATAGTCTAGATTAGTTAGGTTTGTGCTTGATTAGAAGTAAGTGGTTTTGATTTATGTTTTTATGCATGATTTTGATAGTATGGTTGCATGATATTAGGGTTTGCATGTATATCTTTGGGATGTTTGTTATATGTCCCCATGTGCTTAAGAAGTTGTAGGTTATACATGAATGATGATGAGTTAGGATATAAGCTTGAATGATGTATAGGATATGCAAACCAACCTTAAACCCTAGTTTGGTGCAAAAACACCACATGGGTTGTATGTGTATGGATGAATGTATATCGATAGAAAATTTACGTTAGAAGCACTGCATGTTCATCTCAGGCTCACAGTTACGACCGTTTGAGGTAGTGTGCACGTAGATTTTACATAAAAATGGATTTGAAGCAAAACTGCCAGTTTCGGGAAAAACTGGGCAGCTTACTGGAAAGGCAATTATAAGGCTTTTAGAGGCCGAATTTAGATAAACTTAAAACATGAAAGTTGTAGAAAATGGAAATTCCTAGGGGCCAACATGAATAGTTTTCAAAAATAAGACTCCAATGGCCTCCGTTTTTACAAAAATCCAAACCTGGTCATGCCAGACTTCATGCACGGCTAGGCAGGTTCAACCAGGAAAATGAGTGGATTAGAAGTCGAACTGGGTTTTGAGGAAAACATAAAAGTTGTAGGGTTTTTCAAGGTCTAAAACTTTTGTGAAGAAAACTTTTTCAGATTCAACACAAATTTTTTAAAAAAATTGGATTTCAAAAACTGTGCAGGAAAACAGGAAATTCCTGCCCAGGATTTTCAAAACCAGTACAGGAAAAGGAAATTTCTGCACATACACTGATAATTGGCAGCATGAAAATGTTTCAAAGTAAGTTTCTAACACTTGACAATTTTATTATCCCTACTCAAAGAATTTCAGTTTTGACAAAAGATTGGGATTTAAAACAAGGATTTTTGTACAAAAAAATGGACAAATAATACTAGGTTTTTCCTAGACAAGAAAAATAAGTAAATGAACCACAAGTTGTCTTAATAACTTAGTAACAAAATGATGACCAATGATAACTCGATAGGGTACCCAAGTTACTGGATTTGGCCCAAAGCCTAACATTACCTATAGTAACCTAATAGGATATGGCTTGTGAATTTGGGCTTTAGTAACCCAATAAGATTGATCCAAGTTTGACTTAGGCTCACATCAATGGTTATCCAATGTAATCTAACAAAATACAAAGTATGTTAGTTGAGCCTAAAACCCAGAGTTACTAATAGTAACCTAATGGGATATGGATTGAAGTAACAGGGCTTAGGCCCAAAGTTAGGAATAGTAACCTAACACCATTCAAGTAGAATTGAACTTAGTACCAAAGGTTACTCTAAGTAACTTAACAAGATATGATTTAAGTATAATAAGCCATAAACCCTAGGGTTACATTTAGTAACCAAGTAAGTTATCATTTGTAGCGCCCCGACCACCCACGTAGGACCGACCACGCGAATGGGGGCCGTTACATTACTTACTTGACTTTACTTAACTTAGTTTCTAAATCTAATACTTAGACTAATCGGGAAAAATTTTAGAATAAAATTTTTTTTTCTTTCTTCTTTCTTTTTGAACTTCATTAAAAATTGTGACTTAAAAACAGCACATACATAAACCATAACATGTTTCTTAATTATACATGTAAAACGTCATAATTTAAACAATTTGCAGAAAACATGCGTAGTGGTATCCCATACCGCCCTTCACTTGCTGCATCGTCTCCAAGCCCATCAAGTGAAGCTGCAGGCCTTTTATCTTTACCTACAGTATGGAATATATCTGATGAGTTTCCGCCCAATAAGCACAAACATTATCTCACAAAAACATGTTAACATCACTTATCATATGCATGAACCATTTATGTTCAATTAGATGTCTTTTATGACCAATTATTAACTTGAACTTATTATCTTCCTTTAACATGTGGGCCCCTTTTGTGTACCTACCAGATGCGCGCTCTCCAGATAAAGTTAGGGGTTGCAAGGTCCCTAACAATTCTGGGAATCATTGAACTTGAACATGAATAGTCCTCCACCTTTGGAAGGTTGGTACGACACTTTACTTGTGTGTCCTTACCATGTGGTTTATCATTAGTGAACATACCTCATGATGTCACTATATCATATCATAACTTACACTTCATTTATAACATGGCATGTCTTAAAAACATGACATTTTTACAAACATAGCACTTTTGTCAACATAACATTTTTGCAAATATAACACTTTTGTAAACATGACATTTTTACAAATATAGTACTTTTGTAAACATAACATTTTTGTAAATATAGCACTATGTAAAACATAGCACAAAACATGTTATAGCATATTTGAAAATAGATTACTATCTTCCATACTGCAGGTGAGGTTTGTACTTACCTGAGATCCTATGCCTTGACTTACAGTTCCAACATGATACATCAATAGGTTCCTATTCCTGTTTCAATCAAGGTGTCAGATAAGATTATCTTGTCTTACCATAAATCATCACATATGATGTTGGCATCCTAACCAACATCCATGAGCAATCCTAGTCATATGTCCCCTTCTATATCATCTCATGAGGACTTGTTTGGTTACTTAAAGTAACCTTGGGTATTAACCCAAACATACATAATTAGGGTTAGGTTACAATCACTAACCTTGACCTAAACTTTATCATATTCGATCCATAATCCCTTGGGTTATCATCAATAACCCTAAGTCTTAGCCCAATTCATTAACCTTGGTATCCTTTAGGGTTATCTTGGATAACCCTTAAGGTTAAACGTAGTCAAACTTTTGGTCAACCAAAGTTAACATTTGGTTAACTAAGGTCAACCCCCTTTGGGTCAAACTTTGGGCTTTGGGCTTTGGGCTTTGGGCTTAGCCCAGTAACTCGGATATAACTTTCGGTTACCATCCGTCATCGCTTAGCTTACTAAATCTTAGCTTTAAAAATCCTATTTTTCCTTAACTTTGAAAATTTGAGGAATTTAATCCCAAAACTCTTGTAAAAATTCATATTCTTAAAACGGGGCTTCATAAAATCATTAAGATCTGAAAACTATCATTGGAACAGTTTTCACAGTCAAAATAGTGGTTTTGTGGAAAAATACAGTTTTTCAGTTTTGTTTTTAGGAAATCCTGTGCAGGAATTTCCTGTTCACTGCATAGTCTTTACAAATCAGTGTCAGTTTAAAAATGCAATTTGAATCTGAAAAAGTTGTCTTCACAAAAGTTCTAGCTCTCGAAAAATCCTAAAACTTTTGTATTTTACGAAAAATTCAGTTCTACTTGTATCTTTGTCAGTTTTCGTTTGAATCTCGCTGGTCGTGTAAACTAGGTCTGGGCAGACCAGTCTCGGTTTTCTGTAAAAACGGAGGCCATTGGAGCCTCATTTTGGAAAACGGTCCACGCAACCCTCTAGGAAAAACTCTGTTATACAATTTTCCTGTTTTACGTTTCACCCAGTTCGGCCTCAAAGGGCCTTAAATTTTCACTTTCTCGAACCTGGCCAGTTTCGAATCCGAATTGACAGTTTCGGTTATTAAGTCTGGTTTACGTCCTAATTCGTGGATTCTATCTCGACCGACCACTTCGGGAGCTTACATAACAATCATGCAGTGTTTCTATCGTCCTATACATTCAAACATGCTAACCCAACGTACCTATGCAGCCCCCAAAACCGACTGCCCTAGTCCTTGACTGCATGGTTTTCTAGCTTGCATACACATAACAATTCATTTACGTACCATTCCATAATCAAAATTAGCAACCTAGTACGAAATTCTAGGATCGGCTACCACATAAAAACAAGGGACATATAACTATTTAAACATTGAGCATGCAAATCATAAAAAAATTAAAGCATGCAAACTTAAAAGATCAACCACCCTTAACCTAATCAAGCACATCCTACATATATCTAAACTTGGGCAATAAATAACATGAGCTTATGCTCTTACAATCATGACTTGGAAATACACTTTAAATCTCCAATTTAAAGCTCAAAATTAAAAGCTTAAGGCCAATGGAAATTACCTTAGGTTCACACCAAGATTGGTGCTAGGTTTTGGGTCTAAACTCCCTTTCCCTTGCTCATCACCATAACCGACCATCCCCCTTCAACTGGGTTTCCAAATTTTTGGCCATGCACATTAAACAACTACACATAAGCTTGATGTTCCAAACCAAATAAAAACTCAAGGGTTAGGGGTTTTACCTTAACCTAATCAAGGGTTTAGTAAGCTTGGTTCAAGCTTTACCTTTTTTCTTTCCATGACCCACACAATCGGCTTCTCCTCCATATGGGTTTCAAAATTTCAGCCCCTAATGGCTGCCTTACAGATCTGGTCACCAGCCTAGAGGATCTCATCCTCACTTTTTTTTTCTTCCTTTTCTTGACTCTTAGTGCAAACCGAACACTCCCTAATTTTTCCTCTTGATTTTCCAATTTTTTCCTCTCTTTGGGTGGCTACTTGGGTTCGGATTCTTGGAGAAGAAAAAATGGTAGAGTTTGGCTGTTTTTTTTCTGAATTTTTCCAGCCAAAAACCAACCCCCTTTGATGGGGATTTATAGTGGTAGGGAAACTTTCTAAAAATTGCATAAAAACCCCTAAAAAATCAAAATTTTCACTTTGACCCCTAATAGGTGTCATGTTGGCCGGCCATTCCTTGGTTTCCAAGGCTTGCTTACCTCATCAAGGTGACATCATCTTGATGACATCACTTGCTTACATCACCAATTTTCTAAAAATTACATTTTGACCCCTAAAGACAAAATCTTTGCATTTTTGCCCTCCTAGGTGGCCGGCCATTGTCTTGCCTTGCAAGATAAGTTTGTGCATCATTGTGACATCATCTTGATGACATCACTATGCTTACATCATCAATTTTCTAAAATTTGCACTTTAGCCCCTAAGAATAAAATCTTTACATTTTTACCCCTTAGGTGGCCGGCCACCTCACCTACATTCTAGAGAATTCCAAAATTCTTTCCATGCTAATTTAATCATTTATGATGTCATAAATTCATGGGGAGATGATGTCATCATCTTAAGGCCTCGTTTGGCTAATTCCTTAATACACAGTCCATTTTTATGCTACACAGATATTTTTAATACTGTTATCCACTTATAACAGCATTTTATACTGTACTGCAATCTAAAATTTATCTATGTAAAATCGGACTGTATAAAAATTTTTCTTATTTCTTGAAACCTTTTTGCCTTTTATTTCTTATTTGGTGTGCTTGATTTTTTTATGGTGGTTTTGAATCTAAATTTTCTTATCTTGTTTCTAATGACAGTTTTTCACAGTATATTTTTCATACTGCTTATCAAATAACTATACTGTTATGCCTTTGACCTCTCAAGTCAACTTTTGACTTTTTGGTCAAACTTTGACTTTTTTTGTCAAACTTTGACCAACATAAAATCATGAATTTTTGTGATGCCTTTATCACAAAAAGCCCTATACATGGCTAAACAACTATTTATCGAGTCTCATAACTAATTAAATGAGAACTCAAATATTTACTGATAAAATTATGAATTTTACGTTGGTATTCATAATTTTCATGAAATATCACATAAATACATAATACGGACTTAAATTCCTTTAATCGTAAGTCCGTAGAAATTTCGGGGTATTACATCATTAGTATGTATGGGGGACATATAACTAAAATTATTTATAGATGTTGGTTAGGTTACTAACATTTTATGATTATGATTTATAGGATCCTTACCCTATGTCCTTTTAATAGCAGGAGGTAACCTATTGTTGCGACCTGACTTGGAGCAACAAAACTTAGGACATAGCAGACCAGGTAAGTACAACTCCGCCTACAGTATAGGCTATGTGTTTTGTTACTTGCATGATGTATTTAAAGTTAATAAATTGTTATGATATGACTTATGATTTATTTATGTGTGACATCATGAAGTTTGTTCACCAATTCATATGATAAGACTAAGACTTATGTATGAAATGATTTATTAAGTATGCTTTAAGATAAGAACAAGTTTTAAGAAAATTAAGTAAGTTGGCAAGATAAGCTGCCTTGTGTTGTACCAACCCACACTAGGTCGGGTTTGGTCTATGGTTTGAGTTGGACTGGGCTGGCCGCCCCAACCACCTCATAGCTGCGCGCCACGATACGTACACTTATGTTAAAGGGCCTATTAGTATGTTAAGCTAAGAAAGAATAATGAAGCATAAATGATTCATGCATTGTTAAGTTTTGTTTTTGTGGATGTTAAAGTTGTACTTGCTGAGCGAAAGCTCACGTCTTACATTTATGCTGTAGGTAAGCAACCTAGAGGCAATTTTTGATGCAAGGTGGTAGAGTATGGCACTACTAGCTGTGAAATATGGGATGGTGGTCACTACACATTTGGTTTTTAATATGTGTATTATTTTATACTCAAAGGATTTTATTTAGTAAATGTTTATAAGTACGTACTTATTCGTGTGAGTGCACATTGTAAAAAAATTTTCCGTTAATTAAGTAAGTCATTATGTAAGATAAGTACGGTAACGGCCAACGTTAGGCGGGTCGTTACAAGTGTCTCACTTATAATGGATCAAAATGCATAAGTCATGGATGCAAACCCAAGTATTCATTTCAGGATTAAGATTAATGCAAGATGATAATCAAAGCGTCATTGATTCTTATAAACAGAATTATTAAACCGAATCAATTAACACCTTAGGTCCAGTCCAATGTCATACCTCGATACTGGTATACATTAAAGTTTCTACTCAAAACCTATCTGATAGTCAAGACAAACTATCCCTTCAAGGAAGTAGACAACCTTTACAATCTTATCACGAATAAGATCCCCAAATCTTATTCTATCGATTGCAGACCATTTATTTAAACCTTATCAAATTACCATATCTTCTATGTATACCCTGTATACATATGGTAATCTGATATATTTCTAACAGCCTAAAAGTATTTTATGTTTGCTCAAAATAATCATATAATCAACAAATGAAAGTAAATAAGACACTACTTATTAAATATGAATAACTTCTTTTTATTAATATCAAAATGTCATATTTACAGCAAATCTCTAGAATTGATTTTGTATCCTTAGGGTATATATAGATCCCAACACATTGCCTTTATTTTAAACAAATAACTATAACAAAAATGAGAAAAACCCCAGACAACATAGATATACATCTAGTGACAAGCCAACAAACACGACCAAAGAGACCAAAACGTATCTCATCTGATCATAAAATCCATCCCTCCTACCAAAACCATCATCATGAATTTCAAAGCATCCTCTTTAGGACCGGTAGTCCGGTGACCAACCAAGATGATAATTTAGCTGAGTGAGACGATAATTTATTTATTGAAGTTGTATATTAATGACAAATAAAATAACTCCATATGAAATTGGTGTAAAATTGCAAGTTGCATTATGATCTTTTTTCTTTTTTCTGCCTACCATTTCGACCAATAGGTTATAGACTAAAGTCTACATAGGTAATTAAAAATTAAAAGTTAAAATTGTAAAGTTTAGCAGGGTATATATGAGAATATTAAGGATATATGTGAGAAATTAATTTTTTTCTAAGTACATTTTTTAATAAATGTAGTTTCGTTAAATTACCAAAATAACCATTTTCACGTTATTAATATATATTAATTGATGTCAATGAGTAATTTATCAGACAATCATAGATAGACGGGATCTAATTGGTTAATTTATCAACCATTTTAATGGCCATTGACATTTTTGTTAAAAAATAAAAATAAAAAATCAGATCTTTCTTTTAATTAAGTGTAAAAAAAACTGCATGTGATCAAATTTCTCATTAATTATATCACTATTGAATATTTAGAAATAAACATTATTATTATGTTGACCGATTCTAGTTCCCATAAAATTTGGGATGTCTATTCAGGTTTGTATGAAGCAATCAACACAAGTACAAAGCACCCTCCAAACAAATCAGTATATATCTATATATATATATATATATATATTTATATACCCTATGTCCACCTATATAGATACACACATTCATATAGTTATATACACAAATAAGAGGCCATTATATAAACACTTTATTTCTTTTGGGGATGCTCTATAACCACTTGGCGTTGAAATAAAGGATTGGAAACTACTAGAGTATATCATCAGAAGCTGATGGAGCTTGTTTTGGGAGGCTTATCACAGTTTGCAGAGACCCATCCAATCATCTGCTTCTCGTTATCATAGATCACCATCTTATCTTGCATTGATACGTCTGTGGAAGTGACAAGAGATCAAAATTTTGGAGAGAGAAATCAAATGGGTTCTGAAAGATTGCAAATAAGGTTAATTTTCATTTTTATAGCTCTAATAGAAAATGTACTATAATTATGACATCAGTTTGGGTTTCGTTTTTTTAATGTCACTTTCAGTTACTAATTACCACAAATAATTATAGAATGCACGAACACGAAAGTGACATAAAATAAAATAATCAAAATCACTACTATCTTTTTAAATATGTAATTTTTAAACTAGTGCTATACGTAATCACATATACATGGAAAACTTACCTCCAATGATATTAGAATTTTGAAGCCCAACTTCAGAGCCATTTAGAATTCCCAAGCAAACATTCCCCTTAGACTGAAAGAACACATTCGTTTAGTTTTGTATATAACAGAGTGATATTTGTAGAATATAAACATAGAATCCATAAGATAAAACAAGAAAAGTGAGGCTTACTGAAATGATTAGATAAGCTTCAGGAGGCAACTCGTAAGTTTTGGTTTTGCCACCATTTGTGAAGTCCAGTGACAAGGGCTTGAAGTATTTTCGGACATCGCTTACCCTTTTAAACGGCCTTTTGCCTTTCCAACATAGTGGGAGAGTTTGGTCCTCTGGGGCTTCTCTCAGATACTTTCTAGGTATATCTCCTTTCACCTGCAATGCCACCAATAATATAAACAAGATTTGTTTTGATTTAGAACAACTTTTCGAGCACTTGGATATAAATTCTCTTTCCAAGAAAATGAAAGCAAGAATTTAATCAGTAGAAATGGCATTGTTCTTTCTTAATCTCCATAATGAACCTAAAACTTTTGAGATAATACATTTTTCAGGCGCTATCTTCTTTCCGGTTTCTGTAACTAATGAATACGTTTGCACTCACCAAAAATGTTAAAGTTTGGTAAGCCTGAGAAGTAAGATACGTGTAAGAGCTCCCGCTGTCAAAAACAGTAAGTAGGTTTTTCAAACCAGTAGGCTTTCTGTCGAATCTGAGTTCCGCAAATCCAGGTGAGTAATGTTTTCTGCATAATCAACAAGAACAGGGTTTATGTAGTAAAAGTCGAACAAGAGATATAAACTTAAATAGAGATACCATGCCTTGGATGGGTAAATGGCGTTAATGATTAATTAATTACGAGTAATCACGGGACATTGGCGTCCAATCCACTCGTGAGGAGTCATAAACGTCATCCCCAAAGAAGAGAAACCCTCCACCTCGTCCACTCAAACAGTGGCCAACGACATTTCGCACCAACCCTTGACTATGAAGTTGTGAAACAATACTGGTTTTTCCCCTCCCAAGGCCGAGTACTCCATCTAAGGGGTGATTAGATGAACCGGGAAGTTGATCGTATCCACATCTGGAGCAGAAGAACAAAATGAAGCAAACTTAGTAAGGACACAAGGCTTGTTTTGCTTTTAGAATGACCATTCTCTACATGAACTATCAAAAAATGAGGAACAGCACAAACGACTTTTAAATTAGCATCACCATTAATTGAGGAGCAAAACATATCACGAAAACTTCTCACTATGAACTCCTCAAGATTAAATCACTTTACAGTCCATTCTCTATAAGAAGATTGGCGCATTCTCTATAAGTTATCAAGGAGAAAATTGACAAACCCGAGGGCAAGATGAGGTTTAAGTTGGACTCCGTTCGTAGAGTTGAAATAGAAGGAATCCTTGACTAAAACACCAAGTGAGGAACCACCATCTGCATACTCAACCTCATAGTCACATTGCTCTGGGTTGTCACATTTAGGAGTGCCAGGTAAGTTTAAAGCTATGCAGAGGGGATCTCTACACCCGACCAAGTCCTTGCTCGGTCTGTAAAGTGGATGAGGCGTCTGTAAAGAAGACGATAAATATTTAAAAAAAAAAAAAAAAAAAAAACAATTTATCATCTTTTGGAATTCAGGAGAAGATGAATCGTCAAAATCAGGACTTAAAATGGTTCAAAAACATAGTAAATGGCAGCAAGACTTTGAAAAGAACTAGGATGAGAAATCCAGTAACATCATGGGTTTTCTCTTCCTTTTCTCTTTCTTTAATCTGTCTTGGTCCTACATCATTCGGAAAAGGCTTCTTGCTTTCTTGTTTACATGTAAAGGGAGAGAGGGCGTAACTGATTCAGAAAAGGCTTCTCATTCAATAACTGTCAGCAATTACTAATGCAAGGAGAACTCGCTCTTCAAGTGCATATATGAAAAGGTAATTAGAAAAGACTTGGCGATGCCATTTACCTCAGTACACTGGATACAGGGAGCGTCACATTGGAGCCATGTAAGATCACTGCCAGTGTCGGGATCAAGAAAGTATGGCTTTCGTGGCTGACCTATAGTTAGGGTAACATTGTAAAACCTGGAATACATAACACAGATTAAAAGGAAAAAAGAAATCACGTTAGTTTTGAAGTTGAGATTTGTACCAAAAATAAAAATACAT
The DNA here is from genome assembly GCA_025413485.1 of Ficus microcarpa. Classification (NCBI taxonomy): domain Eukaryota; kingdom Viridiplantae; phylum Streptophyta; class Magnoliopsida; order Rosales; family Moraceae; genus Ficus; species Ficus microcarpa. Next base: position 391,614 of record CM046387.1, on the reverse strand, counting down.
AAGAAGCAGCACTGAAATTTCGGAAGAAAATCTTGAACCGAAAACAATCAGGCTATAAATAATATTAGAGCAGAGTCTATGGACATGATCCAACACAAGAAAGAGTCAAATGAAAATGAAAAAACAAAAAAGCATCATAATTTTCCTTTTCCTCCAACCCCTTCTTTTTTTTTTTTCCCTGTTGGTATTCAAAAGGCAATGCAGAACACACTATATAATTCACTTTTATTTAACAAAACCACAACAGCGAAGAGTTTTTTTTTTTTTTTTTTTTTTTTTTTTTTCCGAGAAGAATTGGCCACATTTATAAACACTGATTTTAGAAGAAGAAGAAATCCGCATAACAAATTACTGAATGCTGACTTTATTTTGGAAACATGTATTATGAATCAGTTTGACATTCTGGAATGTAAATCCTCTGTTCAATTTAACAATAATAACTATTGTTATGTATTAGGGCAAGCAGTTAAGTTTTTCATCAAGTAACACATATATATATTTGGATTAAAATGTCATTTAATTTACATAATAATAATTTGGCAAAGATATAAACAAAATTTTCATTTAAAATAAACAAAAAACAAATCATCCGTCACAATAATGTTACAACTTTATAAACTCATTATTACAAAAAATAAATGTCATAGCATACTCTTTAATTGTACAAATTTATCATAAATCCATTCACGTTAACGAATGACAAAACAGGAAGTGTATGTCAAATTGTGACTTAAACAGTTTACTGAATTCTAGGCAATGAATAAAAAAAAGGAACAAGAAAAAGAAAAAGAAAAACGTACCATACAAAATCTGATCCTAAGATACCTCAAAAAAGGGGGAAAAAAAATCTGATCCTAAGACAGGAAAAAATACACACACACATATATAAACACTAAACAACAAAGCCCGCTTCCCATTAACCAATTTTTTTTTTTTTTTTTTTTAATGTTTTCAGACAACAAAAAGTCTGAGACAGAGATATTCCGAGAAAGATTGAAAAACATAACTACCCATTAACTTTGTCATCCTAACATTTTGCTTTAACTTGTCGGTCGGAAAACACGTACCCAGTAGGATATACGTTCCCATGGACTGGGAAAACGACAGAAGACCCAACTCGATTCAGCTCAAACGACGTCGTCGCAGGACCTGGTGGCATCGATTTCCTTCTGTGCCGGCTCTCGAAAAAAGCAGCCGATGAGACTGTCGCAGACCAACCCATTAACAAGACCAACGCCCATAACCACAAACCCACCTTGACTCTCTTCATATTCTTTTACTAACACTCCACTCTTATCTCAGTCCAACTAAACAAAACGAGAGACCAATGAATTTTGGTAAATATTTGCTCGTTTGTCGTTTTCCTTTAGTCTGCCCACCATCTGTTCGATAAAATGCCAAAACGAAAACGAGTCAAATAGTCAATGTTTTGGCGAGTTTTAAATGGGTCGAACGTGGAATCTGTCAAAAGGGTCTTTTTCTTGCAGGTCAAGAATTCATGGGCATCGCTTGTATGTCTTAATTTCTGCTAATTACCTTTCTTTACCCACGTGGGTTCTTCGCAGAATATTTTCTCTTCTAATGCATGCAATGTAAGAGAGATAGGAATTATTTTATTCCTTTCGTTTCTTGAGGATGGAGATTTGCGTTCTATTATTACAAGGAAATTATGAAAGCAAGTATCTAAAAGAAATTTTGAAGTAGTTTTTGCGACAAATTGTCTAGAAAAGTACGGTGATGGCAATTTCCTCGAACTTTCACTGCGAAAAAAGAAAAATGCAAATGCATGGAGCCAAAGACCCACCCTAAAGAAATTTGATATTTTACCATTATGTAAGAAACCTCCTAAAAAGACTCACGATAGTAATGTAAACAAGCTCAAAAATCAAAACCACTGCCAAAGAAAAGGACAAAAGACAACTATTAATGAGAGACTTCTAACAAGTTGAGTGAGGTGGAAGAAATCAGATAGGCATATCATTAGCCAGAAGCTGTGGCACATCAGTACAGAGGCTAGAGATGATAATATTTCCCAAGGGGCTACCTCTTAATGGGGTGGGATGAGAACGGAGTTTTTTTTTTTTTCTCGAATTGTAAACGGGACGGGAACGGGTGGGACGGGACGTTCCAATATATTTATGATACATTTATGTTTTAGTTTAAAAAAAAAAAAAAGTTGATTACCAACTACTTTTTTTCACTTAGGAAAGAAATAAATAAAGAAAAAACAATTAGTAGTTAGTAATCTTATTGGATAATATTAGTTAGTAAAAGCTATTTTTTAGTTTTTTGACTTCTTTGTTTGTTGATGGGACATTTTTTCTGGCTTTGTTGTTAAGATTTTTTTAATTATTTTTAACTTAGAGGTTGGGGGATTCAAACTGTACATCTTTAGGTAAAATCAGATACGGTATTGTTGTTAAAATTTAGTTTTCATTTTTTTTTTTTTTACCTTTTAAATTTGATTTACTATGTGAAACCTTTGATTTTGGATTACATGGTAAATTTCTACTTTAATGTTTGTTTTAAGTTAGCTAACTTTGACATGTATAGTTATATAAAATAGGGAAGGTTCTAAACAGGAAACGGACATTTCAAACAATAATAATAATAAAAAGGAATGGGATGAATATGAAACGGACCATCTTGAACCTGCCCCTTCTTAGGTTGGGATAGGGATGTGGATGAGGATAAGGATGAGAATGTAGATGGTTTTCTATCTCTCTCTCTCTCTCTCTCTTTTCTTTCTCTCTCTAACACGTGAGGTTAGGGTTTTTCAATTGTTTTTTTCTCTTGGAGTTGGATTACTATGGTGGCCATTGGTCTGTCTCTAGTTTCCTAGCCCTAGAGATGAAGGTGAGAATCATATGGTGAGGGTCTTGACAAAGGCAAGCATGTGACAAGAGGATGGGTGTTGTGGGAAGGAGCAAGGCAGGAATGAGATAGTTGGTAGTGTTGCGTGGTCATCATGCGGAGGTCCTACAGTAACTCAGCTTTGGCAACTTGGTTTCTCCCAACGTTGTGGTTTGTTTTATCAACAAGGACTCTTTTTATGTGATTTTTTTTTGTTTGTTTTGGTGTGTAAGTTTGTGTGTAACAGTGATGATGTCTTTATCATATTTTATTTGGGTGTTTTATTATTATTATTATTATTATTTTGTTATTTATAATAAAGGAGGTGGTTTCTCTCTGAGTTAGTTGTTTTTGAGTTTTGGCCTTCGATTGAGCGGGAAAATCCATTGATTGTCGGGGTTTTATCAAAAAGAGTCTTACATGTGCTCGATTTCAATGTAAAGAGGTATATTCCTGTTATTGTGCCTCAAGCATACGTATTTCCTTTTGAGCGTTAACAAATTTTACTGGTGGATCTGCTGTTATTGAAGGGTTTTGTCTCATATAATACTGGGTTTTTCATGTTTGGTATTTTTGTATTTCTTTAGTGAGTTTAATAAAATTTCCCCTTCCAAGAAAAAAAAAAAAAAGAATGAGGATGGTTTTAAGGACCGGAGACGGAGATGATAAAACATTGTTCACTCTTGCTTAATCCCATTGTCATCTCTAACAGAAGCTAATGAACCCATTTTTCATGGTTGATTACTTGCTTTTCCCTTCGACAAAGAACAAGTTAAAAAGATCCATTTTTCTGTCTATTAAGGTTCCCCCCCCCCCCCAAGTTCTTTTTTGTTTTGTGGAAACGTTTTGTTTTGTTTTTCGTTTTTCATTTTGTTTTGTTTTGTTTTGTTTTTTGTTAATTGGCCTCAATGGTCCTTGAACTCTTTAAAAGTGACACTTTGGTCCCTATTTCTTCTTCTTTTTTTTTTTTTTTTGCCATGCTGACCTTAAACTCTCTAAAAAGGTAATGATTTGGCCCTTTTCGTCCAATTCCATTAAATTTCTAACGGAATAAGTCATGTGCATTGCATGTGATCTAATTTGAGAGGGCATTTCAGTAATTTAATAATCATTGCTATAAAACATAAAAAAAATCACAAAAATTAAAATTCTCTCTCTCTCTCTATCTCTCTCTCTTCATTTCTCAAACTCAAATTGACACCAACCGGGGTAGGGGGCGATTGATGACTGAGAAGAAGGGTGAGTTCGGCGGCGGCAGTGGTGTCGAGGGGAGCCAACCCAGATCAAAACTCCTAGGGGGGGCGAAACCCAAATCGGAACAAGCGGTGGTGGGGTTTGAGTTTGGTGGGGGAGGGTGGTGGTTAGGTTTAAGTTCGGTGGGTGAGGAAGGGACCTGGGTTTGAGTTCTTAGCTAGATCTAGGTTGTGTCGGGGGAGGGGGGAATGTTTGCGTTCATTGGCGAAGGCGAAGGCGAAGACGAAGGTGGGGGCCTGATGACGGAGAAGAAGATGGTGGTCTCCGGCATCCGATGTCGGATCTGTATGGGGGGGAGGGAGGGAAAGGCAAGAGAGAGAGACGGTCTCTCTGTCTTTGGTGTTGGATCTGGGGGGAGGGAGGGAGAGACAGTTGGCATCCGGTGTTGGCGATAGACCTGTGGGAGAGAAGGAGGGAGCGGGTGGGAGGGTTGGCGGGGAAGGGAGGTAAGGAGAGAGAGAAAGAGAAAGAGAAAGAGGTTCTCTCTCTCTCTCTCTCTCTTTTTAAATTTTTTTGATTGACATGAATAAGGGTTATGTCATCTTTTTAGGGGTATTTTCCTTCAAAAAGCACAAAACGTGCTTCTTATGTGACCATTCTGTGAGTTTTTTTAATGGAATTTGATGGAAATTACCAAACAATCACTTTTTTTTAGAGAGTTTAGGGTTAACATAGCCCAAAAAAAAAAAATTTTTGACGGAGACTAAAGTATTACCTCTTGAAGAGTTATGCAACCATTTAGGCCAATTACTCTTCTTTCTTTCTTTTATTTATTTATTTTTTATTTTTTATTTTTTATTTTTGGAAACTCTGTACAAGGATTTGAATTTTGCTACTCGGGGTGTAATCTAGTACGGATATCCATGATTTGGTCTGTTGTCACATCGTTAGATTTGGTAGACCGAACCTTTTTAGTGGTCTAAAAAAGGATACATAGTTCCGGCCAAACCATTTCGGCTGAATTTAAAATCTCCCACTTAAAGTGGAATTATTCAAAAATTTCACTTGTGTAGAAAAACACATAACCCCATTTTTAAACAAGAAAAAGACAAAAATACCTTTATATTTCTCTTTTTATTTTTCTTTCTTTTCCTTTTTCCTTTTCTTTTTTCTTTTCTTTCTCTATCTCTTCTCGAGGTGAATTTGTTGGAATTGATGCCCATAAGCATATGATGGTATAATTTTATTATGATTTATATAAATACTTGTTTTATTTCATTGTAGTTGTATATTCATGTATGTTTGATACCTAATAATTATAATTAAAATTTTATAATTATATATGTGACTTTAATAAGTGCATATAAGAGTTATATATTAGAGGATATTATTTAAGGATGATAATTAAAATAGTCCATGATAAATAATAAATTATTTAATTAATTAATCAATTAAAGTATGGAGTCTTTAATTGAATATCATTAGTGCATGTCATTACCATTAAGAATGAAACGGTCTTATCCAAACCATTAATGTGGTAATATATTTAATAAGTGCACTATGCATAATGTGATTATGTAGAACAGGGGATATGACGTGATATGAATTGCTGATAATTTCTGTTAAGTATAGCACATTCTAATTACATCAACTAATGGTCATATATAAAATGATCTTAATCATGAGTTATTAGTAGACTCCTATTTATGAAATCATGTCTTTTGATTTACTTGGTACGAATTATAGTATCAAATCTTATTTCTTGTATTTTAGAGATATGATGAAGTAAGTAGTCGTGAATTTTAATATTACAATAAGATGGAATCCATTCCTTCTTATTTAATAAGTAGATAAACAATTCCCTTGCGTGTTAATTCGGGGCTTGCATGGTATGAGCGTTTAATTTGTGATTAACTTAATGAATTTATCATTCATTAGAGAATCAATGGTACTCAAAGATCAAGATGTAATTAGAGAGGTTAACGGATTTTACCTTGCTCTAGTTATGGATTATTTATGGATGATGGATTTATATGTAATGGATATATCAAATGGACGACTTTATTTTTTAAGTAATTTTATATCAATAATTTTAATAGTGCAAATCCAAGTTTTTAGTGGAGTAACTCTGGGATTAATAAAGTTAATACATTAATCAAAGAGTTTGATTTGATCATTAGAGCTTAAAATTATAGGTATATTGTTTCCCAAACCGCCTTCATTAGTAATTGAATAAGTGCATTTGATGGATTATATTATTAGCACACCAAATGTGTGATGTAAAATATAGATGAGAGTGTGTATTTTTTAATTTTATTATCACAAATATTTATCTGTTACACAAACAATTAATTGAGAATAAATTTAAATATTAAAATTAGATGACATAGTGAGTGAGACCCACTGCGTATGCATCTACCTCTAGTGAGTGGGACCCACCAGTATACATATCTGCTAGTTTCCTATTTCTGATATTATGAATACTAGTTTCCACCAGTATATATACGCACGCAGATACATATATACGATATATATATATATTGTTATGAATATAATATAATTAGTTTTCAATTTTGAATTGATCTTAATTTTAAATATTGAGATGGAATTTTTGGATAATCTATCTTACTCTATAAAATGATTTATATCAAGGTAGAGGAGAACTTTTGGTTTAAAATTTTTAATTGGTAGACTTTTAGTCAATAAGAAATTCAAAGAGATAAGAGTTCCCCTTTGCACTCATTGTTGTTGGTTTTTTTTTTTTTTTTTTTTTTTCATATGTTGAGAACCGAAACAAAGACATAAAAAGTGAGTAAATGAATTAATTCCTTAATAAGAACGTCCACCTGTTCGTTTAATCAAGTAACAAAGGTAAGGTGTGAAAGAATATAGTCTTAAAGGATAGGATCGTTCATAGGTTCGAAAGTTTATTTTGATGAAGTCGACTTAATCGGACAACGGTATAATTCTCATCCTTTATCCTTTTATATGTTAATTAATATAGCTATAGAATACACAAAGTTTGAGAAATTTTTGTTGTTCACGGTTTTACACTTCTAGTTTGCTGATTTCCTACAAGTATACGGGGTCAAGTTTAATAGTAAAATAGTGAGGAATGGTTGTTGTACCCGCAAGGATTGTTATCAGATTTCTACTAAGTACCATAATTGAACGATCTTAATTTTATTTAGAATAATCAAATCAAACAATTGCAAAATTAAAATAAAAATTAAAGTTAAAAAGAAAATCATATAACTTTTGGTGAGACAATCAATGGAAAAAAGCTTCTAGAGGTTCGATTTCACCTAGCCATCAACTATGCCTTTTTATTGTCAATATATTACCAATTAATTCTCCTAGTTTATAAGCCAAGAACCGTAATGTATTCAATTCCCTCTTCCGAGTACCGAGTTAAAAATATTTCCAATAATCAATTTTAATATCGTTATAAAAACCAATTATTAATAATTCATTACATTCAAGTTCTTTTAATGACTTCATAGGCCTCCCAAACTTTATAAAATCATAGGTTATATTATCCAATACCTGCGTCTAAAATCCTCTCTCCCAAGTGTCGGATTCTAAATACTAAAAAAATTAATTTATGGCCAGTAAACTAAAAGTATTAAGAACAGGATAATATAAATAAACTAATGTAAAACTTCATATAATAAACTAAACAATAAAAGGCATAGTATCAAGCAGAGGTTACATCGTTCCTCCAGAATAAGAAAATTAGTTCATGATGAAATAAAATAAAATACTAATCATCTTAAACATGAATAAGAAGGAGAGGAAAGAACTAGGATAGAAATTGATGATGAACGACTTTGACTCCCGTCTTTGCCGTAATCTTCTCCTTCGCTCCAAGCTTTCTCTCTATCTTTTTCTCGACTCAAAATTAGCCAAAAAATCCCCTCAATTTGCCCTAAGATTGTCCATTTATAAGCTTTGACACTTGGAGGTATAAAACGGGTAAGTTTCCCATGAAATCAGTCTAAAACACAATTTTCTCGCATTGCAGCGTCATGGCGCTACATACTAGCACCTAGGTGCTTGGTTTTCTGTAAGAATTTCCGTCCGTAGCACCTAGGCATTACATACCCAGCGCCTAGGTGCTATTGGTCCTCTGCCATTTTTTCCTGACATGCTTCTTTTGAGCGCCTGGGCACCCAAAATTGGTGCCTAAGTGCTTATTGTTCTGCCTTCAACTGAATTTCCTTAAAAAACACCATCCAACTTGTTCCAAATCACTCCAAACCTTCATACGATCAACTTCCCTAACCTACAAACAAAACACGAAAACATAAATAAAACTCAAATAAAATCCCGAGAACCAACTAAATATCAAGCTTAAGTGGTACCTAATTCATGAGTAAAACTCGGTCATCACTTCAGCTAGTTTTTAGCCAATTTCAGTTTTCAAAGCCAACAAGTTTTTCGTCGACGGAGCTAGTTGCAAGCAAGCTCGTAGCTCTATCATGAGCTCACCAGATCTCCATTGCGAGCGAGCTCGCACCACCGTAATGAGCGAGCAACCACCACTGTCGTGACCAAACGAGCAGCTCCGTCGATAGCGAGCAAGCTTACAACACCATCACGAGCTAGCACCACCGTCGTGAGCTAGCACCATCGTCGTGAGCTAAGTCTTAAACAAAATAAAACTACTAAATAATTTGCTATTCAAATAATGAAACGTAAGTATAAACGTAAAGTAATTGAATGATTTCATGAAATGTCGCTGATTACATTAAGATGAGAATTTGTTGTTTGATTCTTGCTCCCGGATGATGATGAGATGAGGAGCTTCTATAACCAAAGTGCCTTTGGGGTGTTTTTTTTTTTTTTTTTTTTTTTTTTTCGGTTAAGGGTTAAATTTTTATTTTCAATTAACTACTAAAGTTCAAATTGTAGTTTTTTTAGGCCAATTCTACGGCGGACACTCACTTTACCTCATCAATAGGGTAAAAGATTATTAACCTTTGGATCATTTTAATATGGTTTATATTAAAGGGATTTACCAAAATTATTTAAAAATGCAATGCACAAGATTACACTTAACCAAAAAAGAAACTGAAAAAAAAAAATGAAGCTTGTTCTCTTTCCTTTCTCCTGTCCACCATGGGAGCTGCCCAAATATCATCTTCCGAAATATTAAACCGCGTTTCAGGAAAACGGAGCCGGCAAAGGTGATTAGGAAAGTAGCTGGGTGGGTTCGCGATGGTAAAGGAGTGATTTAGCAAAATAAACTAATGACTTTTTAAAATTTGTAAAATAACCTTTAAAAAAGTTTTATTAGCAAAATAACTTTTGTTTGAAAAAAATAATTCAAAAACAAAATAATAAGATTAAAAAAAAACATAAAACATAAAAACAAACCCAAATTCCTCCCCAGTTCGCCGTTCGTGAGTGAGCCTCGCCGAATTCCTCCCTCCCTCTGCTTCTCCTTTTTCTTCGAGCCCTCCGAGTGCTGTTCGGCCCTCTGCTTCTCCTTCTTCTTCTTCTTCGAGCCGAAGCCCTCTGCTTCTCCGAGAACCATTTCACTTTGTTCTTTCTTTCTATTCGGCGTTCTCTTCCCCTGAACTGAACTCCTTCTTCCTTCCTCTTCGTCGAGCCCGAGTACTCCTTCTTCTCCGTCGTTCGTCTGCGTCTTTCATCGTCAGGATCAGCGAGCCAACTGCAGCTGCTTCTTCTTCATTTTCGAGCAAATTTCTACTCTTTCTATTCATTCTCCTGAACTCCTTCTTCGTGGAGCCGAAGTACTGTTTCCCAGAGAGCCAGGAGCTGCTTCTTCTTCATTTTCAAGCAAAAGGGTCCGACTTTTCCTGTTCATCTCCTTCACCCTGGTTTGTTTGGTTTTGTTGCTGTGTTATGAGTAGAAATTTGTGAAATGGTGAACCTGTTGTGAAATGGTGAAATGGTGAAATTTGTGAAATTTGTTAAAAACTCATTAGTCTATTTTACTAAATCACTCGTGTTGTGAGCCTGTTGATTTTCTTTAATTTGGAAATGGTGAACCTCTAGGGCTTGAATTCGGAACTGTTGGACTGAGAATTCGAATAATGTGGTTGAAACTTGTGTGTAATTGGGAATTTGCGATTTAGTTTTGGATTCTGTAGCTAGATTGATCGCAGGAGCTGTTTTCCTTGTTAATGTGTTAGGTTTTGATGCGAAATGATAGTGATGATCAAAATGCTGAATCGGTGAGGTTTTCCTTGTTTAATTGAAATGTGTTGGGTTTTCCTTGTCTTAATTGAAAGTTTGTTACGATGAACCGGGAATTATGTCTCGGATTTGAGGATAAAAATTCCCAGACTTAAGTCCATCTCAGCGATGAAATCTGATTCTCAGACTTGCTAATTTGGCAATTTAAAGCACTTACGGTACTTGAATCCATCCTTAAACTTGAGTGCTTTAACAAGATTATCTGAAATTAATGTTCTTTTTGGGAGTTATTTGGAACTTGGAAATTGAGTAAGTTACAGATTTGGTGAATTTGATATCATCGGCGTTGTGGGTTGCATAAAGTTTAATGTTTGTTTGTTTACAAACTAAGCGAGGAAACTTCAAAATTTTCTGTCAATATTTTTTATTTTAATTAAAGAGATAGAATTAACGTAAAAGGTAGCTTTCCGTTGTTTAGACTTCATCTTCGTTTCTCGAATTGACGTAATGCTGTTATATAGTCAGTTGCTTTTTTATTTTATTTTATTTTTTTGCTAGTAGCTGCCATTCTTCATTAATCCTTTAACTCTTTGTGGTAATTTTTTAGTCGTTCCACCTTCCGAACGCCAACCTCCCATTATTGTCCCCCATTTCCAACTTTCCAACTTTCCTCATACTCCATACAGCCAACTCTTGAAGCTCAGTATGTCGAAGTCGTGCCTTCCAGTATCGCCAGCTTTGATGATGCCGTCGGCATCGTCGTCACAGCCAACCACGTCACCGCTATCGTGCTCACCGCCGAGGTTCGGTAGGAATGTTAGAGAGGTAATATGGGCGTTGTAATTGTATGTAAATTTTTTGTAGTTAATGTCTCTTGTAATATTTATGTTTTTCTAAAAAGTATGATGATATTCCTATGTTGTACGTTATGAGGTGAATGCCGAGGTGATGAAATAAGAAGGCACTTGTTTTATTTACAATTATCATGAAATGGTTCCATTTTGTTTTGTTTGTTTTTTTTTTTTTAAATATTTGTAAACGACATGTATATGTATGTTTTAGGAAACAAATCAGATTACAGAAAGTTCGAGTAATGAGGAAGTTGATGAAGAAGATCGGGATATTTCTAGGATGGTTCTCACATCAGAGCTTAGAGAATTGCCTCCACTTATTCTATCAGAATACTTCAGCGTCAAAGTTACAGTCAGATCAAAAATGACGATCCTTAAGGAAATTCAGATATGGCTAACTGAGGAAGATAAGACCATTTTTCGAAGTTACCCTCAACTAGGTCCTTTGATAGACTTGCCCATAGGAGGGGAATTTTCCGGTGCTTTAGCTCATAATTTGCTATTGAGAAAGACAATATGTCATAAAGATCATGGAAGTGTGGTTCTTAATTGAGGGAAAACCATTGAGGTTCTCTCTCAATGAGTTCGTCTTGATATCAGGTTTATACACGAGTGGTGGACCTTCCGAGAATGAAATCAAAGCTCAAGAAGAACACAACGAGTTGAAAAACCGATATTGGCCAACAAGTAAAAGTGTTTTATTAGCAGATGTTGGCAAAAAAACTAAAAGAGTTGAGCGTTATAAATGATAGGATAAACGATAGGGTAAAGTTAGCCTTTCTATACATGGTGGCAGGGTTCTTGATGTCGTCCGACAGTAAAAAGGTGGTTAATCCTTCTTGGCTCCAATATGCC
>CM046387.1:362798-379596 GCA_025413485.1 Ficus microcarpa | reverse complement strand
ATATGTACAGATCTAAAAGTTCAAAAGAGTAATTTTATTAACTAGTTTTTGAATTCTTGAAAAATATCTAATCTAATTGCATCAAATTGACACCAAAAAAAAAAAAAAAAAAAAAGTAAAAAGAGATTGTCGTTTATGTTACATTAAGATAATATGTGTGTTGATAGTAAAATAAGATAATATTTGTTTCTAAATCATATAAGATTAAAAATAATGATAATTTGATAAATAATGACAATATAATATAATGAAATCGATATTTATTTAGATGCACTGATTAAATTTGAAAAGTAACATTAACTTTCCATAATAATTTTAAAAAATGTATTAAAAACATTTTTCAAGATAATTTTTCATGGATAAAATATTTTCTAACGGTATCTTCTAATTGTATAAATTAATAATCTAGGGGAAAAAAAAAAACAATAAGGATATCTTTGTAAAGCAATGATATTAAGGGGAGATACTTAATTAAAAAAAATAATAATAACTAACATAATTTGTGGTGAGTTTTTCATAAAATAGCAGCTCTACGTATATCATAATCTCGTCGCCGAAGAACAAAACAATAATCACCACATTTTTAGTAAGAAAATACCAATTTCTTCTTCAAATTCTCCACAAGCACATGTTTTAAAGTCTTCTCTATGCTTGTGTACGTGAGAGAATTATATCAAAAAAAGAGGTTTGTGTTGGTATATTTTTGTCTTAGAAAGAGAAACAAATATTTGTATATATAATGAGTGAGAGTTTAACGCATACCTATTATTTGAGAGAATGATTGCGCAGAGAAGTCTAATTACTTACAAACATAAGAATTTATCGCACAAAAATATGATTCTTCCATAGTTATTTTGACTAATTAAAACTGAATAGCACACGAGTATATTTATAAGTGTTAATTAAATATTCAAGACTTGCCTTGAACAATTGCAATTGTAAGATGATTAGATTGTGAATTATTAGAACTTTTCATAATATAGACACTTTTTAGTGGAAAGTTGAAAAAACTAATAACGATATGATACAATAGAGTATTTAAATGGATAGTTGCAACCACTTAAACTGTTTTTCTTAAAATTAAAAAAAAAAAAAAAAAAAAAAAGAAAGTATGTACTGTATTAATTTTAACACCCTTTTCAAGTTTTTTTTTTTTTGCGTTTTCTTATGTTATTGTCTTTTATTAGTTTTGAAAATATTTCAAATATGTATTTTTTCCTTAATTCAAGTTTTTTGGTACTTTTTAAAAAAAATTAATGTTGATGTTTTTCAGTTAATATGTCGTTTTATGGATTGCAACACATGAGATTATGGAAATACCATATATATATTTTTTGTAAAACGTTTTTGGAGCAAACTGAATCAGTAACTTTTTTTTTTGCATCAAAAAAGAAAAAAAGGCAGTAACTTCACTCATTGTCCTCAAACACTCAACAGTCAAAGAGTCGAGCCATCTTTAGTCTTTTGCATCGTCTTTCCCTCTCTATTTCGTTTCAGATATTTTCGATTACAGGTTCAACGGGGGTTAATCTACCGACGCTTTTTTATTTTTTATTTTTTATATTTTTAATATTTTCAAAATTTCTTGTTGATGATAAAAAAACAGGTCGCTCGGTCCCCTCTCTCTCTCTTTTACCGACAGATTTTTGAGACTATTGGTGAATGGTGATGGAGATCATTCTGTTTCTCCGTGGCAAAAAGGTTAAAAACTTGAGAGTGTTGATTGTGCAAGGCTTGTTGTCCAGGCCCAATCCAAGTGAGCCAGCCGACCTAGCCCAATGAGCTGCTGTTTTGTGGGCCTCAGTGGGTGTGCCGCCCAAGAGTTTCCCAACCCGCTCAATGTGGCTCAGCCCAAAACTGTTGTCCAAAACCGGCCGAGTACACACGTGTAAAAAAGGCTTTTTTTTTTTTTTTTTTTTTTTTGGTGCAGACTTATCAAACTACCTTTCTCCGCTGACTGGTAGACAGCATGTGAATCTGATACCACAAAACTATTTGTTTTAACTTTTACCACATGGATATCTATATGTATATGTGTATGATATGATATATATATATATATATATATATTTTTATACGATATGATCTTCTCCTCTTGTCCATGTGCTTCATCGCCTCTCTCGTGGAAACATTAGCTCCCTACCGAATGCGATCTAGGGCTAGCTTGACCAGGTGCACCAAAATATAAAGTTCTGATTAATGTAAAATAAATAAATAAATAAATAAATAAAATAAGTAGAAGAAGAAGAAGAAGTACACATCAATGTGAAAGGTTGAAAATTAAAATAAGTTGAAAATGAACGTAGCAATGAGAAAAGGGTCCACCGGACTACCGAATGCGACGGCTAGACCACAAAATGAAGACTACACAGCTCAAAACCCTTATTTAACCCACCTTTTGTTTTGATTTGTTTTGTTTTGTTATGTGTTGTTGTTTTTTTTTTTTTTTTTTTTTTGCTTTTATATGGACCAAGTGCCACAGACCAATGTACAATATATGTTTATGGAGTCTTGATACTCTTGTTACGCGCACAGGACATATACAACCTCCCATATAGTTGGAAAAGGCTCAAGTGTATGTAGCAAATATTGGTAACCACAAATAAAAGTATGCAAGTTAAATTATTATTTTGAGACTTTTTTTTTTTTTTCGTACTGTTTTTATGATGAAAAGGTAAATCATGGTTTTGAGATTTGAACAAATCCCACTTCATGAATTTTGCAAAGCATCATTTTACCCCTCACTTTAAAAACTTCCAAATTTTATCTTCTCTCGAAAAATGGATGAGCAAATGAATGCAATTATATTGTAGAATGAAATTATCCCAAGATGCTCTTTGAATTGTATCAATGCATAATCCTATTTTGCAGTTGTGTCCAACTTTTCCCCCTCGTACGGTGAATTAACAAAGATAACATATTTCCATCAATTTCTTTAATGGTCCATCTGTATATAGGATAGGATTACATTGAATAGGACATGAAGGATTGGATTGGAATGTATAGGAAAGAATATGATTGAAGTTTATCTAATACGATCTTATGGTCAATTAGGACTGAAATCCTTAGAAATTGGCATATTAGATGAGTAACTTGTGGAGAAAACTTAAGAGAGAGAGGAAATGAACTTTTCTAATCCCCTTCTCTTGAAGAGGATAGTTAAATCTCCTTCCAATGGGATTAAGTTATGGACTAGATAAGCTCTTATCTAATCTACTCTCTTAAAATTTCTCACCAAATACATGATAAAAATCCAATCTAATCCTATCCTCCTTAATCCTATACACCAAACAAGCTCTAAAAGTGTAAAAGGGGTCATAGACCTGAGATATAGTTTCCTTGAACTAGAGGGTGATGTGGTCTCTCATATACACAAGCATAGAGAAGACTTTAAAACATATGTTTGTGGAGAATTTGAGGAAGAACTGGTATTTTCTTACCAAAAATGTGGTGGTTATTATTTCATTCTTCAGTGACAAGATTATAATATGCGTAGAACTGCTATTTTACAAAAAACCTCACTACAAATTATGTTAGTTATTATTATTATTTTTTATGAAGTATCTCCCCTTAATATCATTGCTTTACAAAGATATCCTTTTTTTTTTCCCCTGGATTATTAATTTATACAATTAGAAGATACCCTTAGAAAATATTTTATCCATGAAAAATTATCTTGAAAAATGTTTTTAATAAATTTTTTAAAATTATTATGGAAAATTAATGTTACTTTTCAAATTTAATCATTGCATCTAAATAAATATCGATTTCATTATATTATATTGTCATTATTTATCAAATTATCATTATTTTTAATCTTACATAATTTAGAAACAAGTGTTATCTTACTTTACTATCAAAACACATATTATCTTAATGTAACATAAACGACAATCTCTTTCTAAATTTTTTTGCTTTTTAATTTGATACAATTCGATTACATACTTTTCAAGAAATCAAAAACTATTTAATAGAATTACTCTTTTGAACTTTTAGATCTGTACATATTGGATCCAATTAACAATATTTGAAAACTTTATCTATCTATATTAATAAAAAATATATATTATTAATTAGTATAATACATATAAAACACGTGTAATGCATGTATACAAACTAGCTAAGTTAAAAGAATAAATATTTAGGACTAACTGTTATTTTTTTTTTCTCATATCTCTCTTTTATGGGTAATTTCATAATTTTTCATTTAATAAGGATAATAGGTGTCAAAAGCGCTGTCAATGTGTACTATTTCATAATTTTATACTTAATACCCTTAATTAATGCATTTAAGGAGTGTTAGATACATTTTTCCATCAAAAAATTAATTTAGGAGACAAATTCACAAACTTTTTCAAAATTAAAGAAGAAAGAATGTTATAAATTAAAGTTCAGAGGATATTTGGGGAGAAAAAGTGTAATTTGTTTGGCTTTATAAATGTTATATAATATAGTGATTACTTTAATATTTGAGGAAATCCTTTCAACATTACTTGTTGATGATAAAAAACAGATCGCTCAGTCCCCTCTCTCTCTTTTACCGACAGATTTTTGAGACTACTGGTGAATGGTGATGGAGGTCGTTCTGTTTCTCCGTGACAAAAAAGTTAAAGACTTGAGAGTTTTACTTGTTTAAGAGTTATTGGTGTACGGCCCAAGAGTTTCGCAACCCGCTAAATATGGCTCCGCCCAAAACTGTTGTCCCAAACCGGCTTATATACAGCCCTGGCAAGTACACACGTGTAAAAAAGCTTTTTCTTTTTTTTTTTTTTTTCCTTTTTTTTCGCAGACTTGTCAAACGACCTTTCTCCGCTGACTGGTCGATAGCAAGTCTATTTTTTTTTAACTTTTACTACATGGATGTATATATGTATGGTATATTGGTATGATATATATAGTTACACGATATCATCTTCTCCTCTTCTCCATGGTCTTCGTCGCCTCTCTCGTGGAAACATTAGCTCCCTACCTACTACATAAGCATCTCTTTACCCTTTAGTTTTCTTTCGCAGCTTCTCTCTCGGTATTTCTCTCTCTTTCTTCACTCATCATCGTCTCCAAGCACTCAACAATCAGAGTTGAGCCATCTCTTAGTCTCTTGCATCCCGTCTCCCTCTCTATTTCGTTCCAGATATTTTCGATTGCAGGTTTAACGGGTCAATCTACCAACGCTTTTTGTTTTTTTTTTTAATATAAATATTTTCAATATTACTTGTTGATGATAAAAAAACAGGTCGTTCGGGCCCCGCTCTCTCTTTTACCGGCAGATTTTTGAGACTATTGGTGAATGGTGATGAAGATCAGTCTGTTTCTTCGTGGCAAAAACGTTAAAGACTTGAGAGTGTTAATCACGCAAGAATTACTGGGTGTACGGTCTAAGTTTCCCAACCCGCTCAATGTGTCTCAGCCCAAAACTGTTGCCCCAAACCGACCTACACTTTTTCTTCTTCTTCTTCTTCTTTTTTTTTTTTTTTTTTTTTGCAGACTTATCAAACTACCTTTCCCCGCTGACTGGTGGACAGCATGTGAATCTGATACCACAAAACTATTTTTTTTAACTTTTACTACATGGATATATATATGCATATCTGTATGGTATGATATATATATTTATACGATATCATCTTCTCCCTCCATGTTCTTATCATTTTCTTCGTCCATGTTCTTATCGCCTCTCTCGTGGAAACATTAGTTTCCTACCTGCCATATAAGCATCTCTTTACCCTTTAGTTTTCTTTCGCCGCTTCTCTCTCGGTATTTCCCTCTCTTTCTTCCATCTTATTCAACCATTAAGGCAGCAACCTTTTTTTTTTTTCCCAAAAAAAAAAAAAAAAAAAGCAGTAACTTCACTCATCGTCTCCAAGCACCCAACGGTCAGAGTCGAGCCATCTCTTAGTCTGTTGCATCGTGTCTCCCTCTCTATTTCGTTCCAGATATTTTCGATTACAGGTTTAACGGGTTAATCTACGAACGCTTTTTTTTTTTTTTTTTTCTTTTAAATATTTTCAATATTACATGTTGATGATAAAAAACAGGTCGTTCGGTCCCCTCTCTCAGTTTTACCGACAGATTTTTGAGACTATTGGTGAATGGTGATGGAGATCATTCTGTTTCTCCGTGGCAAAACGATTAAAGACTTGAGCGTGTTAATTGTGCAAGAATTACTGAGTGTACGGCACAAAAGTTACCCAACCCCCTCCATTCGGCTCAGCCCAAAACTGTTGTAAAACTCTGTTTTTGTTGTTTTGTTTTGTTTTTTTTTTTTTTTTGCCCCTGCTTTTTTGTACTTTTTTGTAAAGGTTCATTGTTCGTTCGGTCGTCGACCCTATCTATGTTTCTTTGATGGCCCCTGAGCAAGGGAAGGACTGACTTGATGGCACTTTGCCTTACCTAAATGAAATATCATTCCTTCCTAGGAACGGGGCTCTACCCTTCTCCATCAGATCCAATCGTTTCGGCCCTTTCCTCTCACCCTTATCTCATGTTGGAGATACAAATGATGTTTTTCTTTTTCATTCATTCATTTTTTTTTTAACCTTTTCTGCTCTTGTATTTTATTTTCTAAGTCATCCTTATTTATCTTTTCTAAAATTTTTGTGATTCTATTTCAATATTACAATGATGTGTTTTTATTTTTTTTAATCCTTGTCAGTGCAGATAAATTAAAAAATTGTCAATATTTCAATATTATTTATTTAATTATCTTTTATAATTTAAATTTGAATAAGATTAGGATTAGAATCTAGGGATTGTTAATTAAATGTTTTTTTTTTGTTTTTTTTTAATAAAATCTCTTTAAGAGTTCTCTTAATCTATCCTATATATTTTCAAGTATTCTTAAAAAACAAATGAATTTGCATTTTAAAATAAGCATTTTAATTCTACTAATTCTTGAATTACAATATTTATTTGTGTTATTGCAATTTGATTTAGTCAAATTGTTTTATTTTAGTTTATTATTGTCTTTATATTTGTAACTAAATTCGATTGAAAGTATATAATAATTTAATAAAGGATAATTTTATCAATTTATTAAGAATAACCAACATTTATGTTTTCAACCAAACATAGTAATCTAACATTCTCGAAAATGTTACTAAAATTGTTTATAGACAAACCAAATACTATGATTTAATATCCTAAAAAATCTAATTACTTTAAAAAGATTCTCAGGTATCTCATTACATTTGATTTCCTTCGACCAAATACGTCCAAAGGGTGATATTATGTCAGAGATGGGATGCCTGCTAGCCACCCTCCACGTACTCTTCCTTCTCAGCGTTTTAGCTTCTTCCCCTAGTCAGCTAACCGAAGGCAAATCATTCTGTTTCTTCGTGGCAAAATGGTTAAAGACTTGAGAGTGTCAATTGTGCAAGAGTCGCTTGGTGTACGGCCCAGGAGTTTCCCAACCCGCTGAATGTGGCTCAGACCAAAACCGTTGTCCCAAACCGGCCCATATACAAGCCTTGGCAAGTACACACGTGTTTTTTTTTTTTTTTTTTTTCCTTTTTCTTTTTGCAGACTTGTTAAACTACCTATCTACTTGACTGGTAGATTAGATAGCATTTGAATGTTAGGTGTACATAATCTTTTTCTTCAATATGATGGCCTCTCTGGTTTTCTCACTGTATATCTTCTCCTTTTTGTCTCAAACGCCTCCGTCGTCGAAGCAATAACTCCCCTACAGTTAAACAGGTAATGTTAATATAAATATATTTTGTTTACAACAATTTTATCACAAGTTCTGGGGAAAAAAATAAGTTGTCGTAAGTTATATATAGTATTGTTTTTAATATGGTGAGCATATATAAGTGTGTGTATATATATAATCGCAATTTTGGTTTGTTTTGTTGTTTTTTTTTTTTTTTCCCTGCTTTTTTGTACTTTTTTTTTTTTTGGGTTTTTCATTCCTTTTCCATTACTCTTTATGTTTTTTTTTTTTTTAACCTTTTCTGCTCTTGTATTTTATTTTCTAAGTCATTCTTATTTATTTTTTTTCTAAAATTTTTGTGATTCTCTTTCAATATTACAATGGTGTGCCTTTTTTTTTTTTTTTAATAATGCCTGTAAGTGAAGATAAATTAAAAAATTATCAGTATTTCAATATTATTTATTTAATTATCTCTTATAATTTAAATTTGAATAAGATTATGATTAGAATCTAGGGATTGTTATTTAAAGGTTCTTATTTTTTTTAATAAAATCTCTTTAAGAGTTCTCTTAATCTATCATATATATTTTCAGGTATTCTTAAAAAATCATTGAATTTGTGTTTTAAAATAAGCATTTTAATTCTACTAATTCTTGAATTACAAAATTTGTGTTGTTACAATTTGATTTAGCTGAATTATTTTATTTATTTCATTATTTGTCTTTATATTTGTAACTAAATTCGATTGAAAGTGTACATTAATTTAATAAAGGATAATTTTATCAATTTATTAAGAATAAACAACATTTTTGCTTACAATCAAACATAGTAATCTAATATTTCCAAGAACCTTACTAAAATTGTTTATGTACAAACCAAATATTATAATTTAATATTCTCAAAATTCTAATTACTTTAAAATGATTATCACATATCTCATTAGATTTAATTTTCTTCAACCAAACACGCCCAAAGAGTGAAATTTTGTCAGAGATGGGATGCCTGATAGCCACCCTCCACGTACTATTCCTTGTTAGTGTTTTAGCTTCTTCACCTAATCAACTAAACGAAGGCAAATCATTCTGTTTCTCGGTGGCAAAAAGGTTAAAGATTTGAGAGTGTTAATTGTGCAAGAATTACTGGCTGTACGGCCCAAGAGTTTCCAAACCTGGTCTCAATGTGGCTCAGCCCAAAACTGTTTTATTTATTTCTATTATGAAATGTTCATGCAGTAAGAGTAAGGGTTGATCAATTGAGTATTCAAAGTCCTATCTAGGGAAGGAACTGAATTTTAGATGTATACATAGGGAAAGCCGTGTGCAATGAAAAATGCAAGCACGGCTTGGGGAGAGATTTTTACCTATTTTTTTTTCTAACAAGTAAATTGTCTACTCCATCCGACTAGTTCCGGGTTCGAGTCCCGGGCAACCCATTATAATTAATATAATATATCGAAATCATATGTATCTAAATCCAAACTTGTTAACGTTAACTCATTTCATTTTGTCAAAAAATGGATAAATATAGATAGATAATATTAAAGAATAAAGAAGAGCTTAGATATATCTCTGGATGTTGAGACTGGTTGACATGGAGATATAAGTCATGTTATACTGTTGAATTCTTTTTTTTTTTTTTCCATTACTCTGTGTTTTTTTTTTTTTTTTTTTACCTTTTCTGCTCTTGTATTTTATTTTCTAAGTCATTCTTATTTATTTTTTCTAAAGTTTTTGTGATATTATTTCAATATTAGAATGGTGTGCTTTTTTTTTTTTTTTTTTTTTTAAAGCTGTCAGTGAAGATAAATTAAAAAGTTGTCAATATTATTTATTTAATTATCTATTATAATTTAAATTTGAATAAGATTAGGATTAGAATCTATGGATTGTTATTTAAAGGGTTTTTTTTTTGTTTTTTTGTTTTTAAATTAAATCTCTTTAAGAGTTCTCTTAATCTATCATATATATTTTCAGGTATTCTTAAAAAATCAATGAATTTGTGTTTTAAAATAAGCATTTTAATTCTACTAATTCTTGAATTACAATATTTATTTGTGTTGTTGCAATTTGATTTAGCCGAATTATTTTATTTTATTTTATTATTTTCCTTATATTTGTAACTAAATTTGATTGAAAGTGTACATTAATTAAATAAAGGATAATTTTATTAATTTATTAAGAATAAACAATATTTATCTTTTCAACCAAACACAGTTATCTAACATTTCCGAGAATCTTATTAAAATTGTTTATGTACAAACCAAATGTTATAATTTAATATCCTCAAAAATCTAATTACTTTGAAAAGATTCTCAGGTATCTCATTACATTTGATTTCCCTCAACCAAACACGCCTAAAGAGTGACATTATGCCAGAGATGGGATGCCTGGTAGCCACCCTCCACGTACTCTTCCTTCTCAGCGTTTTAGCTTCTTCCCCTAGTCAGCTAATAGAAGGTAAATCTTTCTGTTTTTCCGCGGCAAAAAGGTTAAAGACTTGAGAGTGTTAATTGTGCAAGAGTTACTGGGTGTACGGCCCAAGAGTTTCCCAACCCGCTCAAGTTGTCCCGAACTTTGTTTTTTGTTGTTTTGTTTTGTGTTTTTCCCCCCCTGCTTTTCCCCCCTGCTTTTTTGCCCTTCTTTTTTTTTTTTTTTTTTTTTTTTTTTTTTTTTTTTTTTATTACTCTGTGTACGTGTGTTTTTATTTTATTTCATTTTTATTTTTACCTTTTCTGATCTTGTATTTTATTTTCTAAGTCATTCTTATTTATTTTTTCTAAAATTTTTGTGATTCTCTTTCAGTATTAAAATGGTGTGCTTTTTTTTTTTTTTTAAATGCCTGTCAGTGAAAATAAATTAAAAAATTGTCAATATTTCAAAATTATTTATTTAATTATCTTTTATAATTTAAATTTGAATAAGATTATGATTAGAATCTAGGGATTGTTTTTTAAAGGTATTTTTTTGGTTTTTTTTTTTTTTTAAATAAAATCTCTTTAAGAGTTCTCTTAATCAATCATATATATTTTCAAGTATTCTTAAGAAATCAATGAATTTGTGTTTTAAAATAAGCATTTTAATTCTATTAATTCTTGAATTATAATATTTATTTGTGTTATTGCAATTTGATTTAACTGAATTATTTTATTTTATTTTATTATTGTCTTTATATTTATAACTAAATTCGATTGAAAGTGTACATTAATTTAGTAAATGATAATTTTATCAATTTATTAAGAATAAACAACATTTATTTTTTCAACCAAACACAGTTATCTAACATTCCTAAGAATCTTATTAAAATTGTTTATGTACAAACCAAATACTATAATTTAATATTCTCAGAAATCTAAATACTTTAAAACGATTCTCAGGTATCTCATTATATTTAATTTCCTTCAACTAAACAGGTCCAAAGAGTTACATAATGTCAGAGATGGGATGCCTGGCAGCCACCCTCCACGTACTGTTCCTTCTCAGCGTTTTAGCTTCTTCCCCTAATAAGCTAATAGAAGGTAAATCTTTCTGTTTTTTCGTGGCAAAAAGGTTAAAGACTTGTGTGCAAGAGTTACTTGGTGTACGGCCCAAGAGTTTCCCAACCCGCTCAATGTGGCTCAGCCCAAACTGTTGTCCCAAACTTTGTTTTTGTTGTTTTGTTTTTTCCCTGCTTTTTTTGCACCTTTTTTTTTTTTTTTTTTTTTTCATTCCTTTTCCATTACTCTGTGTGCGCGCTTTTTTTTTTTTTTTGGACCTTTTCTGCTCTTGTATTTTATTTGCTAAGTCATTTTTATTTATTTTTTCTAAAATTTTTGTGATTCTATTTCAATATTACAATGGTGTGCTTTTTTCTTTTTTCTTTTTTCTTTTTAAATGCTTGTCCGTGAAGATAAATTAAAAAATTGTCAATATTTCAATATTATTTATTAATTATCTTTTATAATTTAAATTTGAATAAGATTAGGATTAGAATCTAGGGATTGTTATTTAAAGGTTTTTTTTTGGTTTTTTTTTTTTAAATAAAATCTCTTTAAGAGTTCTCTTAATCTATCATATATATTTTCAGGTAGTCTTAAAAAATCAATGAATTTGTGTTTTAAAATAAGCATTTTAATTCTTCTGATTCTTGAATTACAATATTTATTTGTGTTGTTGCAATTTGATTTAGCCGAATTATTTTATTTTATTTTATTGTTGTCTTTATATTTATAATTAAATTCGATTGAAAGTGTACATTAATTTAATAAAGGATAATTTTATCAATTTATTAAGGATAAACAACATTTATGTTTACAACCAAACACAGTAATCTAACATTCCAGAGAATTTTACTAAAATTATTTATGTACAAACCAAATATTATAATTTAATATCCTTAGAAATCTAATTACTTTAAAATGATTCTTAGATATCTCGTTACATTTGAATTCTCTCAACCAAACACGCCTAAAGAGTGACATTATGTTAGAGATGGGATGCCTGATAGCCACCCTCCACGTACTCTTCCTTCTCAGCATTTTAGCTTCTTCCCCTAATCAGCTAATCGAAGGTAAATCATTCTGTTTCTCCGTGGCAAAATGGTTAAAGACTTGTGAGTGCTAATTGTGCAAGAGTTACTTGGTGTACGGCCCAAGAGTTTCCCAACCCGCTCAATGTGGCTCAGCCCAAAACAGTTTTTCCTACACCGGCCTAAATACAAGCCCTGGCAAGTACACACGTGTAATTTTTTTTTTCCCCTCTTTTTTTTGCAGACTTGTTAAACTACCAGTCTTAAAGTTTGAATTTGAATGGTAGGTTTTGCCAGGGTATAGCACGAAAAACCTTTCGATATAAGACAGGGCTGTTCACATGGAAGAAGAGAATCACTCCTTCATTTCTTTTCTTCTTTATCTTTCTCGAGGGGGAAAGAGAAATAGGGTTTTGTGGAGGAAGGGGGAAAGTTCGGGCGCATTTATCAAAATCCTCCCCTGCATCCAGGATCACAAATGGAACGCTAATCAGGGGTGGGAAGGCTGCGAGCTCTGCAACAAAAGCGAAGCGATCCTTTTTGTGTAAAACGCCTCCATCGTCGAAGCAATAACTCCCCTACGGTAAGAGATAATTTTAATATGCATATATTTTGTTTCCAACAATTTTATGATCACAAGTTCTGGGGAAAAAAATAAGTTGTCGTAAGTTATATATAGGATTGCTTTGAATATCGTGAGCATATATAAGTGTGTGTATATATATATATATATATATATATATAATCGTAATTTTGGTTTGTCTTTGTTAAGAATAAACAACATTTATGTTTTCAACCAAACACAGTTATCTAACATTCTTAAGAATCTTATTAAAATTGTTTATGTATTTCCTTCAACCAAACACACGCCCAAAGAGTGACATTAGGCCAAAGATGGGATTCCTGAGAGCCTTCCTCCACATATACCTGATAGCCACCCTCCTCGGATTGTCCCTTTTCAGCGGTTTAGCTTCTTCCCCTAATCAGCTAACCGAAGGTAAATCGCTTCTTTTTATTTTTATTTTATATTTGTTATTAGTTATATGCAATGCAATGAAGAATATTTGTTCATTCCCTGGTTGTTAAGAAAGACAATAGTTCTGAGATTTATTACATTATTTGTTTTTGTATTTGTTTCGTTTCGAGGCGACTCTTGTTTGTTGTGTCCAATCACTATTCTCAATGTTGGAGGCCTGAGGGTAGAGTGGGGCCTTAAGCAATGGCCTAAATGGCCTAGAGTTAGAGCCGGTACCGATTACTTCTTTATCCAAAGTTAACTATACATATAAAACATCAATACAACAATCAATTATATGTGGAGCAAGAATCAAAACACCATGATAGAAGGAGTCGGCCACTGATTATGGGATTATGTCTTTGAATTGATTTGGAATTGATTTCAAATTCATTCCATAGATTCTCTCTAATATTTGTGGAATTTATCTTTTCCTATCTGATTTTTGGCCCTCTTTGGAAGTCTTTAAGAACCCGTCTGGGGTTTGCTCAACGGGTTGGAAGAGATAGTTGAGGGTCCTTTCAAGTTCTCTTTCAAATGAAAAATAAATAATAAATAATCTTAAAGGAACTGTATTTTTAGCAAAGTAAAATTACTCTGTTTGAGGTGCATGAGTTTGTTTTTATACCCCCCTTCGTCTAGAAGTGTGAATATTTGCGCATGCCTATATAGTGTACGCCCCTGTTTTTGCGTGTCTGGACCAGATGCTGGTATCTAGTCTGGCTCTTGATATGGCTGAAGCTTATCCGGGGGACTTGTTCTATTAAGGGTGATTCTAAGACTGTTGTTGAGGCCTTTTCCAATAAGTCTTGCCTGAGGGATTGGTGGGTCTCAACTGCATTCCTTGTCGGTTTTGATTAGTTTTTCTTTGATGTCTTTTCTGTTAGTTGCTTCTCGAACTGCAAACTCTCTGGTAAATGGTTTGGATAAGTGGGCTTTACAAGCTATTTAAAACATGCAGTTGGTATTTCTATTTGGCAATGGTTTGCCTGCTTTCAGAAAATACATACATTGAAGCTTACAAATATACCAGTTATTGAAATGTCAAAAAATATTTGTGCATGGTATATTTTGCTATAAACAAGATATAGGGTTTGGGCCTGTGAAAATGTCATATCTGTTTGGGCCATATGTCTTTGACGGAGAGTTTAGTTTAGACCTGGGCTTAGTTTCAAACCTTACCAAGGCTTGAGCAATTTGGGAGCTGAAGTGGTTTTATAAGCAATTAGAGAATTGTGATTTGTTCTCAGCTCCAAGGAATGGAACTTGGGGGCATAAAAACTCTCATCTGTTACTTCCTCGATAGATTGTAGAAGTATGAATATGAGCAAAATGAAAATACTTGTATGTTTTCGTTGCAGGTGCTGAAGCTAAATGGGTGGATTGCCTTGCTTTGGGAATTGCAGTGACATCATTAAGTGTAGTAAGATCTGCAAGAAGAATGGCTTGCATTCTGAAACCGCTAAAATTATGCCGATCGCCTCTGGTGGATCAAAATGTTGCTGCGTCATCCTCACTGAGGAAAATGTATGAGCATTTTAGATTTGTGCTACAAATTACAATAGAACAGTATTAAATTTGTAGATGGATATTGTGCCCTTAAATGCTTTTATTAACTGATAAAGTTTATGCTCAGTTTCAGGGGGAGATTCCTGCTTCTGCTATCTCTGACGTTTCCCTCCCTTAAGTCCCATTCTTACAATTACGAACTGTTGGAGAAAAATTTCAGCCAACACGAAATGAACATTTTTGAAAAAGAAAACAAGATACAACAAATGTGTTTCCATAGCGTGCAAAAAATGCTATCGTTTGTGATTTATGTCATTTTGGACATCGCTATGTTAGTTCATGTTCTTCAAGTCTGTTATTTCAATAGCGTCTTTTCAAAGCTATTAAAATGCTTGTTATAGCACTTTTCCATTGCTGCGAAGTAATATATTATAGCATTTTTCGAGTGCTATGGAATTGATTCTTGTATATATGTATTATTTTTTGTTACCAATTAATTTTCTTTTAATGGTTTACAATGTTAATAATTTTAACATAGTGAAGTGTTCTAAGAGCAACTTTACTTTTGAGTAAATTCTAGTTACACACTTTATAATTAAAAAAATAAATAAAACAACTATAAATAATTATGAAAAAAATTCATTGTATACATAAAAAATTGAAGTCTCATGACCATGATGTCAAAGCAAGAAAGTACAATCACCAACAACAAAGCCTAAGAACTATGTATATCCTAATACATACCCTTGTCTAATTATCTTCTGACCATAAGGTAAAAGAACATATCTCCCAAATTGTCTTCTGACCATAAGGGAAAAAGCCTTCAAAAGTAGTCAAGCACACCATGCAGCCAAGTGAGAGAATGCTTTGTAGTTATAATCTTCCCGCAACCGAATATCATAAACCACAAGCTCTACGAAATAAACCAAAATTGATCTCCAAGGATTGAGGGTCTTCAAAAATAAAAGCAGCAAATGATTAAAACGGAAAATGCATAATACATATGTCAACTAAAAATGAAAATGAATTAATAACAGACAAATAATACAAGTGACTAAGAAATTAGAAGTACTGGCATTATTTATTAAAAAAACAACTCACAATTGATGAAAAGTACAGAGCAGAAAAATTGATGTCCGTCACCTTTAAGATCAACATTCAGATAAAGAACAATCCAATCAATCTTAAAGCAGAAAAAATATCAACCCCGTTCTACCTACCTATTCACGCATATCCTATTACTCTGTTTACTACTTGGTTGTTATCCATCAGCGCCTGCACTCCGGTTGGAATCCCAAGAACTCTACACAGTACAAAAATTAAAGTTTTCATGGAAAAAAATTACAATCACAATCTAATAACTCGTTCAAATGCATATAAGAATAAAGAAACCCAAGAAACCGATTAACTATTAAAACAATCTGCTCCGATGATCCATAGTAAAACGAATTAGAAAGAACATTTAAGACATGAGCTTTCTTGCATATACCCTGTTGCTTTCATATATCAGCAAAGACACAAGGGAAAAAAAAAGAGCTCGTCATACAACCATGATCACATTCTCTATTTCCTCTATTGTTGCCCAGAGCCAACTAAAAAAGAAACAAAATGAGCCAATATAAATGTTGGTAATAATTAATTATTAAGATCCAAAAGTATAAATATTGTTTTTTTTTTTTTTAAAAGAGCAAATTAAAAACTAACTGATTTATACTCCAACATTGCTTTATGCTTATTTGACTAGCTGATGGTATCCGACTCCTCTTTGTCTGCAGAACGAAAGGGAAAATTTATCTGGAGTAGTTAGGGTAAAGGAACCAGATTACTAACCCAAATTTAAACAAAAGGAATGCAATAGCACACGTATCTCAACCTATTCTACTGCATAGCCATCCCAGGGAGAAAGCTGATATGGAACACCAAACTCGTATACATGAAATGGTTCATATTTCAGGGTATAATGAGTGTCAAATTTTAAGAACAAATAATAAAAACGAGAGCTATATATTTACTGCACTAAATAAGAAAAGAACAATACAGAACTAACATTAAAATGTCAAGATTATGGAATTCTGAAAATACCTCTTCGTTGCCAGGTTTTAGCTCAAAATTAAAAGCTT
>CM046387.1:342698-362698 GCA_025413485.1 Ficus microcarpa | reverse complement strand
AGACCAGAGTACTACCAAAAGGGAAAACGACAGTTGGCTGTAAATGGGTGTTCACCATTAAGTACAAGTCTGATGGGACTTTGGACCGATACAAAGCAAGATTAGTTGCCAAGGGTTTCACTCAAACCTATGGCATTGACTATTCAGAGACGTTTGCACCTGTGGCGAAACTCAACACCATCCGGGTACTTCTATCGCTTGCAGCAACTCTTGACTGGCCACTGCAGCAGTTGGATATTAAGAACGCTTTCTTGAATGGAGATCTTGAAGAAGAAGTCTATATGGATCCTCCTCCGGGCTTTGAACACAGGTTCGGATCGAGAGTGTGTAAACTTAAAAAATCACTATATGGTCTTCAACAGTCACCGAGGGCTTGGTTCGAAAAATTCACCCGGTCAATTAAGAAGCAAGGCTACAACCAGGCGCAAACTGACCACACTATGTTCATCAAACATTCAGAAGATGGGAAGGTGACAGTATTGATTGTTTATGTGGACGACATCATAATTACGGGAGATGATCTGAGAGAATTAATCCGGTTGAAAACTAGCCTAGCATCCGAATTTGAGATTAAGGATCTAGGATCCCTCAAGTATTTTCTTGGAATGGAGGTTGCTCGGTCCAAGAAGGGAATCGTGGTTTCACAGCGAAAATACATCTTAGACCTTCTTAAGGAGACAGGGATGAGTGGATGTAAGCCAGCAGATACTCCAATCGATCCAAATAAGAAACTGGGAGATGGCAAACAGGGTGATTCGGTGGATACAGGCCAATACCAACGACTTGTTGGCAAATTGATTTACCTATCACATACACGGCCCGATATCGCCTTTGCCGTTAGCTTGGTGAGTCAGTTTATGCATGCTCCACATAAGGAACATCTTGAAGCCACTTACCGGATATTACGGTACTTGAAGAGTTCTCCAGGAAAGGGTTTGTTATTCGAGAAAGGTGGACAGCAAGCAATTGAAGTCTACACCGATGCGGATTGGGCAGGCTCAGTGACAGATAGAAAGTCAACAACCGGCTACTGCACCTACGTGTGGGGAAACCTAGTTACATGGAGGAGCAAGAAACAGAACGTGGTAGCTCGTAGCAGTGCGGAGGCCGAGTATCGAGCAATGGCTAATGGAGTTTGTGAAATCTTGTGGATTCGACGAATATTGGAGGAATTGAAGAAGCCAGTAGAAGCTCCAATGAAACTGTATTGTGATAACATGGCTGCCATAAGCATAGCACATAATCCCGTGCAACATGATCGAACCAAGCACGTTGAAATCGATCGGCACTTTATTAAGGACAAGTTAGAAGCAGGAATTATTTGTATGCCGTTTATCCCCACCACGCAGCAAACCGCAGATATCCTAACTAAAGGATTATTCAAACCTAATTTCGAGCTTCTTGTCGGCAAGTTGGGCATGATAGACATCTACGCTCCAACTTGAGGGGGAGTGTTGAAGATATTTAGGAGATTAGTTAGGATAAAATATTATCTTTTCTGTTCAATAAGAATATGAGGATATCTTGGATTATTTAGAGTATCTATTTCATTTTATTTGGGTTAGTTAAGGTACCAAGGGAACAGATTTCCCTATATATTCTAATGTACGTTTCTGATATGGAATAAGAAGAATCAATATTTTTTTTCTTCCAACCTGCAGTATGTCATAGTTCTTAAATAAAAGCAAAATATATGATATTAAAAGGTAAATAATCCGATTCTATTTTTTTTATTTTTAGCGTCTTTCAGGCATTTTAAGTCAAAGTTTTGTGTTAATCGAGAAAATGTTTGGATTTGTATATCAAATTTAAACTGATAGTATAAAGATGTTAAAATCAAAACATAAAATAAACTTTATGAATAAAAACAGAAAATAATATATAAAAAATTAAATAATCCTAAACTATAAATCACACCAGTGACTTGGAGTGTAGACGCATTCCTAAGTAGAATCATCTAATTACGCAAAAATTGTAGCATATTTTCAAATATTTGAGATAATTAACATCAAGCAAATAATTTGTAAAATATTATTATTATAAATGTATGTCGTAAATAAATTAATTTATCATAAATATTTCATTTACTTAAAATTCTAAAATACTATTGTTCTAAATATGGGTCGTAAATAGCCATTTATGTATAATATTAAAATTTATGTTATTTACATTTTTCAAAATTTTGGAAAAATAACTCTTTATCTATTTCTTCCATTAATAAAGTTGCTTTGCAAAGAGTCTGTTCGTCAGAATTATTATGTATTTTCAAAAGAGCTTCTAGTTATTTTCAGCTTTATAGATCAAAAATTTGCTCTAGGCCCGTGTAGTAGAGTTTTTTATCCTTGCAGAAAATATTTGAATAACATAAATTTAAAAACCATTGCACGACACAAAAAAAGTATTATTGGATTAATATGACACAAATTAAACTAAAGTACGTGTCAAATTGATTAAGATGAGAAAATTTGTGTTTTGTTGGTTAATACATTAAAAAAAAAAAAAAAGTGGTTATTTGGGTAATTTTTTCTTTATTTATTATTTGCTTTCAATTAGTAGAAAAACATATACAATGGGCCCATTTGTTAGTGTTATGATTTGTTGAAAATGGTTTTGTTTTTGGTATGGAAATAAAAATGAGAATACCTTGCGAATGAGGTTAATATCATTTTTGAAACTTTATTTGGTTATAGTTTTAGAGATATTGATTTAGCTATGGGAAAAAAGTGTACTGCGTTTGAGTATGCTTTTAAAAACATATATTAAATTATATAACCTTAAAAGTGAAAACGAAAACGAGAAAACAACTTTTAACATGATTTCATTTCTTTCACAAAAGTCATTCTCATCATTTTTTTTTTTTTCGTTTTCGTTTTCAAAGCATTTGTTAGATAAACGCTATGTAGGAAACGTTTTCATTTTTGCTCCTCAAAAGACGTGCAGAAACATTTCAAAAAAATAGTTGGAAACGAAACCAAACAGGCTCAAAAACTATAACTTTTCAATGAGTATATGGAATCACATTTTCTTTTTAAAAAAAAAAAAGTTTATGAGGTCAAAGTGAATTTAAAGTTTTCTAAAAAAAAGTATAATGTTAAAGTAAAGTTTATAATATCTAACTAAACTTTTATACAACTTTTATAATTATTCAAAAGAGATTTTTTTGAAAGTCACATTTTCTAATTTTGACAAAAAAAATTTTATGAAGACTGAAAACTGTTTTGATAAATAATTCACTCACCTTGAGATACCATTTGGAACCCAAGAAATCAAGGGTAGCTTCTAATAGATCTGTCAATCATGTCCAAAATGTGGTTTTTTGAAAAAGCTCTTTTTTGACCTTTCTAAACCATATTCAGTCATTTTTGCACAGGAGTAAGGTTAGGGAAACCAACTCCATTCCCATTTTGTTGCATACTAACTCACATGTCGTATATATGGTGTACTAACTCAAATATTATGATTGTAGTTAGTGTCCCTCACATTTTTTTTTTTTTAAAGCTAGTTTTAAAAATTGTATCAAAGCTCTAGCAAGATGTTATAATCTTCATTCTAAATTTTTTTGTTTTATTAAATAAGTTGCTTTTTGGTAATTTTCTCTTAAGAAAATGACTTTTTTTTTTTTTATAATGGGTTTGATCAACAAATAGACCAGTATCATATTTTTTCACTTACCAAAAAAAATATATCATATGTTTTTTATGAGATGGATCGATCAATATTTTCATGTTCACAATCCATATTCTTAAATGAAAAAAAAAAAAAAAAAAAAAAAAAAGGAGAGAGAGAGAGAGAAAAGATTGTGACGTAGGATCAATAGGAAGAGATAAAAACAGAGGAATTTAGAGAGAATGGAAAGATAAAATATTGAGTAAATTGTTAGCATAATCCCTGAAATTTTGTTGAAGGTGTCATTTAGTTCTCAATTTTATTTTATTTTATTTTTTATCAAATACTCCTTGATCACTTAAAAAAATGTGCAAAAGACCCTTTTTAGTAACATACGTTAAATTTTGGCTGGAAAAGAACATGTGAATGGCACATGGATCAAATATCTAGGGGCAATTTAGTAAAATGATATTATATTGTGAAAAAACTAAAATTCAAAACATAAAAGAAAACAAAAATGTAAACCGGAATTAATGGCCATTTTAGGGTCACATTTGAAGACAGTGTTTTAAAGGTTTGAGATGACTTGAGATTTAGAAACGTGCGTTTGGTAAAAATGAACTGTTTAGAGTGAAAAAAGATATAAACTTGAAATGTGTTCAGAAAAAAATTAGCAATATCAATCTCGTTTCATTCCTCTTGAAATCCTATGAAATTTCAAAAAATCACATTTTAACTTAAAATGAGAAAGTTATGAACTTTTAAATTTTGAGTTTTTTTAAAATGCTTGGAAAAAATAAATAGTAAAATTAAAGGGAAAGGAAAAAAAAAACTTTTGGAAAATGTTGGCAAAAGTGACTTCAAACGGACCCTAAAAACATAAAAGTGAAAATAAAGTAATTGGCTCAATTAGTTCATAAACTTTTCAAAAAGTAATGGTTTGGTTCATGTTTTATTTTTATCTTTTATTTTTAGGCTGAAACGACCCCTAAACTTCTAAATCTTGGTCATTATAGTCCTTTTCATCTAATTCCATTTAATTTCTAACGGAATGAGTCATGTGCATTACATATAATCTAATTTGAGAGTGTATTTTAGTATTTTAATAATAATTAATTTAAAAGAAATCATTAAAAATATTTTAGTATTTTAACAATAATTAATTTAAAAAAATAAAAAAATTTTAAACTCATCTGCAAACCCAAATTTGAAGGGGGGAGGCCTGAGTTCATTGCGCGCGTGAGGGGGTTAGGGGAGGCGGATCCAGCAAATCGCCGGCTTGGGTTTGTTGAGCACGCCGGGGGAGGGGGGGGAGAAGAACTTAGTTCATCGTGCGCGTGAGGGTGTGGGGGGAGGGTGGAACCTTAAAAGGTATTTTGGTCTTTTTACTATAAAAATGATCACTTGAGCAAGATTTCATTAGATATTTGACGAAATTTGATGGAAATGACTACAATGACTAACATTTAGAAAGTTTAGGGTCATCTTGACAAAAAAAAAAAAACAAAACAAAACAGAAACCAAACCGTCACTTTTTAAAGAGTTTAGGGATTATTTAGATCAATTACTCGTGAAAATAGTAGTACGAATTGAACCTCCCAGCCTCTTCGTCTTGAACTTGTGCAAGAAAGAGAGGGAGAGGAAAAAAAACATAAAATCTGTGAGGGAAGGGACTCTTTGGTAGGACAATGGTGTCGAGAGAGGCTGCCTAGGCCCGCGATGGATATGGGTTTCCACAGTAGATGAATGGGCTCGGCGGGATTGGTTGGCGCGACGGAGGGCCAGGCTAGCGACGGAGTTGGTTTGGGATGTGTGATGTCCGGGTGTCATGAAGACGTCGACGACGAAGGAGTTGGTTTGTGCGACATTCCCCAGTCTTCTCTTGCATCAATGACCAAAGGGTTGGCCTACTCTTGCAACGGAGAAGTGATTAAGCAATGGCAAATTTGGGGCTGCCATTTTTTGTTGGTAAGGAGAGGTGAATCGTGGAGAGAAAAAAAAGACCAAGAATTTTGAAATATTAATTTTGGATTGAAACTTTGATTTTCTATACTGTGAAATTTTTGGAGGCAGGTAGAAATGTTAGAGAGCCATTTTTGGGGCTAAGATGTCCGGCTTTCATTTTCTCTCTTCAAAAAAAAAAAAAAAAGAAAGGAAAAAAAATCCGGAAACATGGGGACTAACTTATGTTGATTTGCTTATTTGAGTTTACGTTAATTAGAGGTTGTTTTAATTTTTTTGGCCCCCTCTGATGATCTTTGAAATGATTTATTTAGACAGGTACGAACATACAAATTGATGGTTTTTGGTCTGCAGGTGATGAGAATATTAAAGAAGACTAGATTTTTGGGGGTATTTTGGTCTTTTTGCATGAAACCGTCTAGTTTTGAACTAATATTAGTAAAAAAAATATCATTTACACATTTTTAAAAGTTCAGGGACTGTTTAATAAAGAAAAAAAAAAGTTTGAGGACTAAATGGCACATTCATTAAAATTTTAGGGGTCATGGTAAAAATTTACCCTAAATATAATCAAAAAGGGAAAATGGAGGGAGATAAAACATTTTGTAGTCTACCATACATTGACATGGCTAGGCCTATTTATACATAGGCAATTAAACACAAATAGAAAACCGACAAGAAAGGAAATCTAATACAATTGAAAAAAAAAAATCTAATACAAAAATGAGAAACTAACACAACTGAGAAACATAATCCGAATTTTCTTATTTACCAAGAAAAAAAAAAAACATAATCCTAATTTCTCAAAATAAAATATACCCTAACTAATCTAAATAACCCTAATTAATAGTAATGATCACTATGAAATTCTAACTTTCCTAATCCTGAAATTCTAACTTTCCTAATCCGCATCAGTTTGGCTATTTTGCTGTTTGAAAAGTGTTAAAAAGAATGGTCTATAAGTCTTTTTTTTTTTTTTTTTTTTTTCATTTTTAAAGTCATTTCGACTTTGTAAAGCTCATCTAAAATTTGATTCCAAAGAAATTTACCTTTATTGGTCACATAGCTTCATATGAGATCAACTATAGTTTGTATTAATTAAATAATATGTATATTTGTTTAGAAATTTATATTAATTAAAATACATATATTTGATAAGAATTAATCGATTGATATATATTCTCGTCCATGTCTACATCATAGGACATTATTTGATCTGTAATGTAGTTGAGCTATTTCCAACAAATAAACTATGTATCTATTTTAGTTGGAGAAAGTCTTTGCAACCGAAGTGAGCCAACGAGCCAAGTGATGTGCCAGCGCTACCAATTGAGTGCCAGCACGTAGTTGTGCTGTCAGTAAGAAGGGAGTCAGCACCTTTCTAAGCACTTTTTAGTGTGCGCTTTAGTTTGATTGCAGCGTTAGCAGTTTGTTAATAACATAGAATGAGCTTTTCTCGCTTGTTTAGTAAAGTCCAGTTTTTGGCCTTATTTTGCAGGTGACGATCATGTCAAGTTGGCACGGAGAAAGACTTAGCATTCAGGCGAGCCACACACCATTCAGGCGAGCCACCCAGTGGTGTGGTATGTAGTGGGTTTAGTACCCCCCACCAAAACTTTGACACACTTTTGAAGCGGTTGAGTAGTAATAACTATAATTTCGAGCATGTTTGGTTAGAGGGAGAGATGAAGGTGGGAGAAATCCAATCCCTTATTTGATAGAAGTGAAGAAGGGAGAGAGAAAAGATGTGGAAGAATGTTGTCTCCTTCGAGAGAACTACAAACAATTCCTGAATTTTTAATGTCAAATGTTTACTTTACCTTTAAAAAACTATTAACAAACTATACAAATAGTTAATATAGTAACTATATAAATAACTGTGATTTATCATTTTAACTCTCATTCTCTCCTACCAAACAACATAAAAGATTCGTAAAACTTTCTCCATTTTTCATATTTCTCATCCTTCTAACACTCTTCATCCTTCGTTCTCTCCTTTTTTTAAAGTAAACTGAGCCTTATGGTTAATTTGTATGACGAATTTATGATTAGAGTCGATGTGAATTGACACACATACGAAGGAACATGAAGCTAAGAAATGACATCAACAATAACAATTAACAATCAACCAAATGTCAACAAACGGAGACAGTGCTAGTGTGACAAAGGTCATCTATGATGAGGCAGACCTTGGTGATCTACCGTGGTTGCACTACCATTATGCTTTATTAGTCATTAAATTCAACATGTGATTGCCATGTGCACGTCTATTTCTAACTATGAACGTGTAAGCATTATTTTTGTGAGGTATCTCGTGTTTGTTTAAATGGTCTCCCACCATTTTTGTTTTTTTGGGGTCATTTTGGACACCTTTTCTCGAAAAGTATTTTTAACGTTTGTAACATATTTTTTAAATGATCATAAATTATAACATATATTTTCTGGTAAATATTTAGATTTTTTGGAATAATTCTTGAGTTTTCTATTAAATCGTTAGATTTTCTTGAATTTTTGAGAAAATAACGGATTTATGATTAATTTTTATTAAAAAATTTATGTGTATAGTTTAATATAGAAAGAGAGAGGATGACTGAAAGAGAGATAGAAAGGAGGAAGGAGAAGTGGTTTTTTTTTTTTTTTTTTTTTTCTTTTTCCTGAACATAAATTTAATTATGCTATTTATTACTATATTTAAAATTTTATATTATAATTTATTATTACCCTTTTCAAAAATGCTATAGCGTTCTTTCTCTCCCCCGTTTCATTTCATTTGATATTTTTTTTTAAAGAATCTGAATAAGAGAAATTATATCATATATCATATTTTATAGATACTATTGAAATATATAGCAACTTTTTTAAAAATGAGAAAAAAAAAAAAAAGCATATTCTATATTAAATCTTTAAAATCAACTAGTTGTTTCCTATTTTACCCTTTTTTTCTCTCTACATGCTCTCCTCATTCACT
Organism: Ficus microcarpa; assembly: GCA_025413485.1. Classification (NCBI taxonomy): domain Eukaryota; kingdom Viridiplantae; phylum Streptophyta; class Magnoliopsida; order Rosales; family Moraceae; genus Ficus; species Ficus microcarpa. The sequence continues at coordinate 354,162 of CM046387.1, read as the reverse complement.
TCTCTCTCTTCTTGATGTCTCACTCTCTCCTCTCTGTTTCTGCTGTCTCTCTCTCCTCTTTCTTTCTTTGTGTCCCATTGTCGACCGAAGAGGACATGACGACAACGAGAACGCCACTGTGACAGGATCACGATGGCGGTGATGTGTTCTCTTTGTTTTCTCTCTCCAGTTATTGGCGAGGTTCCTTGTGGGATCTCGTCACCGGCGATTCAATCACAATGGAGATGGAAACCGTCAGACGATCTCGTTGCCCTCCGTGGTGATCCAATGGTCTCAAATCCACCGCAATCTCGTCACCGTTTGTCTTCTCCTATGCAACTATTCTCTCTGCTCTCTTTGCTTTGGTTCTCAAGGTTTGTGGTTTATTTTTGCAGGTCGAATCCCAATGGTGGGCGATAGCTCTGGTAGGATCTTTGGTCGCGAAGACTAGGATAGCGTCATCTCCAGGGGCGGAGCTAGGAATTTTTTTCAGTAAAGACTATGTACACAAAATTTTTTTCAAGGGCATACACTAATTTTTTTTTAAAAGATAAAATAAATTTTAGTAGGAATTATGTGAGAATTTTTTTTTTAATTTTAGTGGGTTTATATGAGGAGTTTTAATTTTAGTGGGAATAAAGTAGTAAAAGTATAAATTTTTTTTATAAGAAATAATATTAATAGGGATAATGTGAGAATTTTTTATTTTTAGTGGGAACAAAATATAGACTATATAAGAATATTTTATTTTCAATATGGATAAATTGTAAAAATTAGAGAAATTTTAAGTTAAAATTAAAAGAACAACAAATTTGAGTAGGGGCTACAGCCCCCACTTGCACCCCCCTCCCTTCGCGCCTGGCCATCTCCAATGGGCGCTCCTTCTCCTACGACGGTGTTAGCATGTGGCGGGAGATGGAGACTCCATCATTGTTGTTTTTTTAATTTTTGTTTCTGTCTCTGTCCTTCGATTTTCAATGCAGGCAGTCTTTGCTAAGGGTGGGCAGGTGTCGGGCATTCCGGTGGGTAGACGACAAATAAAGGATTTACAATATTTACAAAATACAATTAAGGATTTACAATATTTCCAAGAACTAAGCAGACAACAAATATTTATACAATGTTAGGTATTTCGACTAAATTCCAAATTTTTACCTTTTTTAGCAAATCCTTTATTTGCCTTTTTCATGATCTTATAGTTTTATAGTTTTCTAATGAATTTCACATTTACTTGAAATTCCATATATTTTATAAAGTAAATCCGGTATTTCCGCTAAAATTCGAATATTTACTAATATTGAAGAAAATTTCAATAATTACAAAAAAAATATTTACGGCTAAATAATCTGGTTTACAGATTTTTTTTTTTTTTTGTTCATGTTACTTACTAATAAATTGATTTTATTTATTTATAAATAATCAGATTTTAATAAATGAGAATTTATTAGTTTTTTTTCTTTTTTTTTATGAATAAGTTTATTTAACATACTTTCAACTATTGTTACTTATATTTACGTCTCATTTATTAGTTTTTTATTTGGTAAATAAGTTTATTTACCATATTTTCAACTATTGGTACCTATATTTATAGCTCATTTATTAGTCTTTCATTTGGGAAATAAGTTTATTTACCATATTTTCAACTATTGTTACTTATATTTGCAAATATACTATATTTTTCTTTAAAAAAAAAAAAATGCCTGTTTAATTGGTAAATAAGTTTATTTACCGTCTTTTATCCAGGAGAGCATTCCCAGTGAGTTTCAACTCCGGCGGAAGCCTTTGCTAGTGAAGACGAAGACTCCGGCGAGAGACTGTTGGGATATGTGCCCATAAACAAATGAGATGTATTATTTTGCTGATTTAATTTGAGGATTTTTTCAATATTATTTTTGCATGCATGTTTAGATGCTTTATAAATATCCGAAAACCCTAGATTATTTAAATGTGACTTTAAATATTGTATATAAGTGTTTATAACAGGAGGATAATATTAAAGTAAAATAATCTAAATCTGTCCGTAATTAAAAATTAAAGTTGGGATCTTTAATTTAAAATTACTAGCGCGGTTCATTACATTCTGAATGAAATGATCTTATCCGGATTGTTAATAATGAGATTATTGGAATGAAAGCGCTTTATATAATTTGATTATATAGGACTGGAACACGATTAATTATGAATCTCTAATAATTTCCGTTGTCATATAGAGCATTCAAAATTAATCAATGATGGTCATATATGAATCGATCTTAATTCTGAGTAATTAATAGACTCCTATTTATTGTATCATATTTTTTGACATATCGAGCAATGACACAAATGAATAGTGTCAAATTCTTGGTATATTGGAAATATAATATAATAAGTAGCCGGGAATATTAATATACAAGATGAAATCCATTCCTTCGTAAAGAAGTTAGATGGACGGTTCCCTTAAGTGTTGATTCGGGACTTGAATAATAAGAGCGCTCAATTTATGATTAGATCATAAATATATTATTCATTAGAAATCAATGTACTTAAGGAGAAAGATATAATTAAAGAGGTTAACGGAAAATACCTAGCTTTAATTATGAACCGTTTATGGAGGATTGATTTATATGTAGTGACTATATCAATGGGCAATTCAAATTCTTTGAATATAATTTTTATAATTTTAAGAGTGCAATTCCAAATTTTTAGTGGAATAATTTGGAATTAATAATTTTGATATTTTAATTAAGGGTTAATTAATTGTCAAAATTATTGGAGCTTAAAATTATAAAGTCCATAGTTCCTCTCAACGGCTCCATTGAATCATGTGAACATTATTTATATTGGGTTAATTTATTAATTTAGAATTGAGAATTCTATATTAATATTTACACAAATTAATTAGATTAATTTGTATTTTAAATAATATGATTATTTAAAATAAATTTAAAATAGTTTTAAATTAAATATACAGTGTGGTAAGGACCACATCGTAGTTGTGCACCACAGGGTGGTTCACATAAAATCTTTGAAATCTTGAATTTTGAATTTTGATAGATGTGGAAGAGAATATATCAGTTATTTTATTTTGAATAGTTCAAAATATTAAAAAAAAAAAGGTAACTGATATATGTTGGGAGAGAGATTTTCTCTCTCCCATATCATAATACACCCCACTATAGAAGATAGTGGGCGTGCAATTAGTTCCACAAAGGAGATAATATAATTAATTAATTTGATTAATTAATTAATTTAAATAAAAAAAAGAGGAGTGTCAGTAATTTCTCTGATATACTAAAAGAGGGTACATACGATGTATCTAAAAATAAGGAAGATATATTTAATTCCTTTTTGACAGAGAAAAAGATATACGTAACTTTTCGTATTTCTTTTTCTGCAGAGAGTTTCTTCTCCTCTTCTTCTTCACTTTGTCTCATGAGTTGAGAACACAAGGTGAATCAAAAATTCAAGTGTGTGATCAAACCCAAATTCAGAAACGCCCACTCGTTTCCAGTTCATCGTGATTCGGAGAACGTTGAGAAAGAATTGTTGGTGTTTCGAAGGATTTGAGTTCTCAAGAAGATTGGTGTTTTTCAAAGATTTGAAGTACTTAAGAAGGTTCTTGAAGGAGATCAAGAATTTCAAACGACCTAATCGGACAACGGTCAATCTCTAAACTTTCTTCTTAATTTATTTTATTAAATTAATATAAATATTGTCGCCGGAAAAATTTTTGAGAAAAATTTTTATATGTGCGATTTGATCCATACCATGCTTCCGCTAAAATTTTTAAAAACTGGTTTTCGAAACCAACAATTGGTATCAGAGCGGCAATACCTTATATTAATTTAATGAATGATTATATGATAATCTTTGTATGATTTTGGGTAGGCACTTATGCATATTGATGTATGTTTCTATTTATGATCATGATGATGAATGTTTGTGCGAATGGATTGGTCGTAAATTTTTCCGGTTTCATGGAAATTAGTTTGTAATTTTCCTTTTGATTAGATCAATTGTAAATAGGAATCATGATGTAATTTTCTTTTGATTAGATCAATTGTAAATAGGATTTACGTTGTAACTTTTCCATTGATGAAGAATTGTTCTTCATATTTTTTTTAAGAAAAGTTCTTAATTTTTTTTTATTAAAAAAAAAGGTGGAGACGGGACCGTACGGACGAGACCGTACGGATCCGTACGGACGGCCGTGACCGTACGGACGCCGCCGGCGGGCTGCGTGGTCGATCGTCGGCCATGGTCGCCGCCCGGCAAGTGCTGCCTGGGTTGGCAGCACGCAGCCAACCCACATGGGCTGGGTTCGGACCCAGCTGGCCCAATTGTTGGCCACCCAGTGATGGGCTGGGCCTGGTGCACTTGCTGGCTTGGAGACAGCCGGGCTGGGCCTGCTCATTTGGGCTGGTCTGGAGAAGAAGCAGGCTGGGCCTGCGTCACTTGGCTGGGCACTGCCCAGCCAAGCAGCCACCCACGAAAAAAAAAAAAAAAAAAAAAAGTTTTTTTTAGATTTTTGAAATCTATTTTTTTTTGAATTTGAGAAATTCAAGGAGGACCACCGCCACTTACAAGAAGACTCGAAGTTGGAGAATTGCAAGAAGACCCATTTTTTTTATTATTATTTTTTTTTATTTGGGTTGTAATTTTAGGTTTCCATGGAACCCGGCCAAGTTTTTCCATTTCGCTTGTGTTTGAATGTTTTTATTATGTTGATGATAATTACATTACCATGCATATCACATGTCATCTAAGATAGAAAAGTGCCTACCAATTTTGTATGTCATGCATCTTTGCGCATTTTTTTTTTCTCTAAAAATTGTTTTAGTAATTAAATTAATGCGTCTAGTCACAAATTTAATAAGATTAAATTTGAAATTAATTTAGCAAACAGATTTGCAAAATTAGTGGGTCAAATGTGAAATTTATAAAATTTAAGTGTTAAATTTTAAAAATATCACAATTGATTTAATTTATAATTTTAAATTGTTTAAAATTATAAAGGCTTAGTAATTTAAAGTGTTTAAATTTACTAAGGTTTATGAAACAAGAGTTGTTTTATAAATAAAATACACTTTTGCAAAATAATGAGTGGGAGTGGGTAATATGACAATATAAACCCAAGGTCTCCACCGTTAGTACAACACCGTGAGTTTTTAATAGTGCCTAGAGATGCTTTGATTTCATCCTCCCTACGGAAGGTGTCTATTAAATACAATACCAAGGTTGTCTTCCATGAGATAGGATTTTAAGATGTATTTTAGAATTGACCTACCCTACGGCGGCAATTTCTAAGTTAAGTCTAAAAAATCTAATACGGTGGGTTACACTCATAAAGAGATAATTAAATTAGTTAATTATTTTCTTGACCAAAAATTAAAGGAAATTAATAAGTATTAGAAATATGAGATATTTCGGATAATATTTATTAATTGAGAATGTCTCATTTTAATTAGCAATTATTTGACCTACCCTACGGCGGCACTTAGTTGTGGTGATTAAAATTCCTTAGGCTTTAAAGTAAACATGTTTTGTGTATTTTAACATGTGCATTCATGCATCATATTTACTTTGCCTTAAATTTTGTTACGATATTTATGCAATTATTTATTGAAAAATATTTCTTAATTATTTTCAGCAAATATGTCAAACCCGATTTTCTCACTTCTCGCATCTCAAGTTTTAACTGGTGAAAACTTTGTCAAATGGAAAAGCAACATGAACATTCTCTTGATAAATGAAAACTACCATTTTGTCCTTAAGGAGGATTGTCCTCCAGTGCCTCCGGCCAATGCCTCTAAGACTGTCTTAGACAAATACGACCGTTGGGTTGTCGCAAACAACAAGGCCCGCTGCTACTTGTTAGCGGCAATGAATGAAGTGCTTAGAGCTAAGCACGAGGCCTTTGAGACTGCTAGCGAGATTATGGAATCTTTGCAAAACATGTTTGGACGCCCTCCGATCAAGCCCGTCACGAAGCTGTGAAAGCCGTTATGAACGGCAAAATGAAGAATGGTTCTTCAGTTCGTGAGCACGTCCTTAAAATGATTCATCATTTTAACGAGGCTGAAATCAATGGTGCGAACATTGATGAAAAGACCCAAGTTGGCATGATCTTGGAGACACTATCTCCTGCTTTTCTCCAATTCAGAACAAACTACGTCATGAACATAAGATGAATCTGACGGAACTTCTAAACGAGCTGCAGACCTATGAGACCTTTATCAATGATAAGGGTGGCAAGGCAAATGTTGCTGAGCCAATGTAGCTGAGGGGAAGTTTTCTTCAAGAATAAAAAGAAGAAGAATTGTGGGAAAACAGAAGGGCAAAAAGAAGATCCAAAAGAAGAAGAAAACAAGGTAAATCAGATTTACTAGTCATGGAAACATGCTTAGTTGAGAATGATTTCTCAAGCTGGATTATTGATTCAGGGGCATCAAACCATGTTTGTGTTTCTTTGCAGATGCTTGAGTCATCTAAGGATCTTGAAGAGGGAGTTTTCACGATGAGAGTTGGCAATGGGGAAAGACTATCAGCGACAGCAGTAGGGACAGTGCGACTGTCATTTAATAATAATAAATATTTGTTTTTGAACAATGTTTATTTCATTCCGGATTTCAAACGGAATTTGATTTCGGTTTCTAAGTTAGTTGAACAATTTATTTCAGTTTCTTTTAAAGTTGACTCTGTTTCAATTTATAAGAATGGTATGAATATTTGTTCTGGTTATGTGGATAATGGTCTATATTTTGTTAAACCAATTTCCAATAACTTACTTCAAACCGAAATGTTTAAAGTCGCTGAACCAACCCCTAAAAGAAGAAAGATTTCTAATGACAAAGATGACACATATTTGTGGCATTTAAGGCTTGGTCACATTAACATAGATAGGATAGAAAGACTAGCAAAGGATGGTCCTTTGAGAGAGCTAAAAGTTAGCACTCTACCAGTCTGTGAATCCTGTCTAGAAGGTAAAATGACAAAAAGGCCTTTTTCGGCTAAAGGTGAAAGAGCAAAAACACCTCTAGAGATCATACATACTGATGTATGTGGCCCTTTGAATGTCAAAGCTAGAGGGGGCTATGAATACTTTGTCACATTTATTGATGATTATTCAAGATACGGATATGCATACCTGATGCAAAGAAAATCCGAGACCTTTGAAAAGTTCAAAGAATTCCGTGCTGAAGTTGAAAAGCAACTCAGCAAATCAATCAAAACTCTTCGATCAGATCGAGGAGGAGAGTATCTAGATTATGAATTCAAGGACCACTTGATTGAGAATGGATATTGTCGCAGCTCTCGGCACCTGGAACACCACAACAAAATGGTGTAGCTGAAAGAAGAAATCGTACTTTGCTTGACATGATAAGATCAATGTTGAGCTATTCTTCTTTGCCTACCTCATTTTGGGGATATGCGTTACAAACAGCTGTATATATTCTGAATTTAGTTCCATCTAAGTCAATCTCTAAGACTCCCCTAGAGTTGTGGAATGGTCGCAAACCTAGTTTGAGACACATCCGCATATGGGGGTGCCCAGCACATGTGCTAAAGGGAAAGACTGGGAAGTTGGAACCTCGCTCGGAGGTATGCATATTTGTGGGCTACCCTAAAGGAACGAGAGGAGGTCTGTTTTATAGCACTCAAGATAACAAAGTATTTGTGTCGACAAATGCTACGTTTCTTGAGCATAACTATATGGCAGATTTCAAACCAAAGAGTAAAGTGGTTTTGGAAGAGTTGCTGGCTGATAAGATCGGCCCCACACCAACAACAGTTGTTGAACGACAAAGAAAAGAGATCACTACTCAGATCAAACACCACAGCCACCACGACGTAGTGGGAGGGAAATAAGATTGCCCATCCGCTATCGTGAAGATGGAGAAGCACAAGTTGCAGTCACCGATGGCAGTGATGATGATCCATTGACATATAAGATGGCAATGGATGATGTTGATCAAGAGAAATGGCAAGAAGCCATGAAACTCGAAATGGAGTCTATGTACTCCAATTCAGTCTGGGAGCTTGTGATCTACCAGAAGGCGTTAAGCCTATTGGTTGCAAATGGATCTATAAGAAAAAGAGAGGAGCCGATGGGAAAGTGGAGACTTTCAAAGCTAGGCTGGTGGCAAAGGGTTTTACCCAAAAAGAAGGAGTAGACTATGAGGATACTTTTTCTCCAGTAGCCATGCTAAAATCCATTCGGATTCTCTTGTCTATTGCTGCTCATTATGACTATGAGATATGGCAAATGGATGTCAAGACGGCGTTCTTAAACGGTCATCTTGAAGAGACCATTCATATGGTCCAACCAGAGGGTTTTGTGGTCAAAGGCCAAGAGCAGAAAGTCTGCAAACTGCAAAGGTCCATTTATGGACTTAAGCAGGCTTCTAGATCTTGGAACATTAGATTTAACGAGGCCATAAAGTCTTATGGTTTTGAACAAAATCTGGATGAACCTTGTGTCTATAAGCAGATAGAAGGAAATAAAGTGGTCTTTTTAGTTCTTTATGTAGATGATATTCTACTCATTGGGAATGATGTAGAATCTTTATCAAAGATAAAGAACTGGCTAGCCAGCCAATTCCAAATGAAGGATTTGGGAGAAGCAAGCTACATTCTTGGTATCCAGATTATACGGGATCGCAAGAATAGGCTTCTGGCATTGTCTCAAGCTTCGTACATTGATAAGGTGCTTATCAGATTTGCGATGCAGAACTCCAAGAAAGGGAACTTGCCTTCTCGACACGGAGTTCATCTCTCTAAAGAGCAGTGTCCTAAAACACCGCAAGAAGAGGAGAATATGAGACGAATTCCATATGCATCGGCAGTTGGTAGTCTAATGTATGCAATGTTGTGTACCAGACCTGACATATGCTTTGCAGTGGGAGTGGTTAGTCGATACCAGTCAAACCCAGGATTAGATCACTGGGTGGCAGTCAAGCATATTCTCAAATATTTGAGAAGGACGAGAAACTATATGCTTGTATATTCTAGTAGGGATTTGATTCCTATTGGATATACAGATTCTGATTTTCAATCAGATAGAGACTCTCGGAAGTCTACCTCAGGGGCGGTGTTCACTTTGGGAAGTGGAGCCATTATTTGGAGGAGTATCAAGCAAACTTGTATTGCTGATTCAACCATGGAGGCTGAATATGTAGCAGCTTGTGAAGCAGCTAAAGAGGCAGTCTGGCTTCGCAAATTCTTGAGAGATCTGGAAATTGTTCCAGATATGCATGAGCCAATTAGACTCTATTGTGATAACAGTGGAGCAGTGGCCAATGCCAAAGAACCCAGATATCACCGCAAAGGAAAGCATATAGAGAGGAAATTTCACTTGGTGAGAGAGATTGTCAGTAGAGGAGACGTTTCAGTTGAGAAGATCGCATCTGCGAATAACATAGCTGATCCGTTTACCAAGACATTACCAGCTCGGAATTTTGAACAACATCTTGAAGGGATGGGACTTAAAGACATGTCACATTTGCTTTAGGGCAAGTGGGAGATTGTTGGGATATGTGCCCATAAACAAATGAGATGTATTATTTTGCTGATTTAATTTGAGGATTTTTTCAATATTATTTTTGCATGCATGTTTAGATGCTTTATAAATATCGAAAACCCTAGATTATTTAAATGTGACTTTAAATATTGTATATAAGTGTTATATACAGGAGGATAATATTTAAAGTAAAATAATCTAAATCTGTCCGTAATTAAAAATTAAAGTTGGGATCTTTAATTTAAAATTACTAGCGCGGTTCATTACATTCTGAATGAAATGATCTTATCCGGATTGTTAATAATGAGATTATTGGAATGAAAGCGCTTTATATAATTTGATTATATAGGACTGGAACACGATTAATTATGAATCTCTAATAATTTCCGTTGTCATATAGAGCATTCAAAATTAATCAATGATGGTCATATATGAATCGATCTTAATTCTGAGTAATTAATAGACTCCTATTTATTGTATCATATTTTTTGACATATCGAGCAATGACACAAATGAATAGTGTCAAATTCTTGGTATATTGGAAATATAATATAATAAGTAGCCGGGAATATTAATATACAAGATGAAATCCATTCCTTCGTAAAGAAGTTAGATGGACGGTTCCCTTAAGTGTTGATTCGGGACTTGAATAATAAGAGCGCTCAATTTATGATTAGATCATAAATATATTATTCATTAGAGAATCAATGGTACTTAAGGAGAAAGATATAATTAAAGAGGTTAACGGAAAATACCTAGCTTTAATTATGAACCGTTTATGGAGGATTGATTTATATGTAGTGACTATATCAATGGGCAATTCAAATCTTTGAATATAATTAATTTTATAATTTTAAGAGTGCAATTCCAAATTTTTAGTGGAATAATTTGGAATTAATAATTTTGATATTTTAATTAAGGTGTTAATTAATTGTCAAAATTATTGGAGCTTAAAATTATAAAGTCCATAGTTCCTCTCAACGGCTCCATTGAATCATGTGAACATTATTTTATGTTGGGTTAATTTATTAATTTAGAATTGAGAATTCTATATTAATATTCACACAACAAATTAATTAGATTAATTTGTAATTTAAATAATATGATTATTTAAAATAAATTTAAAATAGTTTTAAATTAAAGATTATACAGTGTGGTAAGGACCACATCGTAGTTGTGCACCACAGGGTGGTTCACATAAAATCTTTGAATCTTGAATTTTGAATTTTTGATAGATGTGGAAGAGAATATATCAGTTATTTTATTTTGAATAGTTCAAAATAAAATTAAAAAAAAAAAAAAAGATAACTGATATATGTTGGGAGAGAGATTTTTCTCTCTCCCATATCATAATACACGCCCACTATAGAAAGATAGTGGGCGTGCAATTAGTTCCACAAAGAAGGATAAATTAATTAATTAATTTGATTAATTAATTAATTTAAATTAAAAAAAAAGAGGAGTGTTAGTTATTTCTCTGCAATACTAAAAAGAGGATACATTCGATGTATCTAAAAAAAGGAAGATATATTTATCTCCTTTTTGACAGAGAAAAAGATATACGTAACTTTTTCCTCAGAGAGTTTCTTCTCCTCTTCTCCTTCACTTTGTCTCATGAGTTGAGAATACAAAGTGAATCAAAAAAATTCAAGTGTGTGATCAAACCCAAATTCAGAAACGCCCACTCGTTTCCAGTTCATCGTGATTCGGAGAACGTTGAGAAAGAATTGTTGGTGTTTCGAAGGATTTGGAGTTCTCAAGAAGATTGGTGTTTTCCAAAAGATTTGAAGTACTTAAGAAGGTTCTTGAAGGAGATCAAGAATTTCAAACGACCTAATCGGACAACGGTCAATCTCTAAACTTTCTTCTTAATTTATTTTATTAAATTAATATAAATATTGTCGCCGGAAAAATTTTTGAGAAAAATTTTTATATGTGCGATTTGATCCATACCATGCTTCCGCTAAAATTTTTAAAAACTGGTTT